>OX451212.1:11324181-11899774 GCA_949628255.1 Macrophya alboannulata | reverse complement strand
ATGAAACGTATTAACCTATTGTGTAATGGTAAGTATATTCCGTTTTGTTTTCATTTTTTCTGATCATCATAACAACCATTTTTAGAGAAAGAAAAAAGAAAAACGAAAAGTGGTAATAATAGTGAAATGTGAAGACAAATTTGTCACGCTTTATAAGGCATATGAATTAAACAATCAGTCTATGTATTATACGTATACAGTATAATACTTATATAAACTCATAGCCTGCTTGAAGCCTCGCATGAAACATTGATCTATAAATATCTGGGGCCTGCAGGCTATAGCTAAGGAAGAGAGGATTTGAAATGTGTATATTTTACACCATGTATAGTGCAAATAGCAATAATTTATCATCACAACTATGACTAACGTTATATTAAATTTGAAAGATTGAAAATCGGGCAAGAAAAATAATTTTACCTTAGATCAAGTTATCATCAATTGAAAATTATGGCAAATTAAATAAGTAAATGAAACGGAGACCATAATTACGCCGCACTGTCGGTATTATTATATGTCATTTAGATTTCTTAAAGGTCGTTCATTTTCTCAACCGCAACTTCCAGCTACGACTCACAATTGGTTTTATCTTCCAAGGATTCAGGAACTACGTCTTCCGTTTTCATGAGTCAAGTTGGAATTATGATATCTCCTCATCACTTATGCTCATTATAGCTTTGAAAACTTCTTGATGGGAATTCGAATGATTCAATCATCAATATCAATAAAAAGCTCAGGACTCGTTTTCGCGTTATTTCAAAAAACTTCTTAATTATCTCAAAACTCAACGTTATGATTAATCGAGTCCTGAAACTGTCATAGCTAAAGTCCGCAGAGCCGATAAAAGATGGAACGATGTATGAATTGAAAGATGCTACTAGCATAACATGTTACATCGCATGTATTTCTTGGTTAACATAGCCGCTAATTGCTACGATTTAATTATAATACCAAGTTGTATGTATCCAGTTCTTCCTTCTTTTATTCTTCATTATAGGTATATGCAATATGCACATACAAGCCACGTCGTTACTGATCTAGACGTATCGTTATTAAAATTTGCAGCAGGATAATTGCGGTGAAAAGGAAGCAACAAATAAAAACCGTCAGCGACTTAACTACGTGGCGTCAAATTATAGATAAGCAAAAAATCTGCTGATAAGGATCGTCATAATTCTATATAATTGACTTGGTACTAGATGCATAGCTACTCGTGAATATATCGACACGTCAACATGGCATATAGGTAAGTATAGAATCACAATTTGTTCACGTGGCGATAATACGTAGGTGCAAGTATAAGGCTGAACGAGCATATACGTGTAATAAACAGTTTGAACAATGTTGCGAATTGGAAAATCAGACTTTCAGTTCAATCATTGATAAGAAAGGTGAAAAAGAATACTAAATTCCCCAGGTATGGCGGGACACGTGTATAATGCATGTATGTACAATAAATGGAAGATATTATCCTCCGACGTGGGTAAATATATGCATCAGTTTTTACTCCGAGATATCAGAAAAAAATAAATCCATTGTAAAAGAATACCATCTGCGATGGCCTACTTGATAAAATATATCATCGTGATATTTGCCCAACTTTATATTCCATATCTGAATATGAACGAAGTTTAAAAGTGTAACCAACATTATCGCGTACTTATACGATTAGGGTCAGTGATTATTTGAACAATCGAATAGTGTTCAAAAAATTTCCAAAATAAGAACTAAATATTACACAAAGTACACAAAACTGACCCCTATTCGAGTTTTCAACGGTCTGAATTATTCACATCTACGTATCCTCTGCACACGTATCTTCTGTAACATGACTTTTCGATATTCTAATCAATGATCGATCTAGAACTGTAATAGCTTGGTAATCTGACTGTCACGTGCCGAGATCTCAATTTTAAACGACCTATAAACGTGATCAGAAAAATATTGATTACAATTAATGTGTTTTTGTTCAACCATACGAGGAATTGAATAGGTTTGATAAGGTTGTTTTTTTGATCATATTGGTTAAGTCGAGGGGCTATTCACTTGGTGAAATCGCAAACCACTTTTGAAAGCAATCGCTATGAAATCAATTAGAAAAATCTTGAAAAATCGCTTGAAATCGCCTTCGGGAAATCAGTTAAAATCTTCCGAAACGCTTGAAATCGCGTGAAATCAGTTAAAATCGCCCGAAATCGCTTGAAATCGTTCGAGTAATCACTTGCAATCGCATGTGTTTTCACTTGAAATCATGTGAAATCACTTCGGAAATCCCTTCAAACTGCTCTAAGGAAATCGCATGCAATCGAATGAAATCGCATACAATCGAATGAAATCATTGAAATCGTTTAAAATATTGCAATCGCTTGTCATCTACGCTATGAGAGAATAGCCCCTCGGGTTAAGTGCATGCAATGCATAACGAATGATAAGTTTTTCAGTATTCAAATATGTTATAACGATTTGTGAATAAAATTATTTCCTTTTTTTTTCATAGGTAATAAACAAATATTTTCGTTTTGTTGAATTATATAAAATTTGAGTTTTATCTGTCCGCAATTATAATTTCAATACTTGATCCCTGACTTAAAAACTCGAGTCTCAAAGCATTTGTAAATATATAAAAAAATTTCTTCTCCAAGTTTAGGTTTGCTATAATAAGCGTGCACATACCTACATATACGTATTAAGCGGAAACTGAGCGTGGGTGGCCAGGAGATGGGAATTATAAACGAGGTATACTTTGCCTTATAAACTTTCGCCGCAACTATATACGTCCCCGGTGTATAACTATAATTATAGGACGTCTTCTTAATTGGTATTACAGCTTATTATATATATAATGTATGTGTGTAGATAGGTACGCAACTTGGGTTATTGTATCAAAGGAAAGACGGTATAACAAACCGTCTGTATAGCAGATATAATATCTTCGGCCTGTATGACGCTGGTAGAAACGATTTTCTACTACCCGAAATAGAGCTGTGATCATTAATACTGTAATCATCCTTGGACGAATGACGTATCGGGATATTCTAGCACCTGAGTCAGGTGAATGGATTAAATATCATTATTCATAAGGTGGTACGTAAATACGAACGAGGTATAACAATTATATTCTGGACTGCAGGAACATGAGAATTCATAATTTTATTTCAAGAAGAATAATGAGTAATGATCATAGATTTCCCCATTAAATGAAGAAAAATAGTCGTTGCTTCATTTTCTATTTTGTCGGATGCTTTAAAACGAAAAAATTTTTTACGAAGTTTACGGATAATCTTTCGATTCTATAAACTCGATTAAGATAAGCAACAACGTTAAATTTTGGGGTAAAAATGATCGAGGGGGTCGGTTTGGGTGCAGGGTTATAACATGGGTGTAGGTAGACAAATTTATTTGAAGTTAACGATAGTATTAAATCTGAGAAACGAGTACATTAGCTTTCGGGTGGGCCGTTAATCTGGGCTTAAACAAGTTAGAGACACTAACATGTGCGCTGTGAAATGGACGCGTTAATTCTGAACTATGTAGATACAAAATAGCCGAGTTTATTTCAGTTCAAATATCCTATAAGTCTGGCGCTAGACTTTCATCCTCGTTTTTTTAAATTTATTTTACGTATTATTTTCGCTTGTGTGAAGCCAGAAAAAGATGTGGGTCCTGTCTCGACGAAAGACATGCGTTTTTTAGGGCTCAATTCTTCTCGTTTACAGCAATTTTTACTATCGCAAACGTATCCTTAAAAAAAAATACACAATTTTTTTTACACTGAAACTTAGAAAGTGAAAAATCTCTAAGGCGGAGTCCTAAACCACGATAATATATTATGAACACAGTTTTGTCTAGTTATATTTTTTTTGTACTTCAAACGGTTCCTCCCACGATTCATACCGATTGGCGCTCATTCATAATTTGGGGCAAAAGTAGTTCGTAAAAGGCTCACTAAGGCTTTGGTGTGGCCCAGCCATTAGTGTCCCTATTACGGATCCTCTAGTCAGGAATGAGACAACGGCCGCCAATAATGGGGTTAGCAGAAGTGACGAACTTCACGCGTCAACTTTGCACCCAGCGTGTTGAAATAGTATATTCTGTACCGAGGGCGTAAAGTGGGCTTTTTTAGACCGAGTGTGGAGTTTGCAGTACGAGTCGGAGGCGGGTAGCACAAGCCGAAGGCGAGTGCGCTGCGAGCCGAAGACAAGTACTGCAACCACACGAAGTCAAAAAGCCCACTCAGCCCTTGGTACACATCATATTTTTTGTAACGCATGTATTGATTTCTGCGTATACTTATATACTATATACATCATACGTTCGTTTTTGCTAACTTTTCAAAAAATAGGCAATAATGATTTCATTATTGCCCGCTTTTCAATAAGCGGGCAATAAAGAAATATTATTGCCCGCTTTTTCAAGCCGGTCAAAAAAAGGTCACTTTAGGACCGCTTAATAGGTCTAAAAAACGCAGAAATCGTGCATGTGTTACAAAATAGTACATTTCAGTACGAGTATGGAAAGGCTTTTTTGGCGAAACGAGAGGTTTACGGCACGAGCCGAAGGCGAGTGCTGTAACGAGTTTCGTCAAAAAGCCTTTACGTACAAGTTACGATCATTATTTTTCATACCGAAAGCCGAGAAATCGCAACGAAGTTGCGATTTTGAGGCTAGAGTGATGAAAAAGAGTTTTCCAAACGTCGTGCGCAAAGTTAAATTTTGCGCACGGGTTTGCGTGCGCAAAATGTCCTATTTCCGCACTGTGAAAAAGCGTGCGCGAAGAACTCTGCGCACATTGTTTGGAAAAATAATATACGAATCACCTACTTTGCGCACTAGTTTCATAATGTACTATTCTAAACTTAATTGTTGACCCTTGTTGTAGTTATGAAACTTTATCATTTGTATCACAGTTCACTTGTACTCTTCTATGATTATTGACTGGTTGATAAATCTAGGCTTCTCGGTTTCATTGCTATGTGCTGTGATGTGCGATCTGTGAATATGAGCAACAAAATTAGCATAGAGGCTATAATGCGGAACCGGCTAGGACACTGCCTTTTTTTTTACAACACATATGCTAAACAGTTTTCGACCCTGCAGATTCAAGGTCAGGAATCATTCCTCAAAGCAACAGTCAATCACTCTGTAACTGCAACACAGAAAATATTTCAGGATGAATCTTGCATAAATTTAGAAAGTTTAGCATTTTCATTGTAGCTCATTAAATTGGATCAGAATTTGAGCCAAGGGTTAGTTTTCACATAAAAAAAATACTGCGGTTATTCTATGAAAACCAAAATTATAATATGTATAGTAAATAGTGTTTACTAGCTGATGGTCTCGGAATGAAGCTATCTATAAGTTTACTCATGAATCCTACTAGGAGTGTCCCAGGATTCTGGTGCACGGATTTTGTTCAAATTTGGAGAGGTGTTTCTTTGGCCCAAAATACTAGCCCTCTGATCTTTAATTCCATCTCATAGGCCTTTCTTCTCCTAAAAAATATTATTATCGTGCAATTTATTGGTCCTTCACCATGGCTCTAGATAATTGATGCAGCGAACTTGAATATATCACTGAAATTTTTTCATTTGAACATGAAAATGAATATTTAACGCGTTAATTTACCATATCTTTTTTTTCTTTGTTTTTCAACATTTTTTTTTTTCATATCTTCTTGTAGGTTTATTGAAATAAGGTAGCCTGTCTCTTGGGTCTTATGCGTAACCAAGTCGTAGACACACTGACTTAAGAATAGTAGAGAACGGGAGGGGCGAGCTGGGCCCTCGTGCGAGAGAGCCTTAGAAGGAGACCGGGGGATGTCGCCACCACCCCGAAAACCAACACTCCCTCCCGACTATTCCTGTGTCTTCGTCTCCGCTCTCCTTTTATTTGACCAGTTTTAATTTTACAGACATTTATATGTGAATCCTTATTACTATTACAAAAATAACTCAAGGATGTAGCCGCAAATCTCATCTAGATTGGTCCAGTGCCTCAGAAAGGTTCACCATCTCAGAGCTCTCCTTATTTACTGTTTACCTGTAAACACACAGACAATTGTTAGACTTGGATATTCAAAATTTTATCGAATAGTTTCTTGTGTAACTCAAAGGAGAGGGGTTTTGTGAATATGTCTGCTAACTGATCCTTTGACCTAACCCACTTTACTACTATGAGTCCTCTCTTTACACACTCTTCGATGTGGTGAGCTTTTGCTTCTATAATATGCCTCAACTTGTTACCCCCATTAACCTCCGCACTTGCCGTGGCTGCTTTATTGTCACACCATAAGCTCATTGGCAAGGGAGGTTTGCTCAGGACCAGTCTCAAGGAATCGTAAACTGAGAGCATTTCTTGGCTAGCAATGCTCATTGCCACATATTCAGCGTGGCAAGTGGACAGTGCCACGTAGTTTTGTTTAAGGGTCTTCCACGCAATTGTGTCACCATGTAGCTTGACCAAGAATCCGCAAGTGGTGAGTGAGTGTTTGCAGTCAGCAAAGCTCGCATCTGAAAAGCTCTCAATTTCATTCGACTCACCAGTGTATCTCAGCTTCAGATTAATGGAGCCTCTCAGATACCTGAATACTCTCTTTACCATTCCCCAGTCTTCCACGGTAGGGTTTACTTGATGTCGGCTCAAAATATTCACCGCATAAGTTATGTCTGGTCTGGTTGCGCCAGCCAGATACAGCAGACTACCTACCGCTTCACGATACGGAAAACTTTCCTTGGTATCGTCTGGGTAGGTCGTCTCATCGTTGGTATCTGTTTCTCTCATCTTTCTTGCATGATTTGTTGCTTGGGTGGTTATCATCGGAGTTTTCTGAGGGTGTGATTGATTAAATCCAAATCTCGTCAGCATGTTCTGAATATATTTTTCTTGACCTAATTCAATCACTTTATTCTTTCTGTCCCGTCTTAGCGAAATGCCAAGGAACTCTTTGGGCTCGCCTATGACTGTTATTTCGAATTCCTGACTCAACTGATTCTTCACCTCCTTTAATTTTATCTCATCGTTTCCTGCCAGTAGAATATCGTCTACATAAAGCAGTAGTATCAGTATTTTCTCACCGTTTCTCCGGATAAACAAGCAGGGTTCTAGGTCTGAATTTTCCAGACCTAAGCTCAAAGCTACTTTGGTAAACTTTTCGTTCCACTTCTTTGGACTGACACGAAGTCCATATAACGATCTTTCAAGTTTGCATACATATAGTCTCTTTTCTTCTTCAGTCAAATCCACTCCTTCTGGCACTTCCATATATATTTCATCGTCTAATTCGCCATTTAGGAAGGCAGTTTACCGTCCAACTGACACGCGTCAAGGTCGTATTTGTTAATTATTGAGACCATTGCACGCACTAAGGTCAGTCTCGACACTGGTGCATAAGTCTCGCTCAGCTCATAGACATTTCTGTCCTTAAATCCACGTATCACTAGCCTTGCCTTAAATCTCTTCTTTCCATTCGTTTCAGTCTTTTGTTTGAATACCCATTTCGAGTCTATTATGTTCACTTTCTGTGTTTTGTTGTTGCTGATCGGCCTGTTTACCAGTTTCCAGACGTGATTCCTTTCCATTGACATCAATTCTTCATTGATCGCTCTTTTCCAATCCTCTGTATCTGTCGAGCTCATTGCTGCTTTATAGTTTGCTGGATCAGCTGTAATGCTGGACAACAAGGCATGGTGTATCTCATCATTGTCTTCATCTGATGCAGGAACGTCTTCTTCCGTTAGCCTGCACGCCTTACTAGCCTTCTCCTTTAACTTATCGTCGATAGGTAAGTTGGCAAAGCTTGAATCTAGAATGTGTTTTGAATTGGCTCTCGTCGTAGTCGTTTTAGTCTGTATTTTGTTTTCTTTTCTTGGTCTACCTCTTCTTCTCTTCGTTTCCTTGTCTTGGTTGCTCTCTCCCTCCGTTCGGACACTTCTTTAGCCTCGTTCTCTTCTTGAGTAAGGTTCAGAAACCAATTTTTCTCATCTATTTTCACATCTTCTTGTGGTACATCTTTAATACAGTCTATTCCATACTTCCCAGACAACACGTACGCCATCTTAAAGACGTCTTTAAGACGTCATGTGAGAACGGAAAGACGTCTTTAAAATCTTCTGTAAGGCGGCTTAAAGACGTCGCAAAGTCGACGAATGCAACACATTTCGTTGCCTCAAAGACGTCCGAAGTGGACACCTTTACAACGCTTTAAAGACTGCTCCGAGACGCCTTAAACACGGCTCTAAGCCGTTAAAAATACGAATTTTGGACGTTTCTGAGACATGTTTGAGGCGCTCAATAATCCCATCCGCGAAAGACTGCGTCTTGGTAGTTGCTACACTAAAAAAAAATTATTCATTTCAAGTAATGTTATTTGTATATCGCCAAATGAATATTTACTAGGATCAAATAGTGACATAAGTCTTTTCGGTGTGTAATTCTTTGACTGGGGCACTGACATTTATAGGTTATGTAGATACCGGCGATAGTTGAGACACTGCAGTTCAGACGGATCATATACCCGTTCATGATTTTTACTGCTATTATCACCGAAATCGAATACAGTATTGATACTTGATGGATAATTATTGTAAAGGTATTGTTTTACTAGTTGACACTTACCTTAAATAATAGCTGCGTTTTCTCCACTTCATGCGTGCACTATACAACACTAAATTATATACAATATACGATCACATCATGCCGCTGCGCGAGGCTTTTAAGATTCTTTAAAGTCGACTTCAAGACGTCGGAGGAATAGGTCCTAAATTTACCCGAAAATTACGTCTCTAAGTCGTCTTTTTGCGTCGTCTGAAAGCCGTCTCCAGAAAGACGTCTTAAAGACGCATTCAAGACTGATGTGTTGTCTGGGTTATCTCCGTAGATCAATTTCTCATTGAACCTGGCTTGTCTACTCTCGTAGTATTTTCCATCTTCAGGTTTTAAGAATTGGTATCCTGTTGGAGTGTATCCCACAAGTATCACTCGAAGTCCTACTGCTCTGAATTTAGGACCAGTTCTTCTTTGTACCTTTATGTAGGCTAGACATCCGAATCTTTTGATTTGATTTATTGTGAAGTTATGTTGGGGTGCGATTTTCTCTAATGGAGTAATCATGTCGTTTGATTTATGTGGTGTGCGATTATAGGCGTATACAGCGGCAGTCACTGCCAAGTCCCAAAGGTTTTCTGGTAGTTTCGCATCGTACATGTATGACCTCACCTTCTTTTGAATAGTTTGGTTAAACCTTTCAGCCACTCCGTTGTGTTCTGGAGTGTCAGGACTAGACAGCTGAGACTCCGCTCCTAAAGTCTTTAATACCTCCACGGTATTTCCGCCTGTGTATTCTGTGCCCTGGTCTGACCGTAGGTAGCAGACTTTTGCATCGTAGCCGAGTAAATTTCGCGCACTCCTAACGAACATTTCGAAACATTTACCTGTATCGCTTTTTGCTTTCATGGGGTATGCCATAGCAAATCTAGAATAATCATCTATAAAGACCGAAATGAATCTGTACCCCTTTGGATAAGAACTAGGGTTTATTACCCCCATCGTATCAGATTGGATAATTTGTAATGGCTGTGTCGCTCTTCTTCTCATCGTTGGGAATGCAAGTTTGTTGAATTTTGCGATTTTGCATACTTCACAATCTAGAAGTGTCTCGTCAAATATGGGGTCATTGAGTTCCTTATTTTGTGGGAATTTGGCTTGACGTGCCTTAAGGTATGCCATCGATGCATGACCAAACCTAACATGCCACAGTAACGCTCTGTTATTTCTTTTGAAGCTCTCATTTTCAACAGAGAATGGTGACACCTCTCCGTTTCCATCGGTGTATGGTAACTCTTCAAGATCTTGGAATTTTCGATCCCAGATCGTGAAATCAAAGTTGGACTGTTCGTACGGGACTTTCCTTATTTTGATTCCATTCTCATCCTTGGAGTTCCCTTCAGTCGTTATTATTTCTCCATTCTCGTTTAGTTTTTCATCAATTTCTTCTTTATGAGTCTTTTGTGGCTCATCTAGATTCTCTTCATTTTTGTCGTTTGTGATCATTTGATTTCGCGTCATACTCCTCGTAAGATATCTTTTGGGTTTAGTTTCTCCTTCGGTGTAGTTCGCAATCATTCGTCTGGCCACTGTACTTTCATTTCTCTCATTTTTAATTTATAGTTCCAGCATCCAGTACGGTCTTTTATCTACGCCTCTTATAAACGATTCTTTGGTCTGTTTGTTAACTATATTTATTTTCTCATCATCTAGATAGATACATAGCCCCATTTCTGAAAACTTACTCAGAGACAATAAATTTTCCTTTAGTGATTCTGAATACACAACGTTTTCGATATTTACCGTTTTCCCATCATTCAGTTTTATCTCTATAACACCCTCACCTTCTGATCTTAGATCAGCTGACTCATCTTTGTTTGCGCATTTGATAATGCCTCTGCGACTATCATTGAAAGTTTTAAAAAACGATTTCGAGTTGGTTAAATGATCCGTTGCACCTGAGTCTGCTATGAACTCCGCTATCAACTCACTTTCACCACTCGACCTTGCTTTAGCTGTGTTTGCGTACATTGTCCTTTTACCTGTCTCATCTTTCTCTCTAATTGATATAATATGTTCTATTGTATTTTCACAGTGTTCTATATTACCTTTATTTGAACTATTTCCGTCCGTTGATTTGCCTGGTTTCTGTTGCTTATTCTTCTTACTGCCATTGTCGTTGTTGTTGTTTCTGTCATTTCTTTGGGTATTGCCCTCCCTTCTTCCTTCGTACCTACTTCTTTTCCCACCTTTAGGATGCTCATCGTTAACTTTCTTTTTCAGGAAATTTCTCAGTTTGTTGGTCCCACCAGAGCCCCTTGGGTATAGATTAGATTGGTTGTACCTCGACCCTTGGAAGTTTCTCGTCGTGGTTCTCTTCTTCGTGTCTTCTGTACACTCGAAGCTTTATGTCCAAAGTTGTTACATTTATAGCACTTCGGACCTTCACCCCTGTGAGTGCATCTATTTCCATGGTGGCCAATGTCTCCGCACTCAAAACAACGATCAGACGTTTTCCTAGTCATGTTGGCGGCTCTTGTCGCACCTTCTCCTGACATTGCCTGTTTCCTTGAGGCCTCTTCCTGTATTAATAATGTTTTTAAATTTGGATAAGTAATCCTTGTGCCACTGGCTTGTTGCGACATAAAATCCAGGTTTTTGATTCCTGGGGCTGAATTTTCAATGGCCCCAAAGAATATATCTCTCTTTTCCTCGTCATCTATGGGTCTTGCTCCGGGGCAGTTTTCATATACTCGGATCGCTTCTTCGAAATCTTCTGAGAACTTTACCGCTGAGTCTTTATTTATTACGTACTGTAGGTTCCAGATAGCTCGTTTGGCTGCATGGGGCGTAATATTGATTTCGCTGGTTTTAAGTATCTTCAATTCTTCTAGAATCTTGATGGGGTCTTTGATTTGGATGACTTTAGAGTGATACATTTTATCCAGGTGATTGATTATGATATCTCTAGCCTTGAATTTTTGCTCCTCTTTAATTTTGTCACTCAAATCAGCTGGATACTTATTGTCAATGGTGTGTAAGAGTTCGTGTGATCGTAACTCACTGGTTAGTAGATCGTAGAAGTATTCGAATTTGGTGTCTTTGTCTAGTTTATAGTCTCTTTTGATATGTCCTGCTTTGGCTATCATTCCTAATGTTAGGGTCTTTTTCATGTCTTTGGCTATTTCTTTCATTGAGCTATCTTCCTCATCCTTTGACTCTACCTTCCTGTTTGTTTTTATTGTTCCTCTATTATCTTAACTACTTCCTCTCTTAGGTTTCCCTTGTCCACCGTCTCATCACTCATAGTATTAGTTTCAGGGTTTTCTTTCGATTCATCCTCGTCCTTTTCCTCATCGTTCTCATCGCATTTCATTGCGTCGAGGACTAGTTTCGAAACACTGTCCAGTTCTTTTCTCATCTTATCCATTGTTTTGAACCTTTCGGTTACACTTTCTAACGTCTTTTTAGACTGTTCAAGAGACTGAGTCGTACTTGAAACGCAGGCTTTCACACTTTTAGCCAGATCGCGGATTAAATTCTCTTGTTTGTCCAGTCTCTCTTCAAATGTTAGATTTTCTTTGTTTTCAGGTGATAGGGAATTCTGATTACTGTTATTTGAGAAGTATTTGTATTGATTTAGGTTTACATTTGCTTTCTCAATTTTTGTAACCGTAGGTTTGTTCTTGTCTTTCTTTGATGCCTCCACTAAAGCCTTATATTCGCCTCTTTTATTTATTATCTCTTCTTCTATCTCATCCTCTTTCTCTTCACCTTGGTTCCTTTCTCGCTCTTTTTCTTCCTTATACTCTTCTTCTTCTTCTTTACTCTCATCCATCTCGTCTTTCTCTTGGCCTTTTAGCGGAGTGCCCTCTGGAGGCCCTTTTGGCATCACCGCTGGGTTTTCTAGGATGTCCTGTCCGATGAGCCACTCTTGGAGTACGTCCCAATTTTGAGTGCCCATGGAGGATTCTCCTGAATTGACAAATGATTTGATTTATTTTATTAACTACGGTGTTTTATCCTTTGTCTGGACAAACGGATACAATTTGACCCGACGCCGGATGGGCAAACACCAGAAAGGTCTGAACACAAAACCCTTCCTGTGCCTACCCTGTACGATTGGTTTGAAGTTCCTGAACACAAGTACTTTCTATTTATATATACTTTCCCCAAATCGCACCCAGAGTATTTTGTTAATGTACGTATATTTTATAATGTAGTTTATTTCTACCTAACACATAGACCGGGCCTTTTCCCTGTCTGATGTGAACTCTGTCTTCTCCCTTCTGACTTATTTCAATATTTTCCGCATCTCTCGATGGGTCAAGATCGCAGCTGTCTTTTATGTGTTTCCAGAGTGTTTGTAGGTTTTGTTGATCTGAAAATCGCGTTTTAATTTGCTATAGCATTTTCTCTCCTTTCCATTTACTTTCTCATCTTTATCTCTTAATATCTAGATTTAAGCGCGCGCAATTAATGTTTAAAGGCCCTAATGTAATTTTAATTTATTGTGCAATTGTTGTGCCTTTGTTCTGTTATGCTGTGCCGACCGGATGTGGAAAATCTGTGGGCGGTGTAAGTGCGCATGCGCGTCACTCTTGCGAGGGAGATCCTTCTCGTGACATATGTTTCACTCCCTCCCGTGTTGAAAACCTTATTTCAATAGCAAGTTAAGATTCGGATTTCTTTATTTATTTATTTTCTCCAGTTTTAATATTTAACTGAATCGCCCACGTGTATGGCCATCTTGGTTTTCTGCCACTAGTTCCATGTTCTATTTGCCGCCATATTGGCTGCTACCCACCGTTCCCACCAAATTTACCACCGATCGACACGTTATTTATTTTCCGTTACGGATATTAGTTTTTCTCCTCATTTTGCCTTTTTCCGTTTTTCTTTTTGGTCACTTAGAATAGTAACTGTTTGTACTTACCCTCTTCCATGTTTTTATTCTCATCTTTTGGCTCTCGATCTTCTCTTTTGTTTGACTCTCCACTCATCTTTTCCGTCTTTTTCTTTATTTCTCTTTAATAATTCACTCCTTTCCACTTTGTGCGCAGTTACAAGCGAGGTTGTGCCCATAACCTGTAGGTTTATTGAAATAAGGTAGCCTGTCTCTTGGGTCTTATACGTAACCAAGTCGTAGACACACTGACTTAAGAATAGTAGAGAACGGGAGGGGCGAGCTGGGCCCTCGTGCGAGAGAGCCTTAGAAGGAAACCGGGGGATGTCGCCACCACCCCGAAAACCAACACTTCTATTCATTACCCATTCATATGAAACATTTCTGTTAACTTCACGCATCTATTGTATAGGGCAGTACTGCTCGTTGATTACTAATAAAAAAATTAAAATATCTGAAGTTTGGTACCACAAAAAACCAACGCACTAGTGAATATCACACGTGGCGGCGATAAAAAGATACTTTTCTATTTATTTGATATGGAATTGGGAATAATGGAGATGTTGATCTGATATTGTGGTAAAATTGATGCTTTGTGTTCATCAGCAGGTTCATAATCGTTGTCAGCGGCGATTCGGGACAGGGAAATAAATAATAAACAGGTTGCTGATTATAATTGGATTTCAATTCTGGAGCCTAGTAAGGACCGATCGACGAACTCCAAAATTGAAGCCGTTGGCTTCGTCTGTGCTAATCGGATACGCTCTAATTTCATTCCGCTAATATATCCCGAAGATATCTTTTTGATTGGACCAACGATGTGCCTGAAACCTTACGACAAAGTTTTTCGAGGAAAATGTTTTTTCAATGTGAAATAAACTTTGGTTAACAAATGAATAAATTTTGGAGTACTCCAAATCTCCCAAATCAAGCTGTACTGTTCCCCTTAAGTAGCAAATTTTTTAGCAACGGCCCCCTAAATAGGCTCCAAACAATTTAAAAACAATTGGCTATTTTTTTGAGATTTTATCTCAACTCTGACCCCTCCCACCAAGAGGGTGGATTTCCTCTTTAAAATACACGTGTTTCGGCTAGATTCTCAGTGTATATTTTATTGTGAGAGTAATTATTGTCAAAAAAAATCTAACTGCGAGATTTCAGTCGGCATTAATGCCACTATCTGATAAAAAATTCACATCATCATACCAGGTAATATAGACGAATTCGAATAAACTTCGACAATGGAACCTCCTTGTTATTCAAGTAAATGATTACATACAGGGAGGTCGCGTGCATGGGCCACATTTCCCGTACAAAACGCTGGGTTCGAGACTACCTATGATTTCTTCCTTGTTTTTGTTAAACGCTCGTTTCTCGGACCATGGAAATGAGCGTTTAACAAAAACAAGGGACAGATCATAGTCTCGATCCTGGCGCTTCGTACGGGTAATGTGGCCCATCCAGGCGACCTTCCTGTATGTTCGTTGCAAAGTACTGCAATTCTTTTTTTGACATAGCGTGTCGGTTCTACTTTTGATGGCTGTTTAGTAGATTCCCACAAAAATAGTTTTGTAGCCATTTAATCTACAAAAGTATTGAAATCAATGGACGTTGCCAAGTACAAATAAATTTGCTCCCAATTAATTACTGAATGTAATCTAGTCTTAGTTTTCAGTGGGAATTTACATTTCGATATGAATAATGTGCGTAACACGTAATAACATGGGACATACGAACTCATAAGAAAAGATCAATTAAAATTAAAATTAGGAAATACCAAAGACAAGAAAAAAAAATTTGGAGGTAGTGGTACTTGGCGGGCATTTTTAATTTTTAATCTTAATTTTCACAAACATGCCCGCCAAGCACCACTACCTCCAAATTTTGTTTTCTTGTCTTTGTTTTTTCCTAATTTTAATTTTAATTGATCTTTTCTTATGAGTTCGTATGTTCCATGTTATTACGTGTTACGCACATTATACATATCGAAATGTAAATTCCCACTGAAAACTAAGACTAGATTACATTCAAAAATTAATTGGGAGCAAATTTATTTGTACTTGGTAACGTCTATTGATTTCAATACTTTTGTAGATTAAATGGCTACAAAACTATTTTTGTGGGAAATATCACATTAATGTACTTGGCGAAAGGTTTTTGCACCAGAGGTGCTTTTGGGGGGATTTCCTTGCTTTTTGTACTATCTCGATTCGTACTAAGTCTTGTTCATAATGAATTGTACGAAGATCAATTGTATAATTTATACGTACGGAAAAATTATACATTTTGAATTTAAAAATGGCAAATGGTCGTATGATGGCGCTTAAGACCTTATGCCAGCTGACAAACCTGGGCTTGTTGATTTCATGCTATGCGTTTTGATAAGCCATGTGTAAATATGAACAAGAAAACACCATATTGACAGCTATAATGCGCCACTGGCTAACACAGTAGCTACTATTTACAACAAATATGCACTATACTTCTGAACTCTGTGGATTCGAATTCCAGGTAGTCAATTACTCTGTAACTGTGACGCAGGGAATATCTGGAGATCAGCGTTACATGAATGTAGAATTGAAACGAAATTTGACCGAAGATTAGTTTCGACATGAAGAAACGACAGCGACGATTCTATCAAATCAGATATTATAATGTGATACAGAGTGTTTATAAATTCACTCATGAATCTTAGTCTACTGATAACAATAAAAATTTATCTATATTTTTCATATTCATTACGTCAAAACATTAGAGACAGAAGACAGTTGAAAGTTGATCGCTGGCTACAATGGAAATAAACAGCACTCAGGTAGCCCCTAGAACCTTATACCTTGTCATACTATCGGTCATAATTCACATTTTTCGATTCTTATAAACTATTCTTGTCACTGGATATGAGCGGTTCGCCTAGCACGGTGATATTAAAATAACCTGAAAGCAAAGCCAATCACCCTTCAACTGTACGCAGAAGATATTTCAGAATGAATTTTGCATGAGTTTAGAAGATCTAACATTTTGATTATAGCTCATTGTACTGAATTAAAATTTGAGCCAGAAGTATTAATTTCCACATGAAAAAAATACTGAGGTAATTCTATAAAAACAAAAATTATAATATAGTAAATAGTATTTATAGTCTCCGAATGAAGATATCTATAAGTTTACTCATGAATCTTGGTCTACTAGTGACAATAAAAATTGTCTCTATCTTTCATATTTATTGTATTAAATGTTAGAGATAAAATGATATTCATCGTTGATTTAAGGGAGTATACCCACCTGGAGAATAATTTTTTTTAAATTACTGCTACGGTCTGAGAAAACTTTTTTTTGACTCAGTTTTTTTTACAGTTGATTAGTACTATTTTGATACATAGTTCATGATATTTCAAGATTTTGTGGTCTTCACTACACATAGATTTAGTCAATCAAAGAAAAATTGGTTGTCGTAAGGTACAGGTTGCTGTGTTTCATGAAATTTCTTCAAATTTGGAGGAAATATTCCATACGATAATGTAATTTAGGGCCAATCGAATAATAATTCATGAATTTGATTTTTGGACATAAAAATCTGTGAGTGTAAGACTTTTTTTTCCATTGTTTTTGAAAAAAAGTGTCTTATAATATAAAAATTCTCATGTTTAAAAGTTAAATTCATGAGATAATATTGGCTTGGCCCTAAATTCCATTCATATAGAACATCCCATCGAAATTTGAAGAAATTTTATGCAACGCAGCAACCTGTACCCTACGACAACAACTTTTTCTTCGATGAACTAAATGTTCAGCGAAGGCTACAAAATTTCAAAAAATCATGAACTATGTATCAAAATAGCACTAATCAACTGTAAAAAAAAAGAGCTATAAGACACTAAAGTTGATTAGACTTTTTTTGAAATATATTGAACTTTTTAATTAGTAGATTGAACTTTATTCAAAGATCTATTTAAACTAGATTTAGATATGATCGTAAGCCTGAAATGAGATATAATTCTTTATGACATATAAAATGAACTAAATATGCATAAGTTTTAGATGACAGTCTCTAATGACTATTCCATTGCTCCTGATGCAATATGTTTTGTACTTTTCGAAAAATTTTACCTCACGCACAAAATATAGCAATTTTATCTCCTGCTCTCTTATTTTCTTATGCTCAGCCGAGAGAGAATATTATTACGGGTATTCACATAACCTCAAAGACTCGAGCTCGTGAGGTAAACGATAAATCACATAGGTTAATATTCATTGTTGTTTAAAAGATATCGGGTCCATATTCGAACATGTTTACCTCCTACTCTGTGAAAAGTTTTCAATCAAACATTACTTTGTGAATTTTGCACAATTAAGTCTTTTACATGCCGGCTGACTTGAACTGTCAGTTTGACAGATCGACGCGCATGCGCAATAGCCTGGAGCGATGAATTGTGCTGAAAAGGGAGAAAAACCGAGAACGTGAAACGAGCCACCTCGAAATTAAAAATAATCATATCTCAGCTATACGAGCACAGATTCTATTGATGTTAGGCTTAAATGAAAGCTCTTTCGATCCTCATTCTCACAATTAATCGTAGATCTGCATGATGTCACCAAATACGGTAGGACAGAGAAAACATTATTCCCCCACTGCGCGGAAAATTGCCGCAGCTGTAAAGAGACTCGGAGAGTCACTACGTACAAAAAAAAATTTTTTTTTAATGTACTTGGCGCGAGACTCTACCGAGTCTCTTGATATAATATGGGGATTCTGGATCATCCGCCAGAGGCGCTGCGGTAGTAGGTTACCGAACGTCGGTAAGATGCCAATCGGCGATTGGGTATGTTATCATCCGATTTTCTGCATTACCGATCTCAGAACCCCGATTTTGAAACTGGTAGTGCAGCAAATCGCGGTTGAGATCGGTAATACAGAAAATCGGATGATAACATACCAACCCACTACCGCAGCGCCTCTGGCGGATAATTAGTGAGATCGGTAATGCAGAAAATCGGATGATAACATACCCGTTTGCCAATTGGCAACTTACCGACGGTCGGTAACCTACTACCGCAGCGCCTCTGGCGGATGATCCAGAATCCTCATATTATATCTACTTACCAGCCATCAAAAGTAGAACTTTCGACACGCTATGTCAAAAAAAGAATTGCAGTACTTTGCAACGAACATGTGTAATCATTTACTTGAATAAAAAGGAGGTTCCATTGTCGAATTTTATTCGAATTCGTCTAGATCACCTGGTATAATGATGTGAATTTTTTATCAGATAGTGGCATCAGAAACCCCGATTATCTGCATTACCGATCTCGGAACCCCGATCTTCTGCACTACCGATCTCGAAGCGGGTATGTTATCTACCAATTTTGTGTTATGCGAGGGCGCCACTGCCGGTCTTCATTCGATCTTCAGGTCATGCGACCTTACCGATCTGTGAGCTGATATGTTATCATCTGATTTTCACCAGATGGTGCGCACGTCTATTTCTGTTTATCAACTTACGGATCGTTCGAGTGAGAGCGCTCCGCATTCGGCGCTCGGATAAATTTTGGTCCGGAATCTGGAGCGATATGACTATCGAGCAAACTCTGATGTGAATGATGAAAAGTATAGGTGGTTTGACTCACGGGCGAGGAATAACAGATAGCGTATTTCCGAAGTGGATCTTAGCGATGTCTATTCTTCATTACATTTCTGAGGGAATCGTAGAATTCAGTGGTGTCTCATTCGCGACTTCCGAGCAGGACATAGACTTGAGAAAATCTCGAGTGATAAGAGATATGAAAGATATTCTGCGTGTTTTTGAGTTCTTCTTGTCGCATCCTCCGTTCCCGAATATCAGCGATATAAATATAGAAAATGAGAGTTTGATATGATGAAGTCAATTGATGTGTGTAATATATGTGTGTTTGAATAGCGGATGTACTACAGGTTTAAACTGTAAGTTAGAAATGTACTTAGCATTCTCTAGTATTGTTTTGATTCCTATTGTGACTGGGGAGACAGCTAATCCGACCCCTTCCTTCTTCTCCCAACCTCTGACTCGATAACAACGTGTAATGACTACTTGTGATTCAATATCAATCTTTGGTTATAATAATAAATATATAAATCATTAAATAGTAAATGTGGTTTAATTAAGAAGCCCTCGGACATCACAGTGGC
The DNA here is from genome assembly GCA_949628255.1 of Macrophya alboannulata. Classification (NCBI taxonomy): domain Eukaryota; kingdom Metazoa; phylum Arthropoda; class Insecta; order Hymenoptera; family Tenthredinidae; genus Macrophya; species Macrophya alboannulata. The sequence continues at coordinate 11,880,164 of OX451212.1, read as the reverse complement.
GACGAGGTAAAATTTAATATTGAGTAATAAAGGATTACGAAGATTTAAACGGATTCTTAGAAAAGAAACGTGTCGTGTTAAAATGGGTGAAGAAAGTGAAAAGTTAAAAGCTAGACTTGAGAAAGAGAGAAAAGATATTGAAAAAGATCGAGCAGAGTTGGAAGAAAAGCGTAGACAATTAGTGCAACAACGACAACAATTTCTAACTGAGCAACAGCAAGCTTCACAGGCACCGAAAAAAGTAACTCAACAATCTGGAGAAGTATCGTTTCAAAGGGAAGTGCTGCAACCAATAGTCACAGGGAGAATTGGTGATATTAAACAATATGATATGCAAGAAGATTGGAATTTATGGGTGGAAAGATTGGAGCAGTATTTTATTGCAAATGAAATCACGAATGCCAAAGGGGTGTCGCTTTTTATTACTCTTATTGGTAGTGAGGCATATGCGTTACTGCGTAACTTGTGTACTCCAACTTTACCTGCTTCAAAATCTCTTCCGGAGTTGATTAAAATTATGAGAGACCATTTGCAACCTAAACCGAGTGTAATAACAGAACGGTATAAATTTAAAGAGTGTCGGCAAAAAGTGAATGAAGGTGTTAAAGAATATCTTGCAAATCTTAAAAAATTGTCAGCATATTGTGAATTTAATAATGGACTTGAATGTCATTTGAGAGACCAGTTTGTGTGGGGATTAAAATGTGACAAAATGAGGAAGCGTTTGCTGGGAGAGCGAGATTTGTCGTACGCTAGAGCGGTTGAATTGGCTCAAACAATGGAAACAGCGATGAAGGATGTAGCTGTAATGGGTGTTATACATAGCGATCAACCTGAACCAGTGAACTACTTGGGTCATAAAAGGACGCAGAAGAAAATATTTTCGAAGAATAAGGACAAGGTGCGCTGCTACTGCTGTGGAAAAGCGAATCATCATTCGTTAGTATGTATAGATATCGTAGCTATTCATGTAATATTTGTAAAAAAGAGGGTCATTTAGCTCAAGTATGTAAAGTCAACAAAGTCAAAAAAGAGAAAGAAAATAAAATAAATAATAGGAAAAAATTTGATAATAAACAAAATTTTATAGGTGAGGTTGATTCTGTAACAGAAGAATTTGATAGTATTTTTAATTTAAAAGAGGTTGATGAAAGTGTCCAAAGTAAAGGAGAGGAAAATGTTACTGTAGCACCATATAAAGTAAAATTGAATGTTCAAGGTATTAAATTAGATTTTCATATTGACACAGGGTCAGATGTATCCGTGATATCGGAAAAAGAATATAGAGAACGTAAAGAATGGTCGTTATTGACGTTAAAACAATCAAACAGACGTTTCAGAACTCATCCACGGCATTATATAGAGCCAATAGGTGTTCTTGAAGTAGAAGTAAATTGTAAAAGCAAAAATTTAAAATTGCAACTTTTCGTATTGCCTGGGGATGGACCTCCACTTGTAGGTCGTACTTGGTTGTGTGCATTGGGAGTTCATATATCGAAGATTTTGGCTGAGAGTGAAAATCATCATATTGGGATGGTAGAAAACGTAGATCAAAGGGATATTAATTCAATTGTTGATAAATTTGAATGCGTTTTCTCATCTAAACTGGGTAAATATACGAAAGGTCAATTTAAACTTCACCTTAGAGAAAATGTGCAGCCTGTATTTTGTAAACCACGTCCATTGCCTTATGCAATGAAGGAAAAGGTTGAGAGGGAATTGAAGCGTTTGGTTGATTTGGAAATTTTAGAACCCGTGGAAAATAGTGACTGGGCGACTCCGATTGTTCCTGTTCCAAAAAGTAATGGTGAGATTAGAATTTGCGGAGATTTTAAAGTAACTGTGAATCCTCATCTCAAGATTGATCGGTATCCGGTTCCTAGAATTCAGGATCTTTTAGCTGGATTGAATGGGGGAAAATTTTTCTCAAAAATTGATTTGTCTCAGGCTTATCAACAGATTGAATTGGAGGACGAATCAAAGTCCTTAGTTACTATTTCTACTCATAAGGGTTTGTTTACATATAAAAGACTTTGTTTTGGCATAGCGTCAGCTCCAGGATTGTTTCAGAGAGAAATGGAGAAAATTTTAAATGGGTTAGAAGGAGTAGTGTGTTTTTTTGATGACATCATGATCACTGGCCCGACGTTTGCTATTCATAATGAAAGATTAAGTGAGGTATTAAAGCGTTTAAAAGATTGTGGGCTAACTGCTAATTTAAATAAATGTGAATTCGGTAAAGACAAAGTACAATTCTTGGGATTTATATTAGATGGTACCGGAATTCATACGGATAAAGATAAGGTTAAGGCAATTGTTGATGCTCCGGCGCCAGTTAATGTAACGCAATTAAGAGCTTTTTTGGGTGTGCTTAATTACTATGCGAAATTTATAAAGAATGTGAGTCAAATCATTTTTCCATTATATGAATTGTTACGTAAAGATGTAGTCTGGAAATGGGATCAGGTACATGATAAGGCTTTTAAAGAGGCAAAAAGGTGTTTAATTTCATCTGAGGTATTAGTTCATTTTAATGAAAAGTTACCTGTAAAATTGGCATGTGACGCATCTTCTTTTGGATTGGGTGCGGTTTTGTCTCATGTTTTCCCTGATAAACGAGAAAGACCCATAGCTTTTGCTTCAAGAGCATTAACGAAAGCTGAGAAAAACTATTCTCAATTAGATAAAGAGGCGTTGAGTTTGGTTTTTGGAGTAAAAAAGTTCCATCAGTACTTGTACGGTCGAAATTTTATTTTAGAAACGGACCACAAGCCTCTAGTTTACATTTTTGGAAAAAAGAAGGGATTTCCACAGATGGCTGCTAATAGGCTACAACGGTGGGCAGTGTTTTTGGCTGCTTATCAGTTTGAAATTATACACGTGAAAGGCACTGATCATTGTAGAGCAGATTATCTATCACGTATTCCATTGTTAATGTGTGAACAGCAGGGTGTGAATGAGGATGAGGAGTACTCATATTTAAATTATGTAATGGAAAATGTAAAAACTATTGATGTAGAACAGATAAAGATAGAAACAGATAAGGATCCAATTTTAAGACAAGTAAGAGAGTATGTATTGAATGGTTGGCCGGTTAAAGTTGAAGAAAATTTTAAAATGTTTAAGAATAGAGAGCGGGAATTAACGGTTGAAGATGGATGTGTGTTATGGGGACATCGGATTGTGATTCCTCAAGGAGTGCGTAAAGAATTGTTAGACGAGCTACATAGTATTCATATGGGGGTTGTTAAGATGAAAAGTACGGCGAGATCATACATTTGGTGGCCTAACATAGATTCGGATATTGAAAATTTGGCTAAGTCTTGTGAAATTTGTCTTAAATCTGCCGATAATCCGCCAAGATCGGTTTTAAATTCATGGAAATGGCCTGATGGACCAAATCATAGGATTCATGCAGATTTCTTAGGACCGGTTCAAGGTAAAATGTATTTATTAATTATTGATTCATTTTCTAAATGGTTGGATGTTAGGGAAATGAGTGATATTACTTCTGAATCAACAATTAAGATTTTTAAAGAATATTTTAGTTGTTGGGGAATTCCGTATAGATTGGTTACAGATAATGGACCGAGCTTCTGTTCTGAAAAGTTTAGTGAATTCTTAAAGTCTTATGGTGTGCTACATTTACGGACAGCACCATATCATCCTGCCTCTAATGGGTTTGCGGAGAATGCGGTTAGAATTTTCAAGAAGAAATTTAAACTTCTAAGAGAGTCAGGACATTCTAGGCATGAAGCTTTATGTAAATTTCTATTTTATTATAGGGCAACGAATCATTGTACTACGGATTGTAGTCCAGCGGAATTACAGATTGGTAGAAAATTTAGGACAAAATTAGATTTAATCAAGCCAGAGTTACGTAATATAGTGGAAAAGAATCAGTTTAATCAGCAATGTTATTTTAAAGGAAATCGGAATTTGGTTTGTGATAAAGGCGAAGTCGTAATGGCCAAGGACTATAGTAAGGATAATTGGTGTAAAGCGAAGGTGGTACAGCAACTTTCGCCGGTTACTTATACTGTAGAAACGAGAGATAATAAAGTGTGGAAAAGACATGTGGACCAATTGCGACCTTGTAACCTTTTATCAGAACAAGATGTACCTGTGATTAACAAAGGGAGTGTGGACTGTGTGGATGTTTCGCTAGAAAAAGTTAATAATTCTGTAGTTGAATCGAAGTCAATATCGGAAGCTAATGTTAACAATGAAATTGTAAGAGTTGAACGGTCTCAGACACCGATGGAAACTATGGTAGCAGTAAGACGTTCGACGAGGGTACCTAAGCCTCGTAAAATCTTAGATTTATAAGTTTGTGGGTGTTATCTATTAACTGATAAGAATAAGTGAAAAAAAAAAAGATTCTTTATATTTAGTGTGGAGGAATGTAATATATGTGTGTTTGAATAGCGGATGTACTACAGGTTTAAACTGTAAGTTAGAAATGTACTTAGCATTCTCTAGTATTGTTTTGATTCCTATTGTGACTGGGGAGACAGCTAATCCGACCCCTTCCTTCTTCTCCCAACCTCTGACTCGATAACAACGTGTAATGACTACTTGTGATTCAATATCAATCTTTGGTTATAATAATAAATATATAAATCATTAAATAGTAAATGTGGTTTAATTAAGAAGCCCTCGGACATCAAAATGTGAAAAAAAGTAGTATTCAAATGGTTAAAGAAAGTACGGAGAGCAACGCGCGTTTGATTGCAATACACTGTCAGAAAAAAATATGTCAATTTTAACTTATTTCGTCCGTCCCATAAGATCGACTAACTTGCTTTAGTTAATTTTACAGAAAGGTTATATGTCAAGAGTTAACATGGGTTCGAAAGTATCGGAAACATAGAATACTAGCATAACCTAAATCGAATTAGTTAAATTAACATTCGAATATGTATTGAATTCAACATACTATTTTTATCTACTAATTTGTTCAACAGCAATATACATTTTTTCCAACAGTGTAGGTAGTTGTATTTCGATTAAGATATTAAACAATTTTTTGGTGATTGATTAACCAAATATACCGGCGTTTATTAACTTTCACACTACTATCCTAGTTTTATTCAGTTGCGGAGGTATGTCATGTGCATTTGAAATAGAAAGAAAAACTCAATTCATTGCATCAGGTAAGGTGAAAAAGTTTTGCCTCACCAAATATAGGACTCGCTATAGCTCGAGGGGGAAATAACTCGTTGAATTGAAGTGTCAATAGTCTATGAATTAATTTATAATTCACTCGAATCAATGAAAATTATCTGAATTAATCAAGAGACGCGGTAGAGTCTCGCGGCAAGTAAATTAAAAAAAAAAAAAAAAAATTTAAAATAATAATTATCATCATGACTCTACCACTCTCTTTTACCGGAACGGGAGCTCGGCGAGGGAGTGGGGGTAACCATATTATTTCATTACAGCATACAGGCAATATCTCATGGCTCTCTGATTTAATACAGGAATAAGATGCGAAAAAGATTTCATTTAAGCCTAATATCAATGCAATCGGTGCACGGATAGCTGAGATATGATTATTTATAAAATCGAGAGGGTCAGTTTCATCTCAGCAATTTCAACGTCTTCGTCGTACCAGATTCTCGCCGAAAAACCGTGCGGATATAAACATATAGAGAGTACCCCGACGAGACGAAAGTTAACACTAATTTATATACTAATGGATCGGAATAAAAATCGGGCGAGTTCGTCGGTCTATTATGCAATAATGCTCTCTACGGAAGTACGGACCACGCGAGGCAGCATAATCGCGCACGACGCATGGCCGAACATATGATTTATGTATCATATTCTCGATGACAGTTGCGGAGACTGCAGGGATGAAAATAATATAATTCGGAGCAGCAATCACATAATTATTAGATGAACTAATTTTGGGAATTGATTGTGAAGTGATAGTTGTTCATTAAAATTATTAACGGAGTTTTATGGAATAATCAAGAGACTCGGTATAGTCTCGCGCCAAGTACATTAAAAAAAGGTTTTTTCCAGGCGCGACTCGCCCGAGTCTCTTTACCGTAGAGGCAGCTCCGAGCGGAGTGGGGGGAAATATTTTCATATATTACACCGAATTGGTAATATACTCGACGTTTTATTTTTGTGACAAGGGTCAAAAGAGCTTTGATTTGAGACCAAAACCAAGGCAATCGGTGCACCGACAGCTGAGATACAATAACTTCTAAAATCGGATGGGGCAGATTTACGATGAAATTCTCTCCGTCGTCGACCACTTATTTGTTGTTTCTCCAAAGGCTTATATCCTTGCGGAAAGTAGCCATCGACCACTTATTTCGTCCGTCGTCGACCACTCAACAGAACCTTAACGCAGCAAGCAACATAGAAAGCTCATCGCAGATATAGAGTTCAGTGATGGCAGCGAGGAAAATTACATGGATAAAAATATAGTGAGGGTTGTCGCTCTCGACTATAATTACGTGGTGCATATACCTCATGGTGTAAGGAAAAAACGCTTGTGTATAGGGACCGTGCGTGATGACTTCAGCGCTGCCTGGTGGCGAAAAGCGAAGACCTAGTGATGCAAGTGATCGGGCTTATACATATACGTCAGTGATCATTTTCGTGTTTTAATTAGACCAAATTAGACTTTTTTTTTGATAATGTCCACATCGCGAGTAACGTGCTGCATCCAAGGGTGTTCAAATACACCACGCCGAGGCCAAAGCAATGGAGTAAAAATTAAATTTTATCGCATCCCGGAGAGTGCGATTAATTCTCCATGTGTCACAGCGAAGCGTGAGAAATGGATAAGTGCTATAAAAAAACACGTGTGAGTATAAACTCAAACAAAAGTGAATTAATTAGTACATTGCGATATTCTGTGTCCGATATGAAATTATCTTGTGTTTATAAGAATTAAATTTAACTCAGGAATAATGTCTAAGAAACAATGTTGAATATACATTTATTTCACAACATAACCTCTCCATATTTTTCAAATAATTTTAGCAAAAAGCCCGTGGATTGGCAACCAACGAAGAATACGAGGATTTGTAGCTGTCATTTCATTCAGAACCAGAAATCGGAAAATCCTCAGCACCCTTCGTCCATTCCGACCATCTTTCCTGGCAAAGCAAATTTGAGAAAATGCATTCAATCACTGCAGCGATATAAGCGATTCCAACAACGTCAATCAAAGACAACAGTGAAAGCGATGGCATCAACAAGCAGCACTGAAATGGAGCAAGACAATTACACTGAAGCAGAGACGCAGCATCGCATGGAGACCGATACTTCAAATATTACTCTCATAATTGCGTGTCGCAGTATAACTTGCCAAACTGATGAAGTTAGTAGTAATATTCCGAATGAGCCAGCGTATTTTTTTTGTAATTTGTGGTGCGATAACGGTGTATGTACTGCAGAATTACAAGTGCATATCCATGAGAAAAAATCCGTTGACAAGATCTGTGCAGTTGATTTACCAGAAAACTGTTAAAGATTTCAGTTGTGATCCGATTGATCAAGAGGAAAGACATTTACTATGTCAGGGCTTTCATGGAATGACTTCAGTTACAACTGATGAGTCTTTGAGCAGTTTAGCTGGTGTTTCTTTTGCGACATTTTCATATATTCTGGGCAAACTCCCAGATTATAAAACCACGAAAATGGATAAAAGAACAAGATTATTACTTACGTTGATGAAATTAAAAACAGGACTCACTTTCACTGCACTATCTGTATTGTTCAGTATACATCGTACTACAGCGCAACGAATTTTTATAAATATTTTACAGCAATTAAATATTTTGCTGAAAAAGTTTATATTTTGGCCTTCTAAAAATAGTGTAAGAGCAACTCTCCCGGAAGCGTTCGAAAAAAACTACCCTGAGACACGTGTCATACTCGATTGTACTGAAGTTAATACTGAAGTACCGCCGGAGGTGAAAGAAAGAGTCTTAATGTACTCAGAGTACAAGCATCACCACACAGTTAAGTTTATGGTAGGATGTACACCGAGTGGATTGATCAGCTTCGTTTCGAAATGTTATGGCGGTCGAGCTGGTGACTGTTTTATTACAAATGACTGTGGGATTGTAGATTTATTAGAACCAGGCGATGTTGTTCTAGCGGATAAAGGTTTTCCACAGATAAGAACTGAAGTAGAGAAAAAAAATGCAATCCTTGTTATGCCTCCATTTTCTCATGGTGATCAATTTACTCCTGAAGAAGTTAAAGAGACATATAATATTGCATCAGTAAGAATCCATATTGAGCGAGTAAATCAAAGGATTAAAGAATTTAATATTTTAAACAAAATACCGGTAGCATTATTTCCTCATATTGATGAAATTGTTTTCGTTATTTGCGCTCTGGTCAATTTGGGAAACCTATAATCAAATAATAATTGTATAATATTCTAAACAACTATTCTGTATGCTCTGAAATAAATAACATATCTCACGATTGTAATGTAAATTATGGGATTGAATAAATCTTTAAATTTGATTCACGATGCTTTTGACTGAATCCAAATGAAATCATGCAGGCCAGCGGACGTGATGTTCCAGAATCGATCGGCGTTCAAATATGTTGTTCCTCATACAAAATGAGCCGACACGTATTTTGTTGTTTACCCCAAAAAAATTATCCAAGCCCGATATCGATTTTTTAAGATTTAAAGGCGAAAAACTTTCTTCGCCAATTTGAGGAACCAAATATTCGAAAAATAGCCGCCAAATCCGTAATTCTCAAGCTTTTTTGACGATTCTTGTTTTATGTGATCCGGAATTTCGTACTCCATCGAGAAAAACAAAAAAATCTGAAAAAATTTGAAAATTGCCGAAAATATCGATGTTTTTTGGAAAACATAAGAATTCACTTTTCTCAAAAACCCCATTTTTTTTTTTTCTCAAAATTTGATATGTTTTCCGGGGTGATATTGACTACTTACCGTATGAATGGCGACTGGTATTTTTTCTTGCTTTCCGAGTAATTGACTATTTTATTCTCTGAATTCCTGTACGGCCGTATTTTCACTGTTTCCATGCTATATGTATACTCGCGAGCTTATATTTTCTGTAGAATCCCATTTGTATATTGTTCGGGCTACCGAATATCTTGATGTTTAATTTCCTACGCGGTGTTTCTCTTACACAATACTTCAAATTACTTGTATCATGAACAAAAAGTAATGAAATCCCCCCCAAAAAGCACCTCTGGTGCAAAAACCCTTTCGCCAAGTACATTGATGCGATATTTCCCACAAAAATAGTTTTGCAGCCATTTAAACTTCAAAAGTATTGAAATTAATGGACGTTACCAAGTAGAAATAAATTTGCTCCCAATTAATTTCTCAACGTGATCCAGTTTTAGATTTTGGTGGCAATTTACATTTTGATGTATACCTATATAATGTGGGTAACATGTAATAACATGCGACATACGAACTCATAGGGAAAGATCAATTAAAATTAAAATTAGGAAAAAACAAAGAAAAGAAAAAAAAATTTGGAGGTAGTGGTACTTGGCGGGCATTTTTGTAAAAATTACACGAAAATATAAATGCCCAGCAAGTACCACTACCTCCAATTTTTTTTTCTTTTCTTTGTTTTTTCCTAATTTTAATTTTAACTGATCTTTTCCTATGAGTTCGTATGTCGCATGTTATTACATGTTAGCCACATTATATAGGTATACATCGAAATGTAAATTGCCACCAAAATCTAAAACTAGATCACGTTGAAAAATTAATTGGGAGCAAATTTATTTCTACTTGGTAACGTCCATTAATTTCAATACTTTTGAAGTTTAAATGGCTGCAAAACTATTTTTGTGGGAAATATCGCATCAATGTACTTGGCGAAAGGGTTTTTGCACCAGAGGTGCTTTTTGGGGGGGATTTCATTACTTTTTGTTCATGATACAAGTAATTTGAAGTATTGTGTAAAAGAAACACCGCGTAGAAAATTAAACATCAAGATATTCGGTAGCCCGAACAATATACAAATGGGATTCTACAGAAAATATAAGCTCGCGAGTATACATATAGCATGGAAACAGTGAAAATACGGCCGTACAGGAATTCAGAGAATAAAATAGTCAATTACTCGGAAAGCAAGAAAAAATACCAGTCGCCATTCATAGGGTAAGTAGTCAATATCACCCCGGAAAACATATCAAATTTTGAGAAAAAAAAAAAATGGGGTTTTTGAGAAAAGTGAATTCTTATGTTTTCCAAAAAACATCGATATTTTCGGCAATTTTCAAATTTTTTCGGATTTTTTTGTTTTTCTCGATGGAGTACGAAATTCCGGATCACATAAAACAAGAATCGTCGAAAAAGCTCGAGAATTACGGATTTGGCGGCTATTTTTCGAATATTTGGTTCCTCAAATTGGCGAAGAAAGTTTTTCGCCTTTAAATCTTAAAAAATCGATATCGGGCTTGGATAATTTTTTTGGGGTAAACAACAAAATACGTGTCGGCTCAGTTTGTATGAGGAACAACATATTTGAACGCCGATCGATTCTGGAACATCACGTCCGCTGGCCTGCATGATTTCATTTGGATTCAGTCTTTTATGATTTTTATTTTTTTGATTGGAAAATAATGCACTTCGAATGTGTTTCGAATCTGACATTTTTTAACAACTTAAATAACAATGAAAACCAATAGTACGATATTTTTCTTTGGCATATCACAATCTTATGAATGATACATAACTTTATATTAATCACTTTGTATTAAATCTAACGTTTTCATAAACTTTTGTAACAGTGAAGAATAACAGTGCGATATATTTCTTTGGCAGATCACAATGTTACGAATGATGCATCACTCATGAATACGTTTCTAATAATCTTTGAATGTAATCGTTGAAATAGAATTTTTGTAATCGAGGGACTAGATTACTCAAAAGTGCGTCGTCTCTCTTTACTTGGATGAGAAGACTTCCTTTTGGAGAATAAATGAATAAATCACAGAGCGCGATATTTGTCGCATACATTTGTATTTGTACTTGGATGTAAATCGAATGGCTTTTGCTGAGTTGTATGCCATTTTCACCCAACTTTAAGTACTTGACCTTCAATTCAACTTTCTCCTGATCGGAGATCGGTTTATTCCGACACGTGAAGGGGCATTTTATCTGAATGAGATGTTTATCCCAAATATTCCGTCCGTAGGTCAGAATAGCATCTGGTGAACAGCACAACCATGGTTGCTGGATGCAAACGATGAGCCCAACTTTAACCACCTCGCATCCTGGACTTAATAACTTTTTGTACTCCTGGAGCGCACGTTCTTCGTTTTTTTTTCCGTACGACATCGATGCGGTCTCGACATTCCCAGGATTTAAGAAACTTCCAATTACTTTGGCCTTATCGAACCTGTTCCCTTTTAATCTGTGTGCACTGCTTGCCGTAATTCTCAATTTTCGTTCCTTGAACCATTCTGGGTTTTTCGATTGAGTGATCGTTTGGACGCTCATCGTCAATGCAGCATTAATGTCACAGCATACGTTCTTTGAATAAAAATCAAATAATTCCCTCGCGATAATGATTTCAGGAATATATCGAATGTTTGCGTACTGAAGCATTAATATTTCTAAAGTTACTCGCTTTGCTCTTCCCTCACAGATACGCTTTTCGGTAGCTTGCATTATTTCTACCAACGACGCAGCTGCAAGTATTTCTTTTTCACTTTTTTCTTCAACCTCCAGCATGGTGAACAGTGGTGTTTCAGCTAAAGAATCTCCCAGCTCAGACGTAGAAATTTCCAACGGTGCAAGTTTTTTTCTTATTTCTGAAGATAAAGACGGTGTTGGAAACAAGCTGGACATCCTCGCACCTTTATCATAGCCCAGTAGCTGATGATGGGATGGTTTTCCCTATCCTTGCGGCTGGTTGGTTTTCGATGCTGAAGACTCTGGTGAATTTATAAAATGCACTAAAGCGCATACATGCTTACATTTTTTGGAAAGACCGGCTTTGCATGTGCATGTGGCATAGGTAACGTGCCTATTGTGGTCAAGCTGAAAGATTATTTTCCTAAAATTAACCATAACTTTTATTATAATTCATATACATGATTCTTAAATACATACTATTAGTTTCACTGTGTAAACATTCGAAACTTTGGTCTGCGCTACAACCGTGCAGGTTATTGTACCCGGTTGATTCTACGGTTTCGACAACGTTTCTAACGTGTCCGGATCTGAATAATTTTTCGCCTTTTCTTTCATTCTGGCCTCGAATGAAATTATAAACGATGGGAACAAACCCAAAAGTTATAATTTTTTTCATTTTTGATAACTGTCATGTACTTATTGCACAGGTTGCATCACAAAAGTTCGGTCACTTGACACAAGAGTGCGGTGGCGTCAGCGACAGTGCTGCCTTTACAGTTTATGCACGGTCCCTATTGCGCATGCGTGTGCACATAACAGACGAGAGCACCGTCGAATGACATTTCGGATGAATAAGAAGAAATATGTATCAATTACAAGTAGTTGAAAACCTTGTCAAATGATTTCTCAATACGCTTATAATACAAAATATGTAAAAAATGCGGAATAGAAAATTGTCATTTGATATCAGCCTCGATGTCCTCTAAAAAATATCCATTTTATCGTTCACGTTAGGTTCTCGAGTTTTTGAGGTTATAAGAGTAGATGTCAGGTTGCTGGGGTTATCGAGATTGAAGTTATGAGAGATTTACATAATGTCACGTCGATCGTGATTATCGGAGCTATTCATTCGTAGCATATTTTATATTTGTAAAATTTGGATATATATTACTAATTTTTTAAATTATTATACCTACGAAGCTGATGAAGAAATGTCTATGATTTATTTACGTTATGCGGTCCTAGGTAGATCATTAAAATTAGATGACATTTTTTCATAAATACTTTCTGAAATCTGGGAATATAATTGTACTAGAATTCTAATAATACCAACAGCTAATAAGATTCTAAATTCTTATTTTTATGAGCTCAATTATTACTGTCTTGATGAACGATTGATCAATTTCAGTGATTGTATTCTAGTGGCCCGATACCAGATTAATATTGGTTGGCCACTAGCACTATGACCCTATTTGGATTATGTACTTCTCACTACGCGGTATCCTTGGGTACAAATTTGAAACCCATGCTGTACGATTCATTCTAAAGAGCTCGCGTTCTTTTTCTGAGCTCAAAGTTCTGGTACCACCGAGCAATTTTTCAAATTGTTTGAAAATAATGAGAAAAATATGTTCGAGCACTTGAAAAGACTGAAGATGTAATTTTGCTATGTAATTGTGATCACTTTACTAGTTCAAGTGAATTTGATCAGCATTCGACCCTGCAATGATGAAATTATAGTCCTCCGTAGCCCATAATTTTGTCTTCGAAAGGTTCGCTGCATATGACAAAAGTTGACTGAGTGTAACTTGACAGTACTAATTCGAAATGATGTTACAAAAAGCTTCAATGTGACACAATTTGAAGAATAGTGTCCACTTTTCTGTATGATTATTCAACAACTGTAAATTACAGTATACATATTATGTGAAAATTTTTTTAAATTGGATTTCCCACAATTTTCTATACTTTCAAAGTCAGAATCATAAGCTACGAAGGTCTATAATTTTATCATCGGTGGCTCGAATGCTGATCAAGCTTGAATTACCAAAATAATCACAATTAGGTAGCTTAATTACATCTTCAACTCTTTAGGTGCTTAATTCTTTTATTTTTTTCAAATGTTTTCAGACAAATTCAAGAATTGCTCAGTAAGACCAGAACTTTGAGCTGAAGAACATATTATACTTCAGATATTAAGAATTATCAGTCGACCAATAAGATTATTATTTATTATTGAGTAAGTATTGAGGAATTTTTTTTTTGCTTCAAACGCTGTGATTATAGCCAATTGCGCAATACATTTGCAATGCTAATTTTGTTGTAGAAATTCGCAAACGCGAAAATGAACATAGACCGGTGGAAATAATTCTCTTGATGCAGTAATAGTTATACCGTTTGAGTAGTAAGCATTACACTTGTTATAGTTGCGGCTCGGGGACAGATTTATTGTATTATTGAATTCATCACAAGTGAAAATAAACATAGAAGAAACTGGTACAAAAAGTAGTGAAATCCCCCCAAAAGCACCTCAGGTGCAAAAACCTTGCGCCAAGCACATTAAAACGTTGTAACTAACAACAAAACTATCAACAAAACTTTGTTACCAGAATATTTGATGAAGTAGCATTTCATCTACAAAAGTAGTGAAATCAATAGACATTGCCAAGTACAATTTATTTTTCACAATAAATTCCTGATTGTGACTTAGTACCTATTAGTGTTTGGTTGGTATTCACATATCAATATACATGACATGCGTAACACCTTATGATATGTGACATATGTACTCGGGAGAAAAGATTAATCCAAATTAAAATTGGGAAAAAAAAAAAAAAAATTTGGAGGTAGTGGTACTTGGCGGGCATTTTTGTAGAAATCACAAGAAAATATAAATTGAACTATTTCAATATTCTTGTAATAATTCACCCATCAGCCCGCCAAGTACCACGTACTCCAATTTTTTTTTTTTTTTTTTCTCAATTTTAATTTGGATTAATCTTTTCTCATGAGTACATATGTCACATATCATAAGGTGTTACGCATGTCATGTATATTAATATGTGAATACCAACCAAACACTAATAGGTACTAAGTCACAATCAGGAATTTATTGTGAAAAAATAAATTGTACTTGGCAATGTCTATTGATTTCACTACTTTTGTAGATAAAATGCTACTTCATCAAATATTCTGGTAACAAAGTTTTGTTGATAGTTAGTTGTTAGTTACAACGTTAGTTAGTTGATAGTTTTGTTGTTAGTTACAACGTTTTAATGCGCTTGGCGCAAGGTTTTTGCACCTGAGGTGCTTTTGGGGGTCATATTTGTCTTATCGATGATTTTAAGAGATCGAGCCTTTGAGGTTATGAGAATTATCTGTAACGATTGATTACGATTAGGTTGGCAGTAAATCACCGATATTTATTTCAATACGCATTTCTCTGATATCAGGAGGTAGTTCACATATGGAAAACGTAAAAGAATTCAGTAATTAAGTAATAATGAAGAGATTAATTCTAATAATATTTATGGAGCATGACATCGTTACCTAATATGCGATGAGTTTTTTTTTCAGCTAAATTTTTTAGATCAACAACAACATAAACATAACCCCATCTGCATATAAATCAGTCGCGGAAATTACCACAGCTGTTGTGGAAAACATGACCGTCTGTTATCAAAATGAGTAAAAATATGCAACCGATTAGGTATCGAGTATAAAGAATCAGTAAAACACTCTTAATAGAACTGATAACAGTTAGATTTGAAGAAATGAATGGTGTTATCAAAAATACCATTTGACAAAACCGGTTGAGAAAATCAAATCGTGTGCAAAAAGTAATGGAATCCCCCAAAAGCACCTCGGGTGCAAAAACCTTGCGCCAAGTAAATTAAAACGTAGCAACTATCAACAAAAATTTGTTAATAAAATATTCGAAAAAGTAGCATTTTATCTACAAAAGTATTGAAATCAATGGACGTTGCCAAGTACAATTAAATATCCTCCCAATTAAACTACGAGCCTTTTTACCGGAAAAACTCGTTAGACCCTTAATAAGCATTATGTAACGTAGTATATAAGTTAGAGGTAAACGTTGGCATTTAAACCAAAGACTAGGATGACTAGCTTGTAAATAGAAATCGGCCAGTTATGCTAGGTAGGGAAAAAGAAACAGAAGAAGACTCACCAAAACAAAGTTCGTGGAATGGGTCGGCCTCGTCAAGGTAATTAGCTGGATGCCTAATCAGTTGACATTCTGACTTGCAAAGATGTACGGCTATATCAGTGTTCAGGATAAAGGGGTGCAAACTGCCGAAGATGACAAGGGAAAAGTGAAGTACGCATCTGGAAGATTCATCCGTGGCTTTGGGCGATACAGATCAGGATGGGATTCTTTAACGCCGAAGTTGGAAGTGCTGATGCAGATGGATCCAATCAAACCAATAGTGACCGATCCATCAAAATATTTCACCAACGAAGAAGTAGAAGAGTTGAGGGAAGCTGAGTTTGCGGAGCTCGACGAGATGAAGAGGCGGTGGCGTTTTCCTATTATCATCAAAGATGTGATGCTGAAAAAGAAAATAGAGGTGCCATGGTTAAATAATGTCAAGGAAGTCGGTGAAATCAAAAATGTGGACTTAACCTTACCATGGGTACTGAAAAGAATTGAGCTACCTGAAAGAACAAGGAGAGAAAGGGAGACCTATAGAAATCGGGTAAAAAGGTCAATGAATAAAAATAGGCCGGACTTACCTGCGGCACTCCGAAGACCTGGTTCGAACAAGGCGACTATATCAAGGATCACATTGAGACCCATTATTTCCCCACCAACAATCATTCTCATAAGAGGAGTCCCAAAAATCACTAACATTCAAAATTACTAATTAGAAGCAATTATTTAGACAAAGAACTCACGCGGACGTCGGCATTGGCTAGTTCTTTAACCCGCCAATACCGCGGCACGTTACAATGTATACATAGGTATACTTATATACATATATGTATATATTGAATATGTAGAAAGCCTCGCGTGACGAACTGACGCTTGACCGTACCGCTAGAACCATTCTACTCGCCCTGCCGATGCGACCCATATAAGTAGTTTGATTTTGAAAAAAAAAAAAAAAAAATAATCGTGACTTCAGAATTCTGCTTGCTACGGCAGATTAGATAAAACTTTGCATAATTTGGTCTCTTTTTTGTGCGCCTGCCCTTCGCAATTCAAGGTCCGTGATATTGTTTGGTTGATGATCTACGACCTGCTGTAAATCGTTGTTTAATCCAGGTGCACCGAAGTCGTATACATCTCCATTATCAATGCACATATTATGTAAGACACAGCAGCTGATGATGAATTGTGTCATCTTATCAACCGTATGCATGTCGATTGATAATGCTAATTGTCGAAAGCGACCCTTTAAAAGTCCGAATGCATTTTCGATTAGCACCCTAGTCGCACAAAACTTTAAATTAAATGTTCTTTTTTCGTGAGTCATGTTTCCAAAATCTTTGTAAGGCACCAAAAGCCAAGGTCGAATGGCGTAGGCCCCATCTCCGAGCAAATGATATCGTTCGCCACATATTTGCGGTAACTCGACATTTATGTCGGAAAATTGTAAAACTCGAGCGTCATGCACCTTACCAGGTACTCCGGTAAAGACGTCAATAAATTTTTTTTCAGCGTCACATATGGCTTGTAAAGTTAACAATGGCCAGTCATGACGGTTTACGTAAGTATGTTTGAGCTTGCCTGCCGGTGTTCTACATGGAATATGCGTTCCGTCGATACATCCGATCACATTTGGAAATCCAGAAATCTAAAACATATAATACGTAATATTAAGTGCGACGACTGGAAATAAGTATTATTAGTATTGATTTACTTTATGGAAATGAGAATATTGAACCATCATAGTTCAACAGTATGTTACGCACCTAGGGAGGGAAATTAGACTATTGCAAACTGTGAGTGAGATTGACACCCGTGCAGAATTCTAGGGTGGCAAAAAAGCAGTTTGGGGTGACCTTTTTTCCCTCCCGTGTGACGTATAATATTTTTAACTAGCCCTTTTATCGGAAAGTACGACTTTCCGTTCAAGCGATGCGCCGAAAGTCGTACTTTCCGTGCAGGTGGGGTGAAAAATCAATAAATCGTATTCTTAGGGATATGTATACCCACACAGCACAAAGTCATCCACAGGATGTCCTCGGGATGTATTTTATATCCATTGCAGATATCCCTAGCACATCCTGATATATCCAGAGGATGTATACAAGACGTTCTAGGGACATCCAGATGTCCGCTTTCCTTATATCCACAGGATCGTGAAAAACGATATCCTATGGATATTTGTGAATGTCTCCCGGACCCCTACAGTACGTTATGCGGACGTTTATATACATCCTGGGGTAATCCTTCGTATATTCATTGGACGTCGTTTTGTTTTCCCGAACTGGTCCATGTAGTGTATGTATAATATATATATATATATATATATATATACACACACACACACACACACACACACACACACACACACACACACACACACAGGGTGAATTTACTATTGTCCGAACACTCCAGAAACGAGATCACTGGTTTCAACTCGCAGACACTTCCACTGTGCGGACATTAGATAAATTCACCCCCTATAAAAATATGCAAGGGTTAAATAACATGCAATCGACAGATAGTCCATCAATAAATTATTGCATTTTATTAAGATTTATGAATATATCATCGACATATACTTCATAAAGTTATACATATACGAGTATTCATGTTTATCTTTTCACACCAGTGATCGCGTGATCAAATGTTGCTTAATTACTTACAAAAACTTGAAATAAAAAGATTCTTTCTCTTTTCAAAAACAAAAACAAACAATACTTGGAAATTGTTGGTTACAATCAGTAATATTAAGATAATAATATAACAAATATTAAAATCATAAAAACTTCAACAAGTGATAGAATAAAGACTTAAGCACATAATGAAAATAATATATAAAACATATGAGATCCAAAAAAACTTATATTTATGTCTGATGATAACGGTTCGGTTAAGAATCCCTCTAGAATTGGTTCTACAATGAAGAAATTAAAAGCATAGTAGCCGACTTTGCATTTAGCACAATACAATATGGAAAAAGTTGGAAATAGATGATTGCTTCGTGAATATATTGAAGGTATACAAATCAGCTATGTTTACGCGTGTTGTGAGAAATCCTATAATAACATACAACATATGTTGCATAGTTTTGAAGTTGACAACTTTCAACTTAGATTATCAAAATACGAGATTAGTGATATAGTAGATTAAATCCCGTGGATGCAAATTATACAAATAGACTGGGCCAAAAAAATGGAATATTTTTTTTTTTTTTTAGTATATCGAAAATATTGTTTGAGGTGACAAAAAAAAATTATTGTGAAAATTGGAGTCCTTAATATTCATATTAAGAGGTCTATCATCGCAATTTTAGATTTTTTTTTCCTGAGCGGGTTTTTGTCTCAGAACTCCCAAACCATTGAGTTAAACAAAATTGACTTGCAGATATTTTTTGAAGGAAATTGAATGCTCTACAAAAAAGGTCTGACTGAAATTTTCCGTCAGATAAACCGTTTCCTTACAATCATGCCTTAAAAATTGGTATAGTTTTACAATTTAATCTTTCAACTTTGGAATTTTGTAATTCATGTAAAAATCAGTACCCGGAAAAAAACCGATAAATATTCTTATGGGAAATCAAATGCTCTACAAAAAAAGTCTCAACATTTTTGGCTAAATTCACTCCATCAAAACTTATTCAAGGTTAAAGTTGAACTTCACTTTAACTTTAATCTAGAATAACTTTTGATGGAGTGAATTTGGCCAAAAATGTTAGGAGACTTTTTTTGTAGAGCATTTGATTTCCCATAAGAATATTTATCGGTTTTTTTCCGGGTACTGATTTTTACATGAATTACAAAATTCCAAAGTTGAAAGATTAAATTGTAAAACTATACCAATTTTTAAGGCATGATTGTAAGGAAACGGTTTATCTGACGGAAAATTTCAATCAGACCTTTTTTGTAGAGCATTCAATTTCCTTCAAAAAATATCTGCAAGTCAATTTTGTTTAACTCAATGGTTTGGGAGTTCTGAGACAAAAACCCGCTCAGAAAAAAAAATCTAAAATTGCGATGATAGACCTCTTAATATGAATATTAAGGACTCCAATTTTCACAATAACTTTTTTTTTGTCACCTCAAACAATATTTTCGATATACTTAAAAAAAAAAGTCAATTTTTTTGGCCCAGTCTAAAATATACATAGGTATGTATGTACTATACGTGAAACTAGGGTTATTATACCCATATTTATAATCTGACAAGTAATATATTATAACATAGAAATGTATCCATAGGAGAAATCTGCCTAAGTCTGAGATTGATTAATTCTGGATCACTCTGAAGAACAAAGAACTCGACTTTATTAACTGGATTTCGTCATATAATAATATAAGTTACGAAAGAGGTTGGCCCTGTTATTTTAATATCATTTCTCTATTTATAGATTGAATGACAAAACATTGTTCAAAGTGTCGTAGATTAATGGACTATTCTGAGTTTTCTATGTCCTTTTTCCTTATACGCTCTGGAGCGTGTCTTAACCAATCTTTGATTGGTTTAGAAATGTCATGATCTGTTGCGTCGTCATATCTTTTTCGGACAGCATCTGTGAATAAGAGAACTTTTTCATCTTGCACTTGTTCTATCTGAATTTGATATAGACTAATCATTTGCACTAATCAATTGTTTTTCGGAATCAGAAGAGACCTTGGAAAAAATATCAATCTTTTGTGATAAAAGTATTGACGCAGAGAACCTTTAGCAGTAGTTACGCAAGAAACTTTCTGCAAAAGGTTCCCTGCATCAATATGCTTTCATCGCAGAACACTGATACTTTTTTCATTACACATATTGACATAATCTACACCATGTCAGAAGATATTTTTGATTGGATTTTATTAGTGAAAATTGGAAAAATGTTTTTTTTTTCATCAGAATGTCAACGAGGTCTCACCGCAGTGGAGTCATATGCTTTTTAAGGAGGCTGTACAAATAGAATGCTCACCTATGATTACGTTACAAAGTCCAAGATCTGAAAACTTATTCTTTTTTTTTTTTCCTTCCCAGCTGAATCTTTGTGCTACTTCGCTTGAAAATATTCGCTTGACCAAATTGACTGTTACGGACTTTAAGCAGCTGCCGCCAATTTTACTTAGTTCTTTGACCTGTAAAAATAAAAATTTTGACAATCAATGATTCAGATATTGTGCAAAATGAAATGAATAATTATACAGATTACTTACAAGTTTGTTATAACAGCTAATGTCGACAATAGCAGTTTCAACGTCTTTCAACTGATCCTCATTTAATATAGGTAAAAGCGCAACGATGTTTTTAATATTTCCGTCAGCTTGTAATTCTGCTTCGCGCTCCACCTTGTCATTACTCCTTATCCATTGATCCATCAATTCGTTTTGATTGACAATAACTATATTTATTTTTTGTTTGATATCTGCTAATTGTCTAATCATGGAGTTCTGGAACTCGATGGTACCTAATATGTTGTGTTAAAACAATAATCCATGTATATAGATTAAACTTAACAAGCCTTCTGGTAAACTATCTGGTTTAAGCTGTGAATTACCAGTGTTTAAAATTGTACCGTTATAGATGACTGGAAAATAAGTGTGGCAACTAGTTCTAAATATGTACCGTCAATAATGGGGGGATCGCCTAAGCCTGTTATGCTTCTCACTAGTTCATTTCTACCAACAAAGCTGGGCTGACTTTTTTTCCATGTTGCAGAATTTTCAGCAGCAGCGGAGGTACCTTCGCTGCATCTTCGAAGTTCTATACTTGATATCATATTTTTATCGCCAGAATATTCATTTTTTTTCTTTGTCAAAGACTTCGAAGTAGTTGCGATGTACGGAAGTTTCCTTTCAGGAGTTGAGTCGGGGCCAGGTGAACTTCGGATTATATTATCTGTACTGTTAGTATCATAAGGATCTTGGAATCTTCTTCGCTTGACAGGGATCTGAGCACTTTGAGTTGATGATTCCTTCACTGGTGGAGCAGGGTATTTCAATATACGCCGATCTGACACTGAAGAATCGTCTAAATCTGTAGTATCACTTTCAGAAAATTGTTTCGCTGCATGCTCTCGTCTTCGTTCCCTCAGAACTGGAGCCTCTACATCTGAGTTAAGATCAGAGATCTTCTCTGCATCTTTCAATTTTTTTTTTGCCTTTTGAAAGTGATCTGAAAAAGTTGCGTAATTGCCATTACCAGGGTACGTTATCTAAATCAAATTGAATAGTCTAATACCATATCACAGGTATATGTGTGTAGCAATATATTTTGCAGTGGAGTTGATGGGAATGGGAGATTAACTTGGTAACTCGTGAGATGATATAGGTATTATATAGCATTCTAAAGGATTACCCGTTGAACCAAATATTCTTTTGACTGGAAAGACTAAACATTTCTCACTGTCGAGGTCCATCATTTTTTCCACAGCATTGTCGTATGCTTTAAAGTTTTTGAGGTAGGTTGGCCAAAATGCTTCTGTTTTTTCTTCGTTGCAGAACTAATTCTGAGGGATTACTTGCAATCCGTCTTCAAATTCGATAATATAGTAGCGATTCTCAGCCATCTTATTCTGTATTACTTAAGAGAATATGTTATTAGTTGAATGTGGAATTTTCATCGTCATTATAGCAATACCTACATGATAAAAATATCATAACTTTGATGGATAATTTATGATAATTCTTTATGTAGAAGAGGTATTGCTACAAAATTATTATTTGAATGTGGCATCATAAATATCTTGCTGTTTATTTCTGATGGTGAATCGGGTGACGGTCTCGCACCTTCTTCTGCTGCGCGCCAACTTAATATTACGCAGCTGGTTGTTGTTGTGTGCAATTAAGCACAAATAAGTTTAACAGGAGTTGATATAAAATAAAACAATATAAATTTCTTTATTAAGGTAACAAGTTGAAGTTGTACAAAAATGTTAGTGTGAATGTTAAAGGTGAATGTTTGACTTGGATATG
Source organism: Macrophya alboannulata (assembly GCA_949628255.1). Classification (NCBI taxonomy): domain Eukaryota; kingdom Metazoa; phylum Arthropoda; class Insecta; order Hymenoptera; family Tenthredinidae; genus Macrophya; species Macrophya alboannulata. Next base: position 11,857,420 of record OX451212.1, on the reverse strand, counting down.
TTTTGTGAAGTCTGTTCTGCGCGGTATCTCGAATGTATCTCGTTATTTTGCTAAGTACAAAGCAAATTAGTTGAAGGTGGAGGAAGAAGGGATGATGTGGGAGGGTCAAAATTGACTGGCTGCACTATTATTGGTGGATTCAGTTGCATTGTTTTCCAACTATGTATGAACGTTTGGCTGCCAGATGTGTGGGGTGCAAAAGTTGCTCTATTGTTAAAAAATGGGAAAGTTTGGTGACCGTCCTTCGCCTAAATTACTTGGAAGGATGCATTTTTACCCTCAGGTCACGGATTAGTGAAAGCGTGGACTTCCCAAGTTGTTTTATTGTTTAACTATTTCCGGCTGTCAGTTCAGCGCTTCTAGGAAAATTATTTTGTGTGTTGTAAAAACCAATTTCTCGGTGTGCTGTAAAATGTCTTAATAGTGTCGTGTATTATAAGTGTATTTAGTGTGTTCGAATATTATTTTTCCTTGTATGTCGTGTGACGACGGAACATGCCGCCCGCCATTGATTCGCTTGCAATCAATAATAATTACTTTGAGTTGTCAAGTTGAATCGGAAGTAATGCTAATTTCTTAACGGATCTTTTGTATACACCGTTCGCTGTTTTTACAGTAACTACTCGTATAACATTGTCGTCGCCGGGATGAATCTCAGTGATGCGTCCCATTGCCCAGTGAAGCGGTGGCAAATTGTCTTCCTTCATCAGTACCATCGTACCAATAGTGATGGTTTCTGCGTTGTTTTGATGCCATTTTCCTCTTGTATTAAGTTGATTTAGATACTCCTTGTACCATCGTTTCCAGAAATGCTGCTTTACTCGTTGAATGTGTTGCCATTGAGACAATCTGTTGGCTGCTGTTTCGGAAAAGTCTACCTTTGGCACAGTCGTTAATGAATCACCAATCAGAAAATGGGATGGAGAGAGTGCTCGCAGATCGTTGGGATCGGAGGATAAAGGAGTTATAGGGCGAGAATTCAGAATGGCTTCTATTTCTATGACATATGTATTAAGCTCTTCGTATGTGAATAGCGTGTCCCCAACTGTTCTGTGAAAATGATTTTTGAATGCTTTCACTGCAGCTTCCCAAAGACCGCCAAAGTGGGGAGATCTTGGTGGTATGAAATGCCAATCTATGCCTTGGTCTGCGCAGTACTTAAAAATTGAATTTTTGTGATTTTCCGAAGTGACTAGCTCACGCACGTCATTTAATTCGCGATTAGCGCCGACGAAGTTCGTCGCGTTGTCTGAATACATGTTTTTACTCTTACCGCGTCTTGCAAAGAATCTCTTTAAGCTACTTATAAACGCTTCTGTCGTCAAGTCGGTTACTAGTTCTAAATGAATTGCCTTGGTAGCGAAGCATATGAATACTGCGACATACGTTTTGAACCTTCCGCGGTTCCGATGCTTTTTCTCCTTGATAAAGAACGGACCGCAATAATCTACGCCTGTATTTAGAAAGGGTCTCGATTGAACGAGTCTGTTTTTCGGTAAATTACCCATGACATGGTGTATTTCGGTGCTGCGAAATCTAGCGCATTTAACACAAGAATGAATAATTCGCCGTGTTATGTCTTTGCCGTTTATTGGCCAATATAGCATTCGGACTTGGTACAATGTATTTTGAATTCCCGAGTGGAGAGACCTTTCGTGTTCTTGCCTAATAATTAGATCTGTAATGTGGTGCCTTTTTGGAAGTAGAATTGGATGTTTTTTGTTGAATGACATTTCTGAGTGTTTTAACCTACCTCCTACTCGTAGTAGGTGGTTCTCGTCTAAAAATGGGCTGAGTAGTTTCAGCGGGCTTTTATTATTCACTCCCCTTTTTGCCTGAATATCACTGATTTCTTGTGCGAATTCTTGATTCTGTACTAGCTGTATGATACGATTTTTCGCACTGTGTAACTCTCGCGTATTTAAAGGGCCAGAAGTCTTGTCTCTTCCTCGACTATTATTTGCGAACCTAATGCAATATGCGATTACTCGTGTTAATGCTTGAAATGATGAATATCTCGTCAAGATAGATGAATCAGTAAGGATGACCTTGAGTGAAACCTTCTTTCGCAATTCTGGTACCGGGATTGATTGAATAGGTGATGAGGGCCAGCTTCCCTGGTCTTTAACTAACCACTGCGGCCCGGTTGGCCACATCTGATTTTTCGTAAATTCTATAACTGTTTGGCCTCGTGAAATGAAATCTGCTGGATTTTCTTTCGAGGGTACATGTTTCCAATCCAAATAGTTGGTAAAGGTTCTAATTTGTGAAACTCTATTTGCTGCGAATGTTTTTAACGCATGCGGCTGTGTGTTTATCCAATTAAGTGTAATAGTTGAGTCCGACCAAAAAAATGTTTGATCCAATACGATTGGTAGTGTTTCTGATACTGATTTGTATAATTTTGCTAGTAACAATGCCGCGCATAACTCTAATCTCGGCAGCGAGATCACCTTTAAGGCGCTTTTAAAGTCGCTAGAAAATGGCGGCGCGGGCCCCTATCTCCGCGGTAATGCAGAGCTTCGTACCCAGGTACCTCCGCACACTGCTAGGTAGCGCGGAGTTCGGTACCGCGGTACCTCTGCACACCGCTAGGTGGCGCAGCACGCATCTGCTAACCGACTTCAGGAGTAGAAATCTGATTAGCCGATGCTTGCCGCATTATGAAAATTCGTGAGTCTTTCACGACAATGCCCATCAGCATCGCAATGTATGCAATCAATTGCACAAAATCATGATCCGATTACCTCGGAAAGTATTTACGTACATACATAAATGTGTGTTAATTCAGTATTCAACGAATGTCAAATAGATAATAAACCAAACTTTGATTTCATCTGAAAAATTCTTTCACTGTTATTTTATCTACGACAAGTCGATAGAATTAATAAATCAATACAGAGATTGAAAACTATGGATTTCCCATACAACTGACGAGTAACTTTCGATTGTCGCTCTTTGACAGAGCAGTGCTTACTAGTGAAAAACTTATCTCACCGCTAATACATCTAGGACAGGGCCGTAGAATTCATAAATCAATACAGAGATTGAAAAATATAGATTTCCCATACAACGGACGAGTAACTTTCGTCTCTCGCTCTTTGACAGAGCGGTGCTCACTAGTGAGAAACTTATCTCACCGCTAATACATCTAGGACAGGGCCATAGAATTAATAAATCAATACAGAGATTGAAAACTATGGATTTCCCATAGAAATGACGAGTAACTTTCGTCTCTCGCTCTTTGACAGAGCGGTGCTTACTAGTGAGAAACTTATCTCACCGCTAATACATCTAGGACAAGGCCATAGAATTCATAAATCAATACAGAGATTGAAAGTATGGATTTCCCATACAACTGACGAGTAACTTTCGTCTCTCGCTTTTTGACAGAGCGGTGGTTACTAGTGAGAAACTCATCTCACCGCTAATACATCTAGGACAGGGCCATAGAATTAATAAATCAATACAGAGATTGAAAACTATGGATTTCCCATAGAAATGACGAGTAACTTTCGTCTCTCGCTCTTTGACAGAGCGGTGCTTACTAGTGAGAAACTCATCTCACCGCTAATACATCTAGGACAGGGCCATAGAATTAATAAATCAATACAGAGATTGAAAACTATGGATTTCCCATAGAAATGACGAGTAACTTTCGTCTCTCGCTCTTTGACAGAGCGGTGCTTACTAGTGAGAAACTTATCTCACCGCTAATACATCTAGGACAAGGCCATAGAATTCATAAATCAATACAGAGATTGAAAGTATGGATTTCCCATACAACTGACGAGTAACTTTCGTCTCTCGCTCTTTGACAGAGCGGTGGTTACTAGTGAGAAACTCATCTCACCGCTAATACATCTAGGACAGGGCCATAGAATTAATAAATCAATACAGAGATTGAAAACTATGGATTTCCCATAGAAATGACGAGTAACTTTCGTCTCTCGCTCTTTGACAGAGCGGTGCTTACTAGTGAGAAACTTATCTCACCGCCAATACATCTAGGACAGGGCCATAGAATTCATAAATCAATACAGAGATTGAAAGTATGGATTTCCCATACAACTGACGAGTAACTTTCGTCTCTCGCTCTTTTACAGAGCGGTGCTTACTAGTGAGAAACTTATCTCACCGCTAATACATCTAACAAGTAACACTACCCAAGTGTCACTCTCCGATTTCACTCAAACCATGACGAACTTTTAGAACAGTGAAAAATAATCGACACGTATTTTTTTGGATCGGCAAAGGAGCCATTTCAAGGGTGGAAATCACCCTTTGAAGTAAAATATTCAATCGATAATTTGAGGTAATCCAAAAATGTCAACATTCGACAAGTTGAAAAAAAAAGTCATAATAAAATGTTGAACTACGTGGGATTTTTAAAGTAATTCGAAAATAATAATATTTTACGAATTTCATTTTGAACAAATCAATAAAAAAAGAAGTGAAAATAAGATTTTGAAATACATGAGAAAAATTGAAAGCAAAAAAATTATTTAGCTATACAAAATAAAAATAAAAAATAATAAAAAAGGAAAAAAATCTCGCCACCTCCTCGTTGGTTATTCCTGGGTTCGGCAAAGAGCGAGATGTGAGGTAGGTACTCGACAGAGCCATGTAGTGACAATTTTCGATTTTTCCAGCGAAAGCACGTTTTGGTTCAGTGATACGTTAAAAATCGATATTTTATCTATTTTGGTCATTTCCGTATTCTTAATTTACCTCACAAAGAGTTCATTGAACAAAAAAAAAAGGTGTTTCATTTGGCAAATCGCAAAAGAATTCCGAATACGTGATAATAATATGAACTTTAACACAAGATTACCCTCACTTGACCTTGGCAATATCGATAAAGGTCGATTAAACTCCACTATTCGATGCATCGTTGGAAACCCTATAACTTTTGTGGAAGACATTTTCTTCCAAAACGCCTCGTGTCAAAGTTATCCCGCCCTTTTCTAACAGGGTCGAAAGTTCAAAGGATGATTTCCACTCTTGAAATGGCGCCTTTGCCGATCTAAAAAAATACATGTCGATTATTTTTCACTGTTCCAAAAGTTCGTCATGACTTGAGTGAATTCGGAGAGTGAAACTTGGGTAGTGTTACTTGTAAGACAATTAGGCTAGAAAATTAATAAAATACAGAATTAATAAACACAGAAATGACGAGTAACTTTCGTCTCTCGCTCTTTTACAGAGCGGTGCTTACTAGTGAGAAACTTATCTCACCGCTAAATACATCTAAGACAAGGCTAGAGAATTAATAAAATACAAAATTAATAAACATAGAAATGACGAATAACTTTCGTCTCTCGCTCTTTGTCAGAGCGGTGCTTACTAGTGAGAAACTTATCTCACCGCTATTACATCTAGGACAAGGCCATAGAATTAATAAATCAATACAGAGATTGAAAACTATGGATTTCCCATAGAAATGACGAGTAACTTTCGTCTCTCGCTCTTTGGCAGAGCGGTGCTTACTAGTGAGAAACTTATCTCACCGCTAATTACATCTAAGACAAGGCTAGAGAATTAATAAAATACAGAATTAATAAACATAGAAATGACGAGTAACTTTCGTCTCTCGCTCTTTGTCAGAGCGGTGCTTACTAGTGAGAAACTTATCTCACCGCTACTACATCTAGGACAAGGCCATAGAATTATTAAATCAATACAGAGATTGAAAACTATGGATTTCCCATAGAAATGACGAGTATCTTTCGTCTCTCACTCTTTGGCAGAGCGGTGCTTACTAGCGAGAAACTTATCTCACCGCTAATACATCTAGGACAAGGCCATAGAATTAATAAATCAATACAGAGATTGAAAACTATGGATTTCCCATAAAAATGACGAGTAACTTTCGTCTCTCGCTCTTTGGCAGAGCGGTGCTTACTAGTGAGAAACTTATCTCACCGCTAAATACATCTAAGACAAGGCTAGAGAATTAATGAAATACAGAATTAATAAACATAGAAATGACGAGTAACTTTCGTCTCTCGCTCTTTGTCAGAGCGGTGCTTACTAGTGAGAAACTTATCTCACCGCTAAATACATCTAAGACAAGGCTAGAGAATTAATAAAATACAGAATTAATAAACATAGAAATGACGAATAACTTTCGTCTGTCGCTCTTTGTCAGAGCGGTGCTTACTAGTGAGAAACTTATCTCACCGCTATTACATCTAGGACAAGGCTACAGAATTCGTAAATCGATACAGAGATTGAAGAGTAATTAATAATGTAATGAAGCGAATCCAAAATAAAGGTTCGCATTTCCACAAGTTCAAGTTGGCAAGCAAGCCGAAGTTGCAAGTTCTCACCTCAAAGCAGGGCTGCGGTCCACGTTTGTGGCAAAATATTCCGTTACATTATATGAAAAATGTAATAAAATCTATGGATCACTGAACCCTGTCGACAATTAGTCGAGTTACAAACAAGCAGAGCTACAACATCTGGCCCCGAAGCAGAACATATTCCAGAAGATTCAATTTCTCATTCGATTCCTATAAATGAATAAAATCAATAGATCAGTAAAATTAATCCACAATAAAGACTTCTGTCGAAAATCAATCATCCTTGCCCTGAAGCAGGATAGTCTATGTTTGTGAAAAATTATTTTAACAAAATCTATCTGAAATTGAATAAAATCTATGGATCACGGATCAAACAAAGCGACAAGTCCTAGCCCTGAAGCAGAGCGGTAATCCACGTTTGTGGAAATTATTCTAGTTTTATAAAAGTATGTAGATTCATAAATCAATAATACGAACCCACCGTGGATATCCCTGTCTTAACTGATTGACGTGTCAAGCAACCACAGTTTTGCCCAAAGTTGAGCAATTATTGTTTGAATAGAGATAAGTTATTATCCGAAATATCCCAAAATTCCGTCCAATGCCAAGTAACAATCCGCGATTTATCAGAAGCATTGATTATATCCTCTGCTTCGTTGCATGTTCTAGCACGTTGTGCTGTTTGAGGTTAGGCGGGAGTCGGCTGCAATCACGATCGTAAATAATTTCAACGAAACGAATAGCAATAGCGAGGTCAACTTATACATCTGTACTTTGTAAAAACTTAAGATCGCATAATTCTTTAGTAATCATGTTACCTGCGTTGCACTAAGAACAAACAAACAGCTAATCGCCACAACGCGGCACGTGTTTCCAGAGCCGGCATCGCCTGTCACGACTCACGAACGCTCTCGTCTAAAGCGCGGGAAATACCGTACCACGTGGCGTATTCGCATTTATAATAACTATTATAGACTCATTGACTGAAGATCTAGTCAACTCACAGTGGATTTCACCCGTACCTACAATTGCTAGAATCGTTAATTTCTTTGTATTTCACCAACGAACGAAAAAACCATAAGCAATACGGACCGAAAAAACAAAACCACAAGTGAAACACTGACGAAATTCTAATTTTTTTTTTGGCGAAATTTGGATTTATAATTTGACAATCTTCACTACGTGCAAAGACAAACTATGTGAATTTTGTCGAATTTTTTAAACTAGCGTCACTTCATTCGCGCGCTCCGCGCGCGGTAAAACCGGGATTCAGAGTCTTTGTCTTGTATATTCTTCTATCCTCGTAATCCTTTTATAGCTGTATTATAATTGACGATTGATCTGTCTCAAATGAATAAATAAATCACAAGTCATGAACGGTAAGTGACACAAAAAAAATTGTTGAACAAAAAGATAGAAAATTTAATTACCTACTAGAAAGGTTGTTACAATCTTTTGCCTAAAGTGCACGATAACGGTGATATAGGCAGATAAAGTTTTTCTCTAAATGAAAGATATGCACACACAGGGGTGCGATTCCATAACTTTTATCACTGCTATCACTGTCATACCCACACACACACACATTCCGCTGTATCACTCGTATGCACGACGTGAAGTCATCGCACGTATTGATCTTATGATATTTATCGACAGTGATAGCAGTGATAAAAGTTATGGAATCGCACCCCAGGTCGATACAGTTTTTCTTATAATGGCGCCACTAAATGGGACGAAATTTGTAAGGATAGTGTTTACTTATATATGGGGCATTCCAGCCACAACCGAGCGGCGATTACCTCTTCATTTTTTTTTTCGTGACGCCGATTTTTTTCAGTTACTTTTCGACAAAAAAAAACATACGTATTTCTCAAAAAAAATTATTTTTCATCCTCTTCCGTTTCAACAACCTCCAAAGTAGAATTTTTTTTCGCCTAGTGTATTCTCCGATTTTTTTCAAATAAATTCACTAAAAAGTACATTAAGAACCGCAACTTTTGATCGCTATCTCATCATGGGAAAATCATTTTTCTATTTTTTCTATTGGTATTAAACTGTGAAAAATGTGTTTTTATTAGTAAAAAGGAGCAAGTACACAAATAACGTTGTTGATGCTATTATTTATTGAATCATAACTGGTAAATAATAATAATATTTATTAATTAATAAAAATAATCCTTTTTTGATCCTTAATTATTACACGTTTTTAGTAATCCATCCTCCGAATTTGGCATACCAATATCGTTATTGTCATCGAATAGGTACCCAAAAATTACCGCACCGAACGTAAAACAATATTCCACAGACAGGATAGATACTCTCGCTATTAACTCCGATACCGACAAGTAAGAATCATGGTCGTCATTTTTGTGTACAACCCTACGCTAAGCTCTGCTATCAATGTACATACAAGAATAGAATATTTAATTACCTACAGAATAATCGTAAACGTGATGCTGTATAACCCTCAGTCACAAATACACGACCGAAAAGTCATCGATATTCCCTAAACTGAGAATGACAGATTAATTCAAAACAGAAGACACGATCACATATCTGAAAGTAAAAAATTCAAACCGCCAATCGGCAAACGAATAAAATACATGCGAGATTTCGATTTACATGCGATATTTCGAGAATCCTGGGTCAGGGTTTTTTTAAGTTTGGACAATCTTTGAACTTCGCAATTTCATTTGTCATAGGTACGGAACAAGGGCGTAGCCACGATAGTGCGGGCCCCCTTTTTATTTAGTCAAGCGACAAATAATTTTGGAAAAGAAGTCTTGTCAAGGCATAGCCAAAACCTCCGTACACTAGTCCTGAAATTAGATTTAGATTGATTTCAATCAAACAATTTTCCAATAAGTACTTTATATCACGTTTTCTCGTTTTTGCCCTCCCTGGAGAAAATCCTATAGCTACGCTCTTGTTCCGGAACGCACCTCTGACTGATTTGAGTTCAGTATACTGCAACGATTCTCGGGCAGATTTTCAGGTGCCTCCCACACCTATGCTATTGACTTTAGACATATGCTCTCGCTGACTTTTTTGTGGGAAATTTTATGCACTACAAGATTGTTCCTATACAATTTTTGTCTATCTGGCACGGTTCTCGCAGCGTTCACGGTTACAGCTAACGGCGCGCAGATTATTCATTATTTTGTACGGTTTTTTTTTTAATTTTTTTTGCACTCTTTTGCAGACTAATTTTTTGCGCTTAACTTTGATTTATGATCAGTGGATCATCCCTTACACGTCAATATATATTTTTTTTCGTCCCGGAATTACTTGCATATGATGCCTAAAATCGGTCTAACTCGACCGGCCTATGCACATACACATGTAAAGCAGGCCAGCGTTCAGTGTTTGTCAAAGTTCTCGTCATTTACCAGCAAGACTTAGAGGCGTGAAGAGCGGACGCAAAAACAAAAGAACAAAAAAAAAAAACCGACATGCCTGGACGTGGCGAGGGACGAGGCCGTGGACGTGGAGGTAAGTGTCTTCTAAACTGTATATTCTCGAAATGAAACCATATAATTTTATTGAATATTGTGAAGCGCATAAAATATAGTTTTCTAAAAAATAATCACATTACTTCATTTCAACGAGCCGTCCAACAAGTAAATTGCTCGCTGAAAATTGATACATCTTTTGATTATTTATGGGTTTTATAGCAATAAGACGCCTAGGTGCCTCCTGCAGCAGTGAGGAGGATGGGGGCACAGCCCAAAGAGCAGAGGTACGTATTTATTTTCCACTTTTATCGTCAATTTCGCTATGTATCCGTCAAATGAATCCCAAATCGTAGTGTTAAAAAATAGTTCTAAAATGTGTATGGTTCCTACGATAACTTGAAAAAGCAGAAATATTGAACGCGTTGAAATATTCGTATTAAATGATTAACTTCGCAAAATATTTGTATTTAATGAGTTACGCAATTACGCGACTAGGCGATTTTGGGCAACACAAGAAAGGTGCGGAATAAAAATCTTCCATTCAGCTACACATATACATATACAGCTTGTCGATGCACGTTGAGCGGTGCCGTAAAGTACGATCGAGACAGCACTAGCTTTTCTCTCCGTCTCTATCTTTCTTTCGGTGTCCCGGCAGCAATATTTCGCAGGAATAGCACAATGTATCGAAATTGTACAGTTTAAATATTATCAAAAATTTGTAGCTTTATAACCTCTCCCAAAGTAATACTGATGTACCATTTCGAATTCAGACTAATATTTATGTTCATTTTGATCTGATGATTTTTATGATCAATTCGTTCTTTGAGTCGAAAATCAATGCAAAACTTTATAAGATTGTATTCAACATTTATTTAATTTCTTAAACTTTCGCAGTAGTGTAGCAATAAACGAACCTGATTAGCAGTTATTTTCAACATGGATTCATCGGAAATTTGCCATTACACTTTTTTTTTTATCGCTTGATCCATTCTGCCTTGTGTTCACCAATTACACTGATCAACAAAAAAAAATTTTTTGTGTGTAACAAGAAAAATTTTGGCTGATTCTGTTAGGAATAAGGTCAAGTAGAGTAGAATTAGTAGTCTAAAATTTTAGATACGAATAGTTTTATTGTAATATGATTTTTTTTATTTTTCTTAAATTACAAATTATTTTAACAAAAATTAAATTATTATCAATGTTATAATATTAATATAAGTACTTTTTTATGATTTTCCCCTCTATTTTGCGTCAGGAACGTCCCTCTGGAGACAAAGGAGAGGAAAAAAAAATACAGGAGAAAATCATAAAAAAGTACTTATATTAATATTATAACATTGATAATAATTTAATTTTTGTTAAAATAATTTGTAATTCAAGAAAAATAAAAAAAATCATATTACAATAAAACTATTCGTATCTAAAATTTTAGACTACTAATTCTACTCTACTTGACCTTATTCCTAACAGAATCAGCCAAAAATTTTCTTGTTACACAGAAAAATTTTCTTGTTACACAGAAAAATTTTTTTTTGTTGATCAGTGATAAGTGCCGGAACACGGAAACTAGTCCTGATCAAATTAATATACATATGATTTTGTGGAGAGGTTAGGTAGATATTTCGAAATTACTGCTTACTTTTCTTGTTACAAAATTTCGTTGATCAGTGTTATACATGCTCATCGATATTGTTATTTTTGCGGCACTCTAATGAATATGTGTGTGAAACTTTGCCGAATTCAAGCCTCTGTATTCAACTATTACGAAAAATCCAGCCATCTTTGAAAGTACGCAAGTAAAGTAATTTCCGCGTTCTTCTATAGTTCAAAAAAAATAATTCAAGTCACACAAAGCAAGTCCATTGGCCAGAAGTGGACTTGTAGTGTTTAAAGATAAAAAACTTACTCATCGTCAGAGCATTGCATCCATTCCGAAAAAAATTTCGCATACAAATACATACACAAAATTGAACAACTTTAGCTACTTTGATTCTATCTATGTATACGATTAGCCAATTCTCAGATATATTCGGGTGAAAAAAATTATGACGTAAAAATAGCAAATTTTGAACCAGCTACAAAAATTGAAAAAAAAAAATTGAAAAAATCGCTATACTGAATAGTTAATGTGCGTTCGAAATGATTTTTAGTGTAAAACAGTTTAAAAAGTGCGAGTGTTTGACAATGTAAAGTTTACATAGAGTGCCTCGATTTTAAAACGACTCGATACGTACGTTAGCGTTCGAGTTTGTTGTTTTCTATAATTCGGTATGAAATTCGTTCAAAAATGGGCGCGCAGTCAACTTTACGAACTACTATTCACGGTACTGTTTATCGTAGCGAAACGATTCAGAGCACATTTCGAGGCTAAGATAAGCAGAATTTATAGACAAAGATTTTTTGATTGTTGTATAATTTGAAAGTCCGATTGATTGTTATTATCAATTGGAATGGCTAATGATCTTGCCCTTCTAATCGTTGGTTTTTTGAATTCTGGTAAAAATTACTCGATTACTTATTAATTTCTGTATAACAGACAGTTTATAGTATTGGCGAGTTTCGACCGAGTTTATTGAAAATCATTTTCATTTTGTATAATGTGTTGATTCATGTTTGACGTGTGTGTTATGCCTGGTGGCACCGGATTCAACTCACCTCGGCGCGGCTCAATTCGCGAACGCAGCGCGATACATGAATCTTTTTTTCCTCACAGACTCAATCGGAATCCACGAAAAAAAAAAAAAAAAAAAAAAAAAAAAGCCAGCTAATTATACTACATCCAATAAGATATTCAGCGATATTAACGCGAAAAGTCTGTTAAACTTTCATATTACTGATGACAATCGGAATTTTATATTATTTTGCAAATTGAGAAATTTTCGTATAAAGGCTGATGCTAGAAGCTTTACAATGTGCTTGACGCGTCTTTCCGACTACCAGTAGAACCAGAGATAATATTTAATGTTGACTACGCACTCATTTCGCAACGAAATTCAATGTCTATGAAATATTTAAAAAAAAAATATTTCGAGAATAAAAATGGCATATTGACATTTTTTACACATATTTCACCGAATACAAAGTCATTTCTTTGCCGACTTGACATGCATTTTTCTGCATGTGTAACAAAGCCACAATCTGAAGCAATAATTGTGGATACCATTTTATAAATTATTGCAATTCCTAATACGTAAGAACTATAGATCACGTTCGCTGGATGATAACGATGATTTATATTACAGAGCAAACAGCAGTGGCCGGATCTGCCGCTGCCGCGTCGGTCGCCACGGCCGACCTCCAAGCAGCAGCAGCAACAACAGCAACAACAACAGCAGCAACAACAGCAGCAGCAAGTGCCACCGCTGCAACAACAACAGCAGCAGCAACTGCCACCGCTGCAGCAGGAGCAACAGCAACTGCCACCGCTGCAGCAGGAGCAACAGCAGCAGCAACTGCCACCGCTGCAGCAGGAGCAGCAGCAACAGCAACTGCAGCAGCAACTGCAGCAACAGAAGCAGCAGCTGCAGCAACAGCAGCAGCAACTGCAGCAACTGCAGCAGCTACTGCGGCAGCAGCAGCAACAACAACAGCAGCAACTGCAACCGCTGCAGCAGGAGCAGCAGCAGCAGGAGCAACCCATTTGGCGGCCGCGACCGCTGCTGCTGCCTACGTTGAAACCGGCACCGCAACCGCTGCCCGACGACTACCAGCCACTACCAGTGCCCGATCCGCCGCTCCGGATGACATCCGAGGAGGTCAAAATCCTCCAGCAGCAGATCTGCTTCTATAATAGCAGCCTTCTCGTTCTCAAGCTTAGCAACAAGCTTAAGTTCGAGAAGGACCGTGCTAAGAGGGTGAAGCAGACTGCTGCTAAGAGGGATTTGACCTCTCGAAAGCAGCGGATCGAACGGCAGCTGCAGCGGCTGGAGCCGCACCAGCAACAGCAGCAGGGGCAGCAGCAGCAGCCGCAGCAACAACAACAACAACAACAGCAGCAGCAGCAGCAGCAACAATAATAATAATAACAATAATAATAACAATAGTAATAATAACAATAGTGATAATCACAATAATAATAACAATAGTAGTAATAACAATAATAATAATAATAATCATAATAATCATAACAACGTACACACACACGCACACACACACACGCACGCACACACACACACACACACACACACACTTTTTATAATTTAAAATTTATTAATCAAATTAGTTTGTATTTATAATAATATTGATAATATATAATAAATAAAATTAATATTTGTTAAAATCATAATTTCGTTAGTTGATTTTTCATATTATTTCATTTTATTTCATCCTAAGCTCGCAACCGCGGGCTGCAGGCGGCACTTTATAAGTGCCAGGGAAACACCCACCCACTCTTACCCACTCACACCATTGTGTAAGTTCGTTTCCTTAGATTATGACGCTCAACCTGAGCAAGTATGTGTATATCGATAGACGATATAACTATATGGAGCTGCGCATATCGTCGCAGCATTCAGAGTCATTCACAGGGAAATGATGTTAACCTACGAGATCTCAATATTATCATTAAGTGTTCTCTCATGGCTTTCGCATCTCGCAAATAGGCTTTCCTAACAGGGTCGTCACCGAGTGCAATTGTCGTTGCGTAAGCCGCAGCGTATACACCGCAACTAAACGAGTCGGGCTGTCTTGTAACGGGTTGAAGAACTACATCCGCAACATCGATATGAGGATATCGTTTGGAAATATAACGCCTTTCCTCTCTGCTCAAACGCTCGTATTCACCGCGTAAGAGACTATCGTAGACGTACAGTGTGGAACCATCGTAATAAAGGCAGCACCAATGTCTGCATGCATTACCACCAATTATCTGGACATCCCTTTGAAAAGGACTACATGGCTTAATGCAGGTATAATAAGCTGTATAGCTAGCGGGGTTACAATTGAAACGGCTGTTTTCTTGCAATACGTTTTGAAACAAGTCAACGCTTGAATCCGTTAACAAACTGTTCAGCGACAATACATTTGCCTCGACTTCTTTGATCGAAATATTTCGACGCAAAATCTCTAACAAATCGGCAGTTTCATGAGAATCTTCGATTTCGTCGTCAATTTCGATTGTTACCCAACCGGCGTTACCGTTATTGTCGTTCTTTGAACTGGAATTGCCCATGTCCTTGGAACTTACCGACAAAACTTTTCTCTCCTCGTCTGTTTGCAAGACGATCTGTGCCGACTCTATACAGTCTTCGCCACTATCGGAACGCGCAATGCGCCGCGCATTTTTTTTCCGCAAAGCTTCTGCCCTGGCTTCGAGAATATATTCAGGATCACGGACCTGCATATTTCTCTGACGACGACTATCTACGATTTCTGGAAGCAAGCATTCCATGTAGAATCTACACAGAAAGGGTTGCATTTTTAAATTCCAGAACGCATCGTCCCTAAGAACCTTAACGAGTTTCAAATCCGTTGAAGTCCACAGTGCAAATATGCAATACTCACGCATGGTTACATGCAGCTGACCTTGCACCTGATAATGGTACATGTGGTTCTTGTTCAAGAGATTCTTGTCTTTCTTGTCAAAAATATTTCGCAAGTTCGGTTTCTCTTGCAAAGCATGATCCAAATTAGCGTTTTGAGCTGAAAACGGACATTTTATTTCGACTATGCCGTCGTCGTCTATTAGGCCGTCTGGAGACGCTCCTAAGTAAGGGATCTCTCGATCGATAAAAAGACCGCAGGGAACGATTTTTTTCCCCAGTTGTAACTCTACGTCTCGTAAAGCGTTACTTTCGTTTGCAAGCCCGAACTGGGTAGCGGCGGTGTCAATGACCTTCGGAAATCGAATACCCGTAACCATATTTGCGCACGAAGTACTCGGCAGCATACGACATATCGGCCCGAATTTCGATGCCGTAATTATCTCAGTACGCAACTGATGCCATAGCTCAGAATTGCTTTGTGATATCGTATCACGCTCAATCTGGCTACGGTCGTTCTGGTAGGACTTTAATTTGTCCATGTGTTTTTCAACGAGAACACCGAACGTGTCCTTATCAATATCCGGCCTGTGGAAGTTGTGCAGCACTCCAGTGCCTGAGTGGAGTGCTGCACAACAGCCCCATAGCATCTCATTTCGTACGAGTTTCTCATACAATGGTTGATTCTCTTACCGGAATTCAACTTATTCACTACGGAATTGCAACCCTCTGCTATATTGTTATTGACTTTTCTCAATAAGCTTTTGGCGTGACAGCTCAGATAGCGCACTGCCTCCTGAACGTGAGGATAAAGCCCCGTCCTGTGGAGTTCCGCCAGCACATTCTTACCATTCGGCTCAGGTGTACACTCGAACGGTAGTGTTTGGCAATTCGTGTGATCACCGAACTCGTGATCCAATATAATGAGAATATCTTTACAGAGTCTAGTTGCTTTTTCAGCCTCTGAAGTATTCTCGGCGTTACGGAGATCCCTGGCTCTCTCAACACTTTTACGGATTTTTAATCCGCTCGCTGACACATAGCCCCGAAGTTGGGTTATACTAAGGGTTCCTTTCAAAGGAGCAGTTCTAAGCTTCACGTCAGAAGCGATTTTAAGTTTACGGCACAAGTTGCGAAACAAGTGGTTGTTACACTCTACTTTTTCAACAATAGTTCCGTAATCAGCGTACGGATTATCATCGCGTATAGCCTGATATACGCTGCTATCACCGTCCGCCACAAGCGTTCGGTATATTAAACCGTTGCTCGCAACGCTTGTACGGAAACCTTCTAGAATAATGTCGGTTTCCATTGCGTTGGAGCTACGGTCACGACCCCAATTTTTGTGGCACACATGAGGGGTCGGTTCCTTGTTTAGCAACTCTGCTCTCGCGTGGGTCGCGCAATACTTGTTGCGTACGCCAACATATAAAGCTAACTTGGTCTCGTGACCGAAGATCATGGCTGCACCCGATAGCGCATCGTGTTTACCACCCCCGTATGAGCGTTTCGACCAACAGCCATCCGCAATGACCTGTATGTACGGTACACCGTCGATAACATGCCCCTTCTCGATGGCAATTTCTCTTTCCATTGCCGCAGCTTTTAATCTTTCGGCTTCGGCAACTTCGTGGAAGTTATCAAAAATTTTGTCCCGATATCTCAGGTACGTTGGAGCTGTCATACAAGGGATTGACATCGCGGCAAGCAGTTCTTGCAGTGTACTGTGCCCAGTACCCGATGTGATTGTACCGCAAACGGCACTTTCATTGATCCCAAGTATATTTTGGTGATCAGGATCCGTCCAAATGTTGAACGTGTAATCGCACATTCGACACACGAAATGCAGTTGCGTTCGCAAACCTCGATTGAACGACTTAACCAATTTCAGTTCACTGAAAGGGCAACCCAACTTAATGTTGTGATTGTCGAATTTTTCATGCAATTGCTGCAGAAAGTACATAATGTCGACGATACGTCGACCTTCGATACTGGTGTCACTGACACCTTGGTCCGTTGGACCTTCGATAGTCGTGTCACTGACACCCTGGTCCGTTGGACCTTCGATAGTCGTGTCACTGACACCCTGGTCCGTTGGACCTTCGATAGTCGTGTCACTGACACCCTGGTCCATTGGACCGTTTCCGGCGACAAGTACATTGTCGTCACTTACCATTGTGGAACGATCATCCACGACTGCGGCGGTAGCACGGCCATCTTCTGCGCGAAGTGGAACGTTGCCCTTCTTCGCCCTAAAACAAACCGCGGGTTAATTAGTATTTCCATCAGTAGAATTATGTAGAATGCACACGGCTTCACAGGGATTTCTACTGTCAGAATGGAAATTCTCATCAAATACTATTTTGTGAAACTTATCGACAAATTATACTTGGCGCGGTTAATGGTAATACCGTCATACCGGAAGGCAATTGGCAGACAGATCTATAGAATAATACTTGACTGAAGAATAAATAAATTGCAGTACTTTTACGAATTGTCAGTTATTCATTATCGGAGAGTTGATCATTGCTCGAATTATGCGTGATTTTTTTCACAAAGAGAAACGAATTCATCAAATAATGAACAATTGCTTTAAAAACGACTATTTTTCCAGGGATTAATAAATTCGTGATTGTAAAGTCGAGTTCAAACAGAAAGTTAGTTCCAGGCTCTAATGGATATACCGTATATTAAAGCGAGTTCAGACAATATAAGAATTGAGTATTTTTATCCTGCGGATCCCTGGTCGGCAATGAGCCTATTTATTTAAGGTCCTATGTATTATTGTGATTATGACATCACCTCATTGGTTATTTGACAATCGAAAAAGGTAATGCTATACGACAACTGAGTAATTATGATTCAGGCGTATACATTGTGTGAAACGTTCGACCTTTGTTGCAGCATAGAGTTCCGCAGGAGACATCTAATTAATTCATATACGATGTGGGGAATGAGATATCGAATCCTTGTATTTGTATAAAGAATCGTACTTACCTACTACGATAACGTTCCTTTCGCGGAACGCGTTTTCTTTTGTAATGGCCATTGGCCATAACGATTATGTAGGTATAATCACAGATTATATATATACACTTAACCTAGGCATGCACTTATAGCTAGATATGCTAAAAAAATAAAATAATAAAAATTAGAACACGAATAAACACACACTCAAACTCGCGAAACACACGGAGACACGTACACTCGCGAAACACTCAAGTCAACACTGAACAGTCACAGCACATGTGCGCCGCGAACTGATACCGCTGGAACTTTTGATCTGCGCGGTGTTGTCAGTTATGGAACTAAACATGACAACGGACGAGCCAATTGGCTTCTCACGATGAGTGGAAAATGTATTCCATTCGGTATGAAATATTCTAAAATTAATCGACGTAAAATTAGAGGGCCGTAGTAACATAGATATAATTGGGCAACATTTCATTATTCGTCAACCATCATAGATGAAGTGTAGCAGTCGAGATAATTCGACGCCCCGGTATAAAAGTACGATATCTCATATTGAGGTAGAAAACCATAATATCACAGAGTGTGGTGGAAAAACATGCTATCTCAATTTTCCTTGTACAAAACATCGTATGTCCATACCTTTCACAAAGGACTTGAGACCTTACCACATTATATTTTTGAGATAGCATGGTTTTCTACCACAATTTGAGATATCATACTGTTATACTGAGGCGTCGAATAGGATGGGTATGAAAGTTTTTCTTCGACGAAAAGGAGTGAAGAGTGACAATAGTTATGACATACATCGTGTGTGTTAATCGTCACGTATAGCATCGGTAACATTTCATCAAAATTTCTGAATTCATATCACATCTATATTACTTTTGAAATAATTCATTGATAGAAGATTACAGGGATGGAATCTTCATTGAAATCTGAAAATGACATTGGTTCTTCTGTGAAAAATTCGAAAGTCAGATTCAGTCTTCGAAGTAGTAAAAAATGTATTTGTCCAATTGGAACGAGTTCACATACCGTGGGTGGTACACCCGATAAAGATGTGAATATAGTATGTACGGAAGTCAGCCGAAATTGCGATATTCAAATAGAAAAGGAGGAGAGAACTAGTGAGTTGGTGTTATCCTTGTTTAATATCCCATGTTAAACAAGAACAACTGGGACTCACTGATTGTGAGTTCCCCGCTCTTGATCTATTCCGACATCGCTTCTACTCCCGGGCGATTCATTGGCCCACGAACTCCAGTTGTTATGTTTTGGGTGTGCCGAAGCCAACACTAATGTCGATAAGAGATCAGTGGAGGCCCGTCATTGGCGCAAATTTGAACTGGCTAGGTTCGCGCCTCGCGGCGCCCCTCTTATTTGTCGAGGAACTTCGCAGCATCGAAAACTCTAACGATAAACCCTATTTATTCCCTCGAACGGGGTCTGTACGGATGAGGAAACAACGTACTATATCAATTATTTACATGGATTTTTTCTGGTCGAGAAATCTAGGTGGATGGAAAATTTAAGCAAGAATGAAAGCAGTGCAAAATAAATAACCTCACTGTAATGCCAACCCCGATTGTAATCTCATCTGTTATTGATTTTCTGCTAACTGTCAGTCGAGTAGGTTATGTTTGGGACCCGCGTAGATTATTCGAATTCATTTTTACTCTCTTGAAAAATTGTCAGCTGTGAATAAAACGAGTAGAAATAATACGCTGAGCGTAGTTTTCAACTCCGAATTCGAATTCATTTATCCTATCTTCAAATGCTAGGTTATGTAGCGGCCGGGTGAGGTTACGCCGTCTGCGATCTGTCATTGATTTTCTGCTAACTGTCAGTCGAGTAGGTTATGTTTGGGACCCGCGTAGATTATTCGAATTCATTTTTACTCTCTTGAAAAATTATGAGCTGTGAATAAAACGAGTAGAAATAATACGCTGAGCGTAGTTTTCAACTCCGAATTCGAATTCATTTATCCTATCTTCAAATGCTAGGTTATGTAGCGGCCGGGTGAGGTTACGCCGTCTGCGATCTGTCATTGATTTTCTGCTAACTGTCAGTCGAGTAGGTTATGTTTGGGACCCGCGTAGATTATTCGAATTTATTTTTACTCTCTTGAAAAATTATGAGCTGTGAATAAAACGAGTAGAAATAATACGCTGCGCGTAGTTTTCAACTCCGAATTCGAATTCATTTATCCTATCTTCAAATGCTAGGTTATGTAGCGGCCGGGTGAGGTTACGCCGTCTGCGATCTGTCATTGATTTTCTGCTAACTGTCAGTCGAGTAGGTTATGTTTGGGACCCGCGTAGATTATTCGAATTCATTTTTACTCTCTTGAAAAATTATGAGCTGTGAATAAAACGAGTAGAAATAATACGCTGAGCGTAGTTTTCAACTCCGAATTCGAATTCATTTATCCTATCTTCAAATGCTAGGTTATGTAGCGGCCGGGTGAGGTTACGCCGTCTGCGATCTGTCATTGATTTTCTGCTAACTGTCAGTCGAGTAGGTTATGTTTGGGACCCGCGTAGATTATTCGAATTCATTTTTACTCTCTTGAAAAATTATGAGCTGTGAATAAAACGAGTAGAAATAATACGCTGCGCGTAGTTTTCAACTCCGAATTCGAATTCATTTATCCTATCTTCAAATGCTAGGTTATGTAGCGGCCGGGTGAGGTTACGCCGTCTGCGATCTGTCATTGATTTTCTGCTAACTGTCAGTCGAGTAGGTTATGTTTGGGACCCGCGTAGATTATTCGAATTCATTTTTACTCTCTTGAAAAATTATGAGCTGTGAATAAAACGAGTAGAAATAATACGCTGCGCGTAGTTTTCAACTCCGAATTCGAATTCATTTATCCTATCTTCAAATGCTAGGTTATGTAGCGGCCGGGTGAGGTTACGCCGTCTGCGATCTGTCATTGATTTTCTGCTAACTGTCAGTCGAGTAGGTTATGTTTGGGACCCGCGTAGATTATTCGAATTCATTTTTACTCTCTTGAAAAATTATGAGCTGTGAATAAAACGAGTAGAAATAATACGCTGCGCGTAGTTTTCAACTCCGAATTCGAATTCATTTATCCTATCTTCAAATGCTAGGTTATGTAGCGGCCGGGTGAGGTTACGCCGTCTGCGATCTGTTATTGATTTTCTGCTAACTGTCAGTCGAGTAGGTTATGTTTGGGACCCGCGTAGATTATTCGAATTCATTTTTACTCTCTTGAAAAATTGTCAGCTGTGAATAAAACGAGTAGAAATAATACGCTGAGCGTAGTTTTCAACTCCGAATTCGAATTCATTTATCCTATCTTCAAATGCTAGGTTATGTAGCGGCCGGGTGAGGTTACGCCGTCTGCGATCTGTCATTGATTTTCTGCTAACTGTCAGTCGAGTAGGTTATGTTTGGGACCCGCGTAGATTATTCGAATTCATTTTTACTCTCTTGAAAAATTATGAGCTGTGAATAAAACGAGTAGAAATAATACGCTGAGCGTAGTTTTCAACTCCGAATTCGAATTCATTTATCCTATCTTCAAATGCTAGGTTATGTAGCGGCCGGGTGAGGTTACGCCGTCTGCGATCTGTCATTGATTTTCTGCTAACTGTCAGTCGAGTAGGTTATGTTTGGGACCCGCGTAGATTATTCGAATTCATTTTTACTCTCTTGAAAAATTGTCAGCTGTGAATAAAACGAGTAGAAATAATACGCTGAGCGTAGTTTTCAACTCCGAATTCGAATTCATTTATCCTATCTTCAAATGCTAGGTTATGTAGCGGCCGGGTGAGGTTACGCCGTCTGCGATCTGTCATTGATTTTCTGCTAACTGTCAGTCGAGTAGGTTATGTTTGGGACCCGCGTAGATTATTCGAATTCATTTTTACTCTCTTGAAAAATTATGAGCTGTGAATAAAACGAGTAGAAATAATACGCTGAGCGTAGTTTTCAACTCCGAATTCGAATTCATTTATCCTATCTTCAAATGCTAGGTTATGTAGCGGCCGGGTGAGGTTACGCCGTCTGCGATCTGTCATTGATTTTCTGCTAACTGTCAGTCGAGTAGGTTATGTTTGGGACCCGCGTAGATTATTCGAATTCATTTTTACTCTCTTGAAAAATTATGAGCTGTGAATAAAACGAGTAGAAATAATACGCTGCGCGTAGTTTTCAACTCCGAATTCGAATTCATTTATCCTATCTTCAAATGCTAGGTTATGTAGCGGCCGGGTGAGGTTACGCCGTCTGCGATCTGTTATTGATTTTCTGCTAACTGTCAGTCGAGTAGGTTATGTTTGGGACCCGCGTAGATTATTCGAATTCATTTTTACTCTCTTGAAAAATTGTCAGCTGTGAATAAAACGAGTAGAAATAATACGCTGAGCGTAGTTTTCAACTCCGAATTCGAATTCATTTATCCTATCTTCAAATGCTAGGTTATGTAGCGGCCGGGTGAGGTTACGCCGTCTGCGATCTGTCATTGATTTTCTGCTAACTGTCAGTCGAGTAGGTTATGTTTGGGACCCGCGTAGATTATTCGAATTCATTTTTACTCTCTTGAAAAATTATGAGCTGTGAATAAAACGAGTAGAAATAATACGCTGCGCGTAGTTTTCAACTCCGAATTCGAATTCATTTATCCTATCTTCAAATGCTAGGTTATGTAGCGGCCGGGTGAGGTTACGCCGTCTGCGATCTGTTATTGATTTTCTGCTAACTGTCAGTCGAGTAGGTTATGTTTGGGACCCGCGTAGATTATTCGAATTCATTTTTACTCTCTTGAAAAATTGTCAGCTGTGAATAAAACGAGTAGAAATAATACGCTGAGCGTAGTTTTCAACTCCGAATTCGAATTCATTTATCCTATCTTCAAATGCTAGGTTATGTAGCGGCCGGGTGAGGTTACGCCGTCTGCGATCTGTCATTGATTTTCTGCTAACTGTCAGTCGAGTAGGTTATGTTTGGGACCCGCGTAGATTATTCGAATTCATTTTTACTCTCTTGAAAAATTATGAGCTGTGAATAAAACGAGTAGAAATAATACGCTGCGCGTAGTTTTCAACTCCGAATTCGAATTCATTTATCCTATCTTCAAATGCTAGGTTATGTAGCGGCCGGGTGAGGTTACGCCGTCTGCGATCTGTCATTGATTTTCTGCTAACTGTCAGTCGAGTAGGTTATGTTTGGGACCCGCGTAGATTATTCGAATTCATTTTTACTCTCTTGAAAAATTATGAGCTGTGAATAAAACGAGTAGAAATAATACGCTGAGCGTAGTTTTCAACTCCGAATTCGAATTCATTTATCCTATCTTCAAATGCTAGGTTATGTAGCGGCCGGGTGAGGTTACGCCGTCTGCGATCTGTCATTGATTTTCTGCTAACTGTCAGTCGAGTAGGTTATGTTTGGGACCCGCGTAGATTATTCGAATTCATTTTTACTCTCTTGAAAAATTATGAGCTGTGAATAAAACGAGTAGAAATAATACGCTGCGCGTAGTTTTCAACTCCGAATTCGAATTCATTTATCCTATCTTCAAATGCTAGGTTATGTAGCGGCCGGGTGAGGTTACGCCGTCTGCGATCTGTCATTGATTTTCTGCTAACTGTCAGTCGAGTAGGTTATGTTTGGGACCCGCGTAGATTATTCGAATTCATTTTTACTCTCTTGAAAAATTGTCAGCTGTGAATAAAACGAGTAGAAATAATACGCTGAGCGTAGTTTTCAACTCCGAATTCGAATTCATTTATCCTATCTTCAAATGCTAGGTTATGTAGCGGCCGGGTGAGGTTACGCCGTCTGCGATCTGTCATTGATTTTCTGCTAACTGTCAGTCGAGTAGGTTATGTTTGGGACCCGCGTAGATTATTCGAATTCATTTTTACTCTCTTGAAAAATTGTCAGCTGTGAATAAAACGAGTAGAAATAATACGCTGAGCGTAGTTTTCAACTCCGAATTCGAATTCATTTATCCTATCTTCAAATGCTAGGTTATGTAGCGGCCGGGTGAGGTTACGCCGTCTGCGATCTGTCATTGATTTTCTGCTAACTGTCAGTCGAGTAGGTTATGTTTGGGACCCGCGTAGATTATTCGAATTCATTTTTACTCTCTTGAAAAATTATGAGCTGTGAATAAAACGAGTAGAAATAATACGCTGCGCGTAGTTTTCAACTCCGAATTCGAATTCATTTATCCTATCTTCAAATGCTAGGTTATGTAGCGGCCGGGTGAGGTTACGCCGTCTGCGATCTGTCATTGATTTTCTGCTAACTGTCAGTCGAGTAGGTTATGTTTGGGACCCGCGTAGATTATTCGAATTCATTTTTACTCTCTTGAAAAATTGTCAGCTGTGAATAAAACGAGTAGAAATAATACGCTGAGCGTAGTTTTCAACTCCGAATTCGAATTCATTTATCCTATCTTCAAATGCTAGGTTATGTAGCGGCCGGGTGAGGTTACGCCGTCTGCGATCTGTCATTGATTTTCTGCTAACTGTCAGTCGAGTAGGTTATGTTTGGGACCCGCGTAGATTATTCGAATTCATTTTTACTCTCTTGAAAAATTATGAGCTGTGAATAAAACGAGTAGAAATAATACGCTGAGCGTAGTTTTCAACTCCGAATTCGAATTCATTTATCCTATCTTCAAATGCTAGGTTATGTAGCGGCCGGGTGAGGTTACGCCGTCTGCGATCTGTCATTGATTTTCTGCTAACTGTCAGTCGAGTAGGTTATGTTTGGGACCCGCGTAGATTATTCGAATTCATTTTTACTCTCTTGAAAAATTATGAGCTGTGAATAAAACGAGTAGAAATAATACGCTGAGCGTAGTTTTCAACTCCGAATTCGAATTCATTTATCCTATCTTCAAATGCTAGGTTATGTAGCGGCCGGGTGAGGTTACGCCGTCTGCGATCTGTCATTGATTTTCTGCTAACTGTCAGTCGAGTAGGTTATGTTTGGGACCCGCGTAGATTATTCGAATTCATTTTTACTCTCTTGAAAAATTATGAGCTGTGAATAAAACGAGTAGAAATAATACGCTGAGCGTAGTTTTCAACTCCGAATTCGAATTCATTTATCCTATCTTCAAATGCTAGGTTATGTAGCGGCCGGGTGAGGTTACGCCGTCTGCGATCTGTTATTGATTTTCTGCTGTCAGTCGAATGCGGTTATGTCGACTATGGTTTGCCTTCTCGTATAATAAATAAAAGCAACGTTATTATTTCAATTACGATTCCGAATTGGGTTGGGTTTTCTACCTATTTCTGACAAAAAATCAGGCGATTTCAAATATAGATGACAGAAAGCAATTACGTCTACGAAATTCTGAAATCGTGGTTGTCGTTCACATGATCCCCACACAATTAGTTCGTGGCAGCACGTGCCATCATAAATAGTTGAGAAAGTATCACCAGCGCTGCCACGATGTATCCTTGATGCATGCGTATAATGTCGGTACAAAATGTCGCCAAAGTGAGATGTCGGTGTTCTTCGTAATCGAAAATCAGATTAGCTGCCGTTTTGTCATTTCAGCATCAAATCTTACGGGAGTGGGCTCAAAATTTGTGTTTTCTCAGTGCCGAGTGGCATCATACCGGACAGTGCAATTCATTCAGTGCAAGTGTTCAAATTTCCATCGTTTATGTGGTTGATTATCAATCTGCAAAAATTTTTTCAAAATTTTCGAAAAGTAAAAAGTCGCTCCACTTTTTGCCAAAGTAAGGCATCAATTGCCCAATTTTTATCCTGATTGTTTGAGTGGCGTAGGAGTTTTGGCTCGCCGCGTTTTCGAGGTGTACAGCGCGACTTTAATATCCCCTTAACGGTGCTACTCTCGTTTTTGAACATACTAGCCGGGTGACGCAGTGTCCATTCTCTTCTGTTGAGCGAATGTACACGCATGCTCCATAAGCTGACTCACTAGCGTCGCAAAATCCATGTAACTGGATGTTTGTTGCACTCTTGCAGATTATTTGTCTGTGAAAACCTATCTCGTTTAATAATGGTAACTGTTTTTCAAATGTATTCCACATCGTATAAATGTCGAGAGGAACGGATTCGTCCCAATCGATACTAAGCTGCCATAAGCGTTGCATGATTAATTTTGCCTTGACTGTAATAGGGCCTAGCAGGCCTATCGGATCGAATAACTGTGCGATTTTTGATAATACCGTGCGTTTTGTAACTTGTTTAGTGTCTCGATTGTCTTTGATTGTATATGATAACGCATCGCGCTGTGCGTTCCAATGAATTCCTAACGTTTTGATTGACTGTGACGGATCTGCGAAAAGTTCTAAATTCATTAAATCTCTTGATAATGGGTCTATAAGTTCTGGTTCATTGGAGGACCATTGGCGTAATTTGAATCCGCCTAGCCTTAACAACTTCTGTATTTCATCTCTTAGTCTTGCTGCGTTATCAATTGTGTCACCTCCCGTCAATAGATCATCAACGTAAAAGTCACGCTTCAAGACCTTAGCTGCTACTGGAAATCTAGTTTCTTCGTCTTCTGCTAGTTGGTGAAGTGATCGAGTTGCCAAAAACGGAGCGGGAGCTGTCCCGTACGTTACCGTGTTTAAGTAATATGTTTGAATTACATCGTCGGAGTTTTCTCTCCACAAGATTTTTTGAAATTTACGATCATCTTCGTGAACTAAGACCTGCCTATACATTTTCTCAATGTCAGCAATGAGCACATATGCGTGCATCCGAAATCGTATGAGTATCGAAAATATGTCTTCCTGAATCGTGGGTCCTACTCTTAAAACATCGTTTAACGAAAGCCCTGTACTTGATTTTGCTGAACCGTCAAAGACTACTCGTACCCTTGTGGTTGCACTAGTTTGTTTAATAACCGCGTGATGAGGAAGAAAGCAACCCTTTTCGTTCCGCATCGAATTCTCTGCCTTAGTCATGTGTTTTAAGTCTTCGTATTCTTTCATAAAAGCGCTGTATTGTTGCTTTAATTCTGTGTTTTTGTCTAATTTGCGTTCTAATCTATGGAATCGTTTCAGTGCTACTGAATATGTGTCCCCGAGTCTGTTTTTGTTTTCATTGAATGGCATTTTGACGACGTATCGCCCCTGTTTGTCACGACTCGTATTCTCTTGAAAATGTTGCTCTACTGTAATTTCTTCGTTCGACCAAAGTTTTGTTTCTGGTGCTTCCTCGACTGACCAAAATCTTTCGATTTGATGATTGATTGTGTCCAATGATAAATGGCATCTAACCTTGTTTTCGGGACTTTCGCCCTGTCCTACCTTTCCTGCAATTATCCAGCCTAATTTTGTTTTCTGCAGTATTGCTCCGTGATTGCGTAATCGTATTTGCCCGATGCATAAAATGTTAAAGAATATCTCTGCGCCTAATAATGCGTCAATTTCTGCGGGCTTGTGAAACTCAGGATCGGCTAACATTACGTTTCGTGGAATGTTTAATTCCTGTCTGTTTACGAATTGTATTGGTAATAAATCACATATGCGAGGACTAATTAAGAATTGCAGTTTCGCGCTGAAGTTATTATGTTTTGAGAAGATTGTAGCATTCAACGACGATCTGATGCGTGTTTCCATTTGATTTAAGCCCTCAACCGGTATATTGATACTATCACGTGGCAAGCCTAATAAATTTGCGAATTTCTCCGTCACAAATTGCATTTGTGAACCTGAGTCTAATATTACTCGAGCTACTTGTTTATTGCCATGGACATCTAGAAAGTCAACCTCCGCGGTAGACAAAAGTACTTGAGGTGAGGCGATTGCTTGTAATGCCGTTGCTACGGTTGATGGTTTATCAGTTTCTGTGTTGTTTGTATTTTGCCCCTCTAGATGTAATAATGTATGATGTTTTCTATTGCACTTCTTGCAAGGGCCGCACACGCATTGAGATACCGCATGATTTTTCCTTAAACAATTAAAGCAAAGACGTGCCTTTTTCACGGCTTCATTCCTCGCAGGTATCGGTAGTTGTAAGAAGCTTTCACAATTGAATATTTTATGCGCCTTCTTACAATAGTTGCAATAGTCAGTGGCTTGCATTGCTGTCAGTGTATTTTTTCGTGTCGCGTGCGTTGTATTTGTGTATGAATTTGAATGTGAATTCGTGCGTGGACCCTGTGTCGTTTTTGTATTTGTGTTCGTATTTTCGAAGCTTGTGGCTTCCAGAATCTGGCATCTTAGTTTCAGGAATTCTAAAAACTCTTCCATTTTCGGGATGTCTGTCCCCTTAATTGTCTTTTCCCACTCTCGATGGGTGTTTCTGTCAAGCTTAGCTGTCATGCAATAAATCAAAATGGTATCCCAAGCTTCTACTGATTGTCCTAACGCTCTTAGTGCTCGCGAATGAGTTTGAATATTATCTAAGAGTTGCCTAACACTAGCAGCTGTTTCCTTATGCATTATTGGTTGCTCCAAGAGTAACCGTAAGTGATTTTGAACTATAACTCTTTTGTTGTCAAAACGCTCCTTCAGCAGTGACCATGCTATGTCGTAATTTCCCTCTGTAGTTTCTAATGCTCGTATGATTGTTGCGGCCTCATCCTTTAAACAAGATCTCAAGTAATGCAGCTTTTGGATATTTGAAATTTTGTCATTCGTGTGAATAATGGAATTAAACGTATCGTAGAAGCTCAGCCATGATTCATATGATCCGCTGAACGTAGGCAAATCGATTTTTGGTAATCTTACTTGTGTATGTGTAATATCTGAAGTATTATTATCGAAATTTGTACTCCGTTGACTCAACGGACCTGTTGAACTAGTTGACGCACTATCCCTTCTAATTAATTGACGTGCGCGCTTAATTGCTGAATAATATGCCCTTTCGAATTCCTCTCTGTATGCTTCATTCTCAACCCCTGGCCTATCGAACTCAATTTTTAACTGAACCGCTTCAAATTCATCCATGACCCTTTCTACCCTACCCATGCGTATTTGGATTTCGTCAAAATCTTCTTCTGAATCCGCGGTGTCTAAATAAGTCATAAAACGCGTGATCCGACCCTTCAGTACGCCACGCTGTTGTGTCAACTCTTCTACTGATAGAGCCATTGTAATTTTCTGATTTGGAAGGGAGTATATAGAAGATTAGTGATTCATATGTATAACGACTTACGAGGTGCCTTATCGTAGTTCTGCACAGGTTTGGATGTCCGACGATCCTCGCTGCTTGCTGTCTTGTGGGTTGATCGAATGGTTGGACTGATGTATCTTTCGCTCTTGAATTCTGTAGATCGCCTGCCCACTGTATTTTCGTAAAATGTCTTTGGTATCGTAATGTTTTCGAAATGTCTTTGTATTGCACTGATTTGGGCTGTTGATCTAATGACTTAGACCTCTGTTTTGCGGTAGGGAAGAATTAGACTTCCTACCTGAATTAGCTACCTGGTTTATACCTGGTACTGTTCTGTATCGACCGCTACAGACTGATTGCGTTGCACACACACACACACACACCGTGGTGCAATCTGTCTCTGAAGTACGCACTGGATTGTCTGTTTAATATCACTCCTTTTTCTTAAATATCGTGAACTCACGGCTGTTTATCCGGCTCGAAGGACCATAATGGTGAATCGGGTGACGGTCTCGCACCTTCTTCTGCTGCGCGCCAACTTAATATTACGCAGCTGGTTGTTGTTGTGTGCAATTAAGCACAAATAAGTTTAACAGGAGTTGATATAAAATAAAACAATATAAATTTCTTTATTAAGGTAACAAGTTGAAGTTGTACAAAAATGTTAGTGTGAATGTTAAAGGTGAATGTTTGACTTGGATATGTTTTGTGAAGTCTGTTCTGCGCGGTATCTCGAATGTATCTCGTTATTTTGCTAAGTACAAAGCAAATTAGTTGAAGGTGGAGGAAGAAGGGATGATGTGGGAGGGTCAAAATTGACTGGCTGCACTATTATTGGAGGATTCAGTTGCATTGTTTTCCAACTATGTATGAACGTTTGGCTGCCAGATGTGTGGGGTGCAAAAGTTGCTCTATTGTTAAAAAATGGGAAAGTTTGGTGACCGTCCTTTGCCTAAATTACTTGGAAGGATGCATTTTTACCCTCAGGTCACGGATTAGTGAAAGCCTGGACTTCCCAAGTTGTTTTATTGTTTAACTATTTCCGGCTGTCAGTTCAGCGCTTCTAGGAAAATTATTTTGTGTGTTGTAAAAACCAATTTCTCGGTGTGCTGTAAAATGTCTTAATAGTGTCGTGTATTATAAGTGTATTTAGTGTGTTCGAATATTATTTTTCCTTGTATGTCGTGTGACGACGGAACATCTGATGCCCGCCACAATTTAGTTCTAGATAATTTGCTCACTACAAAAATATCTATTAACGAAGACGGACAAGGTTTAGTAAATAAGTCACTTTTTTCGAGATACTCTTTGCCAATAAGTACTAAACAATTTTTTCTTGAATCATGGACTATATTTTCTATCATAACAATAGATCCATCAATTAATCGACAGAAGTTATTTGCCGCATCGCCAATTTTAAGTGTATATCCATTATACTTCAGACGTTGATATTGATGATTACTACCAGTCGGGAGCAGCACACTGTGATAAAAATATGGTAAACGTACTTGTGGTTCCAACCCGATTTCAACTTGTCCAATAACTTTTCTTTTTGAATTATATTTTATTTCCTCATAACGGCGACTTAATTGTTGTAGAGGTTTATCCGATTTACGGATTAATTTCTTTAAAGTTTGCATAAAATTTTCGTATTTAAAAGCGCTAAATGAATCTAACGGGCCAAACTTTTTTACGTCGGCGGGCAAATGGATAAGACTATGAATATTATGCGAAATGAGATATTCTCCGTACAAAATTTTGAATGTTAATACAAAATGATCCAGTAATTCTTGGGCATAATTTAAATATTGTTCCGATGAACTTTCACAGCATAATATTCTGAATGCTACATGGAGTGTTATAAAGTGGTTGTATATATCTCTGGACAGAACGGGTTCGAGAACCACAGGCCCTGTGTATAATAAGACCTGGCGAAACTCAGTTGCCTTCCACTGCTTGATGTATCGAAGAGATCTAGGTTTTCTAGCAAATTCTACGGGAACAACTGGTTTGATTCCTGTTTCTAAGCAATGGGATATTAACTCACATTTTCGATGGGGAAGCCGAACATTCAAATCACCACTCACCCATGCATACATTAGTTTTCTCATCGCACCAAAACAACCCAAATGTAAATAATCTAATGGTATATTAGTAACAAGCCCGAAATTTGGAATTGCTTCTAATATACTATATCCTACATGATAATTTTCATCATTATGGTTCATAAAATCTGTGTCAGTTCGTTTAGTTGCCCGAATGTCTGGAAAACAAACTCGACGTTCACGATATTCTCCCTCAGTTACACATTTTGTGCAACTAGAATATCCCGTATGATTTTTCACCTTCATTATAAAAGCTTTCGCAGGAGCGTCACATATAACTCTGTGAATACGGATCTGAAAAGTTTTTCCATTATAAATCAAGCCATTTTCTACTAGATCAACGGCTTCGTTAACGAAATCTGCTAAGAATATATTGGCATCTATTGGTTTTTCATCACCATAGTATGCTCCTATCAAATAAACAGAAGTTGACGGATCAACAGAACATAAAATTGGCCACAATGCTTGCGTAGAAGATCTGGATACTGGCAATCCGTCGACGCTGATACCTAAATTCAGAGTATTTACTAATGACACATCATTAGCATATTCCTCGATGTACTGAATCAGGGCATTGCGAAGCCCCAAGTGCCAATATGACCCAGGTGGAACACTTCTGATGTTGGTGCTCCTTGGAGTATTAAGCAAGGTTCGAGGATCTTTTGGTAAATTCATATGACAATGATGTGTCTTTAGTATTTTTAAAAGAGCGGATAGCGCAGAATGAGTAATATTTTCACTGATGGCCCAATGACTGAGTGAAGTTTCAAAATTTGCATGACCGTTGAGGTTTTCTTCCTCACCGAATTGCTGATACAATGCATTTTCAAGAATATGAGACTGAGCTATTGACGTATCAGCTTCTGTCGAATGACTATCGCCTATATCGAGAAATTCTGTACTATTTGTAACATCTTGTTCCCCACCGACAATAGGATCGAAGGCATCGCAATCGCTACTTTTGTTACTCTGTGTGGCTTTATCTTCTACATCTAATAAATCGCGTTCCTCTCGATATGCCGATGAACCGCAGTCTAGTAATAACAAGGATTGCTGTACGGAGGCCTCATTGGCTCTAAGTCTTCGCAAGTGACGACATGACAAATCTGTGATTTGCTTGAGGGTTCTACTAACTTTCGGCATGTCTATATAATGTCTCACGTAAGTTTAAATCACGAACATAGCTTTTCAGATGTTTTGTATAAAACACGTTTTCAAAATAAATTTCAGATTTTCAATTGCGTCCATGTATCAGACACCAAGCAATACAACACGTGTTTGTTTTGAGGTTATGCCCGATGAACCGAAACGAATTGAATAATAATTCTGCCAATACTTTCGAAAATTTATATTATTGATATTTATTTTGAACCACTATATTTAATATGCATGTCTATAATGTATGTACTTACCGCTTTTCACCAATTTCCGCGATATTACAGATGTAACAGCACTTATTGCAGCTTGCATAACGCACAGACACGATGCCAAGAGGAAAAAGGCAGTTGCGAGGTTATATCCGGTTATTTTGGCGCGTAATTTAGGGTCACATAGAATCACCGATCCCAGCGCCGTTGAATAATAACAAGCGGCCATAGAGCATATAGGGCGTAGTTGGACGCGATCAGGACAGAAATTTAAAAATGGCATTTGAAAATACAATGCCTCTGCACTGTGAATATATACGTGTGTAATATGAGAATATGTCGTTAGTATACATATAGATATTCTGCAATGGTATAGCTGTGATATATTTCCTAATTACGTAATATACATAATATACGTATGTATTCCCAACTACAATTAACTATACATGTATGTATTTCATGAAATGTCCTCGATAGATACCTATGGGATATCTTGCGGATTTCATGAAAGTCGTCGATATATGAAACAGATATCTGAGAGATCGTTGCATCTCCAGGTAAGATGATGGGATATCCCATGGATATTTTATTGGTCCTGGATTTGAGTAGGATGTCTTTAGGATATCCTAATAGTCCGGGATATATATGGGCTGTATGGGACTAAGGTAGGATATCCGATAGACGTCCCGTGCTGTGTGGGTAACCTGTTCGAATTTAGCTGTTGTTTCTTCATTGTTGACTGGGAATTTGATTACGGTCGGAGCAATGTTCAACAGGAATTTCATGACACGTACGTGTTGTCTGAAACACGTTACAAGTCCTGTCCCAAACCTTTCTGACACATCCCTCAGGCAGCATTTATTTCCCGCGAACCTATGCAATGTAACATTCTTTTAGCGCAGTATTCAAAAGTATTTGAATATTTTCACACAGTGAGGTAAGAAACGTTCAACGAATCACATACTGGCTTTGAAATTTGATAGTCAGAAGTAAAAGAGATCCATATTTGAGTGGAAAATACTCTGTATAAAAGTTTAGAAACATGCATAAAAATAGGAAAAGAGAGATTGTAGACGAATAAAGTATTGGATAGTATCTAACCAAAGAAACGATAGAATGTCTTCTTTTGCAGATTTACATTCGGAACCACCAGAATGTAAGCCTGACGGATAAAATTCAGATTGTTTGTATTCGTGAATTAGTCTGTTGGTCATTTCTCTACCAACTCTAAAGGTTTGCTGAAACTGAACAGATGCGGAATAATATTTAGAATCTAATAATTTCACACATCGGTTGCATTAAACAAAATTAAACAAAGACGAATGACCTCTTCGTCAGTGTAGTAATGAACGGTTTTTTTTTTCAAATAATCAGCAACCCGAGGCCTATTTCGTTCGAGGGTTGCCAGTACATCATCATTACTTAATGATGATGATGATTCACAAAAATCCATCACCTCGTCTAGATCGAATTTTTCTTGTTGGTCTTCTACCAATAACCATAAATAATCATCATCATCGCTCGATGATGATGAGGATGTTTCCAAAATTCCCGCTTCCATAACAGATTGCGTGTTTCGATTAATTGGTTTTGCAGAAACTGCTGACAATAGATTTTACAATTATAATTGTTGATAAAAAATAGTAAAATCAACTGAAAATTGCATAGATATAGGTATATCAATACGTCGGCAACAGCAATTCGTTGGAGTCAGGTAATTAAAATATTTTTAGTTAGCATTCGATGGCAGTTGATCATAATCAGTAAAAAACAAAACAAAAGTAAAGAAGAACTTGGAACAATATAAACATATTGTTTTGTATGATACTGAAAAATAATGTTTTGAGACACTTTGGGGATGAAATTGCGTAAATTACTGAAAAAAAAAATTAATAAAAATTCAGATTGGTAATTATAAGAAAAGTAATAATTTTAATATACAATAACAATCAATTTATAACTGTAGATTACATTGAATGGAAATTCCATATAAGAATAATTGATTTTTCACATTGATCCTTATAACATATTCTTAAACAAACAATACAAGATCGACCCAAATTTTTTTTGAAGATTGAAAAAAATTGCCCAATTAAAAACTAACTAGGAGTGTCCCAGGGTTCCGGTGCACGGATTTTGTTAAAATTTTAATAGGTGTTTCTTTGTCCCAAAATACTAGCCCTCTGATCTTCAATTCCATCTCTTAGGCCTTTCTTCTCCCAGAAAATATTATTATCGTGCAATTTATTGCTCCTTTGCCATGGCTCTAGATTGATGCAGCGAACTTGAATATATCACTGAAACTTTTTCGATCGAGCATGAAAATGAATATTTAACGCGTTAATTTACCATATCTTTGTTTTTTTGTTTGATAAAATTTTTTGACCTTTTGTTCGTTAAAAAATTTTAATTATTAAAAAAAAAAAAGATATGGTAAATTAACGCGTTAAATACTCATTTTCATGCTCTAATGAAAAAGTTTCAGTGATATATTCAAGTTCGCTGCATCAATGTAGCGTCCAGAGCCATGGCGAAGAACCAATAAATTGCACGATAATAATATTTTCTGGCAGAAGAAAGGCCTATGAGATGGAATTGGAGATCAGAGGGCTAGTATTTTGGACCAAAGAAACACCTCTCCACATTTGAACAAAATTTGTGCACTGGAACCCTGGAACACTCCTAGTAAGTAAAAACGTTACTAAATGATAGGTCGTAAAAGTTGTTGAAACACCGTACAAGAGTATTTATAGTCAGTTTTTGAGAAACAACATTTTATATGGTTTGAATCAAAATGACGAAGAAACCGTTTGTCGGATAGATAAATATCAAGAGTGTTTTTTTTTTTTTGGAAATAAATTTGACCGTGCAAGTGCTGTTTGAAACGTTTATCTCGGATTATTACTTCATAAGATTATTAAATACAGTTATCTATCGAACTTTGGTTTCACCTCAAGTTGGAGCAATCAACCAAAAGTCGTTTTTTGAAATATCTATACTAAAAATTGGTGATCACGTGACTCGAGATACATCACGATTTTTCAAAGAATTGATAATTAATGAAACGAATGCATGCATACATTTATTAGCTATAAGGAGACACGTTGAAATTTAAACCACCAAGCGGATCGGGGTGCAGCGACTTTGGCGTCCTATAACACTATAATGAAGTAATGGATTTTTAAAAGTAATAAATATTTTTGAATGCGAATTTTACTTTCCGGAAATTATCTATACTGTTAAAGGCTATAGCGGGATAAGTATGTTAAAATTGCCTTGACCTGGATATTTATTCGGAACTGGCTATTCGAAAGGACATATTTGAAGACTTCCTGAGCCAAATTTTTAGATCCCTAAACTTAATTCTAGGGTCCCTATGCATAAAAACGTATTTTTTTGAAAAAAAATTTGTTTGCTTCACGGTATGCTCCGAAAAATCTGGAAAAATTTATGGAGGTGCCATCTTTACTAACAAAACACTCCGATTTTTTTCAGATTTCAACGATAAGAATTATTGGACCCAGAAAAAATTTTTTCATTTTTCAATCATTTTTTAGGTTATGAAGGTCATATTTGGCTAACTTCCAAATAACCATTTTTCGTGTATTTTTTCCCCTTCTTTGGAATACCGGTGTCAGAATTACCATTTTCACACCGGAACATGCTCAAAAATTAAATAAACAATTTTTTTCCCCATTTTTCCCATGTTTTTGGTACATTACCCGCAAATAAGATAGTCCGCCAGAACATCCAAAAATACCCTAGGATTCTATTTTATGTATGAAAAGCTTTCAAAAATAAGGACTATCTCGCTGCAGCAGCAAAGGACCTGATCCGATAAACTCCATCCACAGAGAAACTTCATTATAGACTTATTCGCTAAACATTTTAACATACGAAGTAAGGCTGTGCGATTAATCGATTAATCGGCAGCTTCAATTAATCGTTTTCCGATTAATCGATCAATCGATGGTTTCGATTAATCTTTTTTTTGATTAATCGATTAATCGACGGTTTCGTCATAATGGTCGTTTTTTTTCTTATTACTTGGTACTGACAAAACTCAGTTTTGAAATTCTGAATGTAGTAATCTATTCTAGTTTTAGTATATACTGTATATGGTTATAGTGGACCCTCTATAAAAATCATATTCGTATACATGATACCAATCTTTTGACGAAGTTAGGACAAAAAACCCAAATTCACTCTGGAAAAAAATATAATGCTCGTGTTTATATCAAATTTTCATTCTGGTACAAAAATATCAGAATATCAATGTGCTCGGAAGATAGGCAACTTCGCTTTGCGTTGGCAATGTTTCCAGCTGTAGAGAAAATCCTTTCTGAGGGGGTGGACGTAGCAGTTACAGCTAAATTATAATGCAAAATTATCGTGAGAAAATTTCGATTAATCGATTAATCGAAAAAACGATTAATCAAAACCATCGATTAATCGATTAATCGAAACAAAGAATAATCGGAAAAATGAGTAATCGAAAATCTCGATTAATCGATTAATCGATTAATCGGAAAAACGATTAATTGAAGCTGCCGATTAATCGATGAATCGCACAGCCTTTCTTCGTATGTTAAAATGTTTAGCGAATAAGTCTATAATGAAGTTTCTCTGTGGATGAAGTTTATCGGATCAGGTCCTTTGCTGCTACAGCGAGATAGTCCTTATTTTTGAAAGCTTTTCATACATAAAATAGAATCCTAGAGTATTTTCGGATGTTCTGGCTGACTATCTTATTTGCGGGTAATGTACCAAAAACATGGGAAAAATGGGGAAAAAAATGGTTTATTTAATTTTTGAGCATGTTTCGGTGTGAAAATGGTAATTCTGCCACCGGTATTCCAAAGAAGGGGAAAAAATACACGAAAAATGGTTATTTGGAAGTTAGCCAAATATGACCTTCATAACCTAAAAAATGATTGAAAAATAAAAAAAAATTTTCTGGGTCCAATAATTCTTATCGTTGAAATCTGAAAAAAATCGGGGTGCTTTGTTAGTGAAGATGGCACCTCCATGAATTTTTTCAGATTTTTTGGAGCATACCGTGAAGCAGACAAATTTTTTTTCAAAAAAATACGTTTTTATGCCTAGGGATCCTAGAATTAAGTTTAGGCGTCTGAAAATTTGGCTCAGGAAGTCTTCAAATATGTCCTTTCGAATAGCCAGTTCCGAACAAATATCCAGGTCAAGGCAATTTTAACATACTTATCCCGCTATAGCCTTTAATGTGAATTGCATTGTAACAAAGGTATTGGTTTTATAATGATAAGTGCGCTCCTTACTGGAGAATTTATCGAAATTGAATCCAGATTTGGCTACCGAATTTTTTATCAACATTCACGATCGCGTCCCTGACATTATATTGCGATAATTAGCTTGCGCATCGTAATTAGTTCTTTGAAATTTTTTACGGCTGCTACTGTAACAACGTTATTGGGTATCTAGAGGCAAGCACGCTCCTTCTTGGAGCATTTTTAATGTTTATTACGAATTTTTAAAAAGTTAATCAAGGTGTTGCATATCGCGTTTTTTTCAGCCATTCGTGACAGCGTCCTATGGCATTGCACTGCTGTCCTGGCTTGCGCCTCACAATGAGTTTATATATAACAAGGAAAAATTTTATGGTCTTATTGAAAATGGATGCAGAATATGTATGAAAAGTACTTACTTCAATAATTGACGATCCAGGTCTACTTATTCCAGTGTTAAAAATTAATTAATTCATCAATTAATCCAATAAATTTTTTCAATTTTCAAGAACGCGTGTTGATACAAATCGACAAAACACTCTGAGCGTTTTTAAAATTACCGCGTCACATCGAGTATTCGCCGAAATGCGCACAGAGCGGGCGCACGGATTTGGCAAATTCAGCTTTATACATATATGGGGCATTCCGACTTAACTCGACCACCCTTCAGACCTGACGACCTCGGATTTGAGTGAAACTTTTTCCTGACTTTCCTCCGAGTCCAATTTGGAACCTTGATTTTTTTCAGAATTTTCCAGATCCCCGTCTCGGAGGTCCAAATATTTAAAATTTGGTGTTTTATGAAATCCAAGAATTTTTGATCGATTGTATCTCGGACTTGGAACGTCACAGTAACAAAAATAAGGTGTCCAATGGATTTGTCTTGGATTCAAGTTTCTGAAAAAAAATATTACGGAATTTCGCGATACCGTCCCGCCTGCTGGAAATTCATTTCGAAGCGAAAAACTGATGTTTCGATGATTCGGGCATTTTCGTTTTTTATTTTTTTTTTTATTTCTAAAATTCAATGTAGAAAGACAAATTTGTGATGCGCACAACGAATATGAAGACTTCGATGGTTTGGAAGTTATGAAATTTTCAGTTTGTAAAAGTATGCGAAACTGAGAATTTCAAGCGACAAGTATCTTATCGGCTGTTTAGTTTTTTTCAATTCATGGAGTACAGTTTTTTGAATGAGGAGTCAGATTGAATTCATTGAAGACTGTACCCCATGAATTAAAAAAAAAAATGAAACAGCCGATGAGTTGTTTGTCGCTTGCAGTTCTCAGTTTTGCATACTTTTACAAACTGAAAAATTCATAACTTCCAAACCATCGAAGTCTCCATCTTCGTTGTGCGCCTCAAAAAATTTTATTTATACATATAATTTAAAAAAAAAAAAACAAAAATGCCCGAATCATCGAAACATCAGTTTTTCGCTTCGAAATGAATTTCCAGCAGCCGGGACGGTATCGCGAAATTCCGTGAATTTTTGTTTGTTTCATAAAGTTGAATTCAAGACAAATCCATTGGACACCTTATTTTTGTTAATGCGACTTTCCAAGTCCTAGATAAAATCAATCAAAAATTGTTGGATTTCATAAAACACCAAATTTTCAATATTTGGACCCCCGAGACGGGGGTCTGAAAAATTCTGAAAAAAATAAAGTTTCACTCAGATCCGAGGTCGTCAGGTCTGAAGGGTGATCGAGTTGAGCTGGAATGCCTCATATATTGGGTTATTTCATCAATACCCATGCAAATGACGAAAACGCATGAATTGTTGTAAATTAAGTATTTCAAAATCTGAAAGCAGAAGCTGTCTGATGTAATAAGCATACACGACCGTATGCCTTCACGTTTTCGTTATCACGAAAATTGATGCTTAACAGACGTATGTGCCGAATGTACGACCTTCTAGTGTTAATTTTTTTTTATTTCATCATTACATTTTTTTATCGAAGCTTTGGTAGCGGTTAAACTGACCAATTTTCAATGACAGCGTTTTCAAACATTTTTCTAGGTAATTTCCGTAAATACAGCTACAAAAAATTAAATGACCATTTGATTTTATGATGCCAAACGGTAGTATGTTTCTTTCATTATTCAATTAGACACGCGATATGTTACCCGACTTTAATAAAGATAACCCTTATAATTTTCGAATCTTCATTATTGTTTAATTAGCCTACTGTTTTTTCGAAGGCGAGTCTGGAAACACTGATGTGGTGGATTTAAAATAAAGATCTATCACGATATATGTATACTGTATATGTATGCATTTATTTATTTGTGACATTTGAGTAGGTATTTATGAAATATAAATAAGTATTTGTGAAATTAATGTAATATGTATAGAAGTATGTAGTAATAAAAGCATAAGATTAATATGAAATAAAATACAATTTTTTGTTTTGTATTAAATATTGACATTTAAAAATTAAGAACCAAAAATTAAAATTTGAGAATTAAAGGTTGAAAATTGAGAATTAAAAATTATGTGTATTATAATTATATATTGCTTGAATCTGTCAGCCACAGCAGATTATAGTATTAATTAAAATAGATAAAAAAGATACATATATATTAAATAATTGGGTTTCTGTTGTCGGAATCAAACTTGGTATATTTATTTACGTATAGCTATTGTGATTCTTCATCACTGGAGCTGTTTTCTGCTTCTTCAGATCGTGGTGCCCCATGCAATCGCTTAAAAAGTTTAATTTTTTCAGCGTGTCTTCTATCGCGCGCAAGTTCTCTTAGCCTAGCCGCTTCCATGATTGCTTGGGCCACCGTGATTTGCCTTATCTTGTGCGTTTTAGTATTTTTTTTTTTTGTACATTTCGAGATTTTTTGTCGATTTTTGCAGTATTTTTTCGCGGATTATTAATGGCTGTCTTTTGTGAAGCACCATCATCGCTGTCCTCTGTCATTGACGAATTAGACGTAATACTGGCAATGTCATTATCCGCCAGGTCGTCCTGTCTGACTGTAGGGATTGTGTTTGTGGTTTATCAAGAGACTCGGTAGTCTCGCGCCAAGTACATTAAAAGAAAGTTAAAGAAAAGTTTTTTTTACAAGCGCGACTCTGCCCAAGTCTCTTTACCGTAGAGGCAGCTCTAAGCGGAGTGGTCAAGAGACTCGGTAGTCTCGCGCCAAGTACATTAAAAAAAAGTTAAAGAAAAGTTTTTTTACAAGCGCGACTCTGCCCGAGTCTCTTTACCGTAGAGGCAGCTCTAAGCGGAGTGGGGGAACAATGTTTTTATATATTACACCGAATTGGTAATATACCAGGGATTGACGTTTTATTTTTATAATAAGGGTCGAAAAAACTTCCATTTGAGGTCAAAATCTAGACGATCGGTGCACCGACAGCTGAGAAATAATAATTTTTAAAATCGGCCGGGTCAGTTTCACGATAAATTTTTTCGTCTCCGTCATCGACCACTGAATTTTTCGTCGTCGACCAGTTAGCAGAACCCAAACGCAACGAACATAGTAGAGAGTCTATTGCAGACATAGAGATCAGTGATCGCAGAGATGAAAATGACATGGATAAAAATATAATGGGAGTTGTCGCTCTCGACTATAATTACGTACCCCAGATAACAATCGTGCGATGCACGTTACCCGCACGGCATGAGTCTCAGGTCATGCGTGCGAGAACGCACCGTTTTTGCCAGCACTAAGTGATGGGCACATGGGAGCGTGCTTTATGAGACGCATTTTGCCATCACATGTACTATCACATAATGCCGGAACAATGCGACGCATATCGTGTGGACATCGTGAGGATGATTGTCAAATTTGCGCTTTACGCAATAACCACCAGGTGGTGACCAGACTGAATTTCTCTCGCTACGAGAGTGCCTCCACGATTTGGTATCCTCGAGCCATGAGCCACTTCATCATATTTTACTATTCCATGACGCCTCAAATTCACTGCACCGTGAATGGATGAGTAGATTATGATTTAATAATTCGCTGAATAAAAGTTCTTTAAACATATATTGGGTTCCATTCAGTCCAGAAAAATTATTTGGTAGGCTCAAATTACATTCAGGACTTGCTAGCGATATGCGTCGCATTTGAATCTCACGCACGACATGCGAGCAATATGCATCTCCATTGATGACGCAAATGCTTGTTCAGGTGAGAGCACACGGTGCGGGTAAATCCGCATTCGTGCGAGTGTATACGCCATCACTGTGCAGACATTTTGTTATCTGGGGTGTTACGTGTATTTCATGGTGTAAGGGAAAAATAGTCCTATTGCGCATGCGCGTGTACATAACCAAAATAGTCGAATGCACTGTGGAATGACAGCTGGGATAGACGCGAAGAATATTACGAGTACATGAAACCTAGTTTGTAATACGATTGATGGAAAATATAGAGAAAGTGCGGAATAAAACTTGTCATTTAATATTAGCCTCGATGTCCTCTGAAAAATTTGAAATTCATCGTTCACGTTAGGTTCGCGAGATTTTATATAATAATAATCATATCTATCTTCTCATTTATTTCACGAGATCGAGCCTTTGAGGTTATGAGAATTATTTGTCATGATTGATCGTGATTTATACAGAACAAAGGGTTGGCAGTAAATTACCTATATTTATTTGAATAGTAATTTCTCTGATAATAGAAAGTAGCCCACATGAAATTCAATTTTTTTACAATGTCAAAAAATAATTTGCCGCAATAGAATAAAAATAACCCTATCTGCATATTAACCTATCTGCAGATAAATAAATCGGTTACGGAGCTTGCCACAGCCATTGAGGAAATGTGTCTGAACGTGATCAAAATGACGAAAAATATGCGATCGATTGGTTATTCAGGCTAAAGAGATGTTGTATGGTTCAAATATCGTGTATGAAGTACCAACATATTTTATAACAATACCTAGGCAGATAACATCGTTACCGAAGATTCAATGAGGTATTTGTGACTCAATGCCAAATATAATGAATAATGTGAATTGAGTCACCGTGCCCTGTGAAACGTTTTTTTGCACTAAGAGCTATCAATGCATGCAATGTGGGGGATCATAATGAAATGAGCAAGATAAAGGACTAAAGACTGGAAAATAAATAAAAATGAAATTAATAAGAATGTAATTTTTCTATGTAATTGTAATTATTTTGCTAGTTCAAGGTAATTTGATCAGTATTAGAGCCTTCGATAACGAAATTATAGCCCCAAGTAGCCTATGATTTTGTCTTCGACAGTTGACTGCAGAGTATAAACTTGACAGTACCAATTGGAAATGACGTTTAAAAGGCATCAACATAGCATAATCTGAAGATGAGTTTCCACTTTTATTTTTCGATTATTCAGCTACAAAAAATTACAATAAATCGTTGTAAATTGTTTTTCAATTTATTAGACAAATTCAGGAAATGCTCAGTAGTACCAGAACTTTGAGCTCAAGAAGGAAACACAAGCTCGTTAGAATGAATGTAACAGCATGGTTTTAATGTTTCTATCC
Source organism: Macrophya alboannulata (assembly GCA_949628255.1). Lineage (NCBI taxonomy): Eukaryota > Metazoa > Arthropoda > Insecta > Hymenoptera > Tenthredinidae > Macrophya > Macrophya alboannulata. The sequence goes on along the minus strand of OX451212.1, from coordinate 11,813,892 downwards.
AAAGAAGAATCTCTAGAAGTTTGATCCAAATCTACGACCACGAGATCTGACACTCTCCTTGTTAGTCTATCGATTACATAATTACATTAACATGACGTTGAATTTTTATCGAAAGCAAGTCTACGATATTTACGATAAAACCTGATGCTAATGGGGGTCGAGGCTTCTCATCACAGTTCATTTTTCAGTTATCGATAACAACACAACTTTGTCAGTAAAACACTTTCAATAGAACTAACAGTTAGATTTATAGAAATGAATCGTTTCATGAAAAATACCATTTCACAGAAATGGTGAAGAAAACCAAGACTGGTACAAAAAGTTATGAAATCCCCCAAAAGCACCTCGGGTGCAAAAACCTTGCGCCAAGTACATTAAAGCGTAAAAGCTATCAACAAAAATTTCTTAAAAAAAAATAATCGAAGAAAAAGCATTTGATTATACATTTCATCTACAAAAGAATTGAAATCAATGGATGTTGCCAAGAACAATTTGGTTGGTATTTACATATAAATATACATAACATGCGTAACACATAATGACATGCGACATACGTACTCACAAGAAAAGATCAATTGAAATTAAAATTGAGAAAAAAAAAACGAAAAAAAAATTTGGAGGTAGTGGTACTTGGCGGGCATTTTTGTAGAAATTACAAGAAAATATATATTGAACTATTTAAATATTCTTATAATGATTCGAACATCAGCCCGCCAAGTACCACATACTCCAAATTTTTTTTTCGTTTTTTTTTTCTCAATTTTAATTTCAATTGATCTTTTCTTGTGAGTACGTATGTCGCATGTCATTATGTGTTACGCATGTTATGTATATTTATATGTAAATACCAACCAAATTGTTCTTGGCAACATCCATTGATTTCAATTCTTTTGTAGATGAAATGTATAATCAAATGCTTTTTCTTCGATTATTTTTTTTTAAGAAATTTTTGTTGATAGCTTTTACGCTGTAATGTACTTGGCGCAAGGTTTTTGCACCCGAGGTGCTTTTGGGGGTCGCTCTTACGGCTATTTTTTAACAACTCGTACCGGCGCGCAGTCCTCAAAATCTCCGGCTGAACACTATCGTCGAGCGAAGCGATAATATCGAGTTCTTCGGTAAACGGCATGTCTCCTGGTAGGTCCATTTTTGACGATCCTGATTTAGAATTATGCGTCTCTATCACCTTTCGTGCTCTGATAATTGTTTTGTATTTATTTTCAACCTGTTTGGCTGTTTTTTCAAGATCGACTTCTTTCATTAGATCATTCGAAATTTGATTTCAAATGGCCATTTTGTTTTTGAATTTCTTACATGGCCCCATACTCTGCATGTAGATGCCAAATTTGTGGAGTAAAAACTTTGTTTCGTGCGCAGCAAAACCTATAACAAGACAATTTGGATATAATACACGTTTAATATCTTTTGTGATCAAAGTTTATTATCATCAGTCTACAGGCTGGTCGAAACATAATTATGTGATTTTAACCGGCCAGCCGAACGTTTAAATACAGAATTCGTGCAAGCACCTATAGAATAACATGATACACAGATTATGCCTGTAATAGGGCACTTCACCTGATGAAGAATCACTCGTGATGGTAGCAGGATAACGACTGCCACTCTTGCAATGAAAGCAAATTATGCATGATTCGTGACCAACATATCGAGAATTAATTGGCCTGTCATTATAACATATAGACTTCAATTGTACCTTCAGTTTTATCGGCATTTGAATTTACTTCATCGTAACCGTTTAGGCCGCTTGAATTGCAATTAGAAGGCTCTTCTTGAGACTCGATTACGTGCATCTCGCAACTGGTCGAACATTCCGGTGGTGTTCGAGTTTCGGGTGCAGCGTGAACCGCCGGTTCTGACTGCTCATCTATGACTTGCTCTCTACGTGAAGATATGAAGAAATTAATACTTTATATACATATAATCTATATAACATCTGCACTGCATCGTTACACTTACTCGAGACCGTGTATCCTGGTGATTCGGGTGATCGTATCACCCTCTATGTTCAGCCTACCTGAGGCAATTGCTTCATACACGTATGACGTGTAATACGCGTTATCAGCTGTACAAAAAATGACAATGGATTTTATTGAATTAGCAATATTCTCAATTTTATTAAATCCTCATTTAAAGCCCGCAAAAGACACACCTTTGAAAAATAACTAATGATGAGGCGCAAGCCGTTATAGCAGTATCATGTAAGTAACGCTATCACGAATGGCTTGAAAGAGTGCGATACGCAAGATCTTGATTCGCTTTTGTAAAATTCGCAATATACATCCAAAAGTGCTCCAAGAAGGAGCGGTTGCTCAAGAATTTTGAAAATGTCGAATTTCAACGAAATCGATTTTTTTTTTTTTTTTATATTCTTCACTTGCTCACTAACTCAATCTTTCCTAGGTAGATTGTAGAGGAACATACTGAAATTTCAAGTAAAAATATTGCTATTCAAAGCTCGTTCAAGAATTAAACAAAAAAAATCGCAACAAATTTCAATGATCTTGAGCGACCTCTAAATCTCAATATTAAGACTTGATCTTTTCACAACTACTAATTTTTAGTATAATGATTAAATTTTGATAGTGAGCATCATTGAAATCAAAAACATACGATAAAAGAAATAAATACTTACAGATTACATTTTTTCAATTTTTTTTTTTTTTCTCTTCTTTATTCTTCACGAGCTCACAAATTAAATCTTTTTTAGGTGGATTGTAGAGGATTATACCGAAATGTTTAGTCCAAATCTCAATACTTAAAGGTCGCCCAAGACCATTGAAGGTTTATTAGAATTTTTTTTATTTAATTCTTGAGTGACCTTTGAGTATTGATATTTTGACTAAAAATTCAAATATGTTCCTCTAAAATCCACCTAGAAAAGATTCAATTAGTTAAAGCAAGTGAAGAATATACGAGAAAAAAAAAAAAAAAAATTATGAAAAATGCAATTTGTGAGTATTTATATGTCTTTTATCATATGTTTTTGATTTCAATGATGCTCACTATCAAAATTTAATCATTATACTACAAATTACTTAAATGCATTTGTTAAATGAAAGGAGACACGTTGAAATTTAAACCACCAAGCGGATCGGGGTGCAGCGACTTTGGCGTCCTATAACACTATAATGAAGTCATGGATTTTTAAAAGTAATAAATATTTTTTAATGCGAATTTTACTTTCTGAAAATTATCTATACTGTTAAATTTAATGTGAATTGCATTGTAACAAAGGTATTGGTTTTATAATGATGAGTGCGCTCCTTACTGGAAAATTTTTCGAAATTGAATCAAGATTTGGCTACCGCATTTTTTATCACCATTCATGATCGCGTCCCTGACATTATACTGCGATAATTAGCTTGCGCATCGTATTTAATTTTTTGAAATTTTGTACGGCTGGTACTGTAACAAAGTTATTGGGCATCTAGAGGCAAGCACGTTCCTTCTTGGAGCATTTTTAATGTTTATTACGAATTTTTCAAAAGTTAATCAAGGTCTTGCATATCGCATTTTTTTTTAAGGCATTCGTGATAGCGTCCCTAGCATTGTACTGCTATGGACTGAATCCAAATGAAATCATGCAGGCCAGCGGACGTGATGTTCCAGAATCGATCGGCGTTCAAATATGTTGTTCCTCATACAAAATGAGCCGACACGTATTTTGTTGTTTACCCCAAAAAAATTATCCAAGCCCGATATCGATTTTTTAAGATTTAAAGGCGAAAAACTTTCTTCGCCAATTTGAGGAACCAAATATTCGAAAAATAGCCGCCAAATCCGTAATTCTCGAGCTTTTTCGACGATTCTTGTTTTATGTGATTCGGAATTTCGTACTCCATCGAGAAAAACAAAAAAATCCGAAAAAATTTGGAAATTGCCGAAAATATCGATGTTTTTTGGAAAACATAAGAATTCACTTTTCTCAAAAACCCCATTTTTTTTTTTTCTCAAAATTTGATATGTTTTTCGGGGTGATATCGACTACTTACCCTATGAATGGCGACTGGTATTTTTTCTTGCCTTCCCAGTGATTGACTATTTTATTCTCTGAATTCCTGCACAGCCGTATTTTCACTGTTTCCATGCTATATACTCGCGAGCTTGTATTTTCTGTAGAATCCCATTTGTATATTGTTCGGGCTACCGAATATCTTGTTGTTCAATTTTCTACTCGGTGTTTCGCTTACACAATACTTCAAATTACTTGTATCATGAACAAAAAGTAACGAAATCCCCCCCAAAAAGCACCCCTGGTGCAAAAACCTTTCGCCAAGTACATTGATGCGATATTTCCCACAAAAATAGTTTTGCACCCATTTAATCTTCAAAAGTATTGAAATTAATGGACGTTACCAAGTACAAATAAATTTGCTCCCAATTAATTTCTTAACGTGATCCAGTTTTAGATTTTGGTGGCAATTTACATTTCGATGTATACCTATAATGTGGGTAACATGTAATAACATGCGACATACGAACTCATAAGAAAAGATCAATTAAAATTAAAATTAGGAAAAAACAAAGAAAAGAAAAAAAAATTTGGAGGTAGTGGTACTTGGCGGGCATTTATATTTTCTTGTAATTTTTACAAAAATGCCCGCCAAGTACCACTACCTCCAATTTTTTTTTCTTTTCTTTGTTTTTTCCTCATTTTAATTTCAACTGATCTTCTCTTATGAGTTCGTATGTCGCATGTTATTACGTGTTACGCACATTATAGGTATACATCGAAATGTAAACTGCTACCAAAATCTAAAACTGGATCACATTAGGCAATTAATTGGGAGCAAATTTATTTGTACTTGGTAACGTCCATTAATTTCAATACTTTTGTAGATTAAATGGCTGCAAATCTATTTTTGTGGAAAATATCGCATTAATGTACCCACTTGGCGAAAGGTTTTTGCACCAGAAGTGCTTTTTGGGGGGGATTTCATTACTTTTTGTTCATGATACAAGTAATTTGAAGTATTGTGTAAGAGAAACACCGCGTAGAAAATTAAACAACAAGATATTCGGCAGCCCGAACAATATACAAATGGGATTCTACAGAAAATACAAGCTCGCGAGTATATAGCATGAAAACAGTGAAAATACGGACCTGCAGGAATTCAGAAAATAAAATAGTCAATTACTCGGAAAGCAAGAAAAAATACCAGTCGCCATCAATAGGGTGAGTAATCAATATCACCCCGAAAAACATATCAAATTTTCAGGAAAAAAAAAATGGGGTTTTTGAGAAAAGTGAATTCTTATGTTTTCCAAAAAACATCGCTATTGTTGGCAATTTTCAAAATTTTGGGGATTTTTTTGTTTTTCGCGATGGAGTACGAAATTCCGGATCACATAAAACAAGAATCGTCGAAAAAGCTCGAGAATTACGGATTCGGCGGCTATTTTTCGAATATTTGGTTCCTCAAATTGGCGAAGAAAGTTTTTCGCCTTTAAATCTTAAAAAATCGATATCGGGCTTGGATAATTTTTTTGGAGTAAACAACAAAATACGTGTCGGCTCATTTTGTATGAGAAATAACATATTTGAACGCCGATCGATTCTGGAACATCACGTCCGCTGGCCTGCATGATTTCATTTGGATTCAGTCTATACTGGCTTGCGCATCACAATTAGTCCATATTTAACAAGGATAAATCTCATGGACTCATTGAAAATGAATTCAAAATCTGTAGAAAAACTACTTACTCAATAATTGACGATACAGGTCTATTTCTTCCAGTGATAAAGCAATTGCAAAAGGCTCGTTATTAACACTACCGTTTATGTATAATTTAGATGCCATCGTTAACGCGAATGAAAGATAAAAGAACCGAAAAGGCGTGTTGATACAAATCGACAAAACACTCTGAGCGTTTTTAAAATTACCGCGTGAAATCGAGTATTCGCCGAAATCCGCGCAGAGCGGGCGCGCGCTGCGCCATTTGACAGCACGGTGTAAAATTACGGTTCCAGTGCAGAGGAGTGCAGCAAAAAATGTATGAGCGGAAAACGCTATAAAAGAGTCAGCGAGGAATTAATACAGGATCTCAGGTCACTTGAAAAGTTGCAGAAGGGAGACTTACGTATTGCTAATTTGGTCAGAAAGGGAATCACAAGAAACAAACGAAATTTTTCGATAGACAATGGCATTTTATACCAACGGGAACTAGGGGGCAAGTTACGTGCTTATTTACCGGAAAAAATAGTGAAAACATTAATTCGTGAATGCCATGAAGTGTACGGAAACGTAGGAGCAAATAAATGTTACAAAATGCTACATGAAAGCTTCTACTACCCAAAATTCGGGAAAATGGTACGAAAGGAGATAGCCCGATGCGACCGTTGCCAAAGATGCAAAGTTCCGAACCGTTATAGCTATGCAAACATGCAAAACATAATACCCGATGGTGTGGGGGATTCAATATTGTTTGAGAATCAGTCTTCTCGAAGACAGCCCCATCTGTACTGTCGCTCATCGCGAACCTGCCACGCTCAGCTGCGATCACTGAAGACTCACCGTAACGCCGGCTTTTCCGGCAGCCATTATTACTTTCAGTTTTGCACACGTAACACGTGTTTGTTTCGCTTATCTCACGCCAGTTATCATTTGATGTGAATATCTAGACTTCTCATGTGATTAATACAATCTCCAATAGAATAGTGCTCATGTGAATTAATACAATTCAGACACACTCATTTAATTATATACAAAAATGTCTTCATACAAAAAAGTATTTAAATCAGATCTTATTGCCAAGTATGTGATATGAATATACAAAAATGTCGTCTTCCTACAAAAAAGTATTGAAATCAGATCTTATTGCCAAGTAGGTGGTATGAATTTGAGAGAATGACATTTACTTTATCTTGAATTATTGATAATGAGGCCTCAAAAATTGTTTTTATAGCATTGTCATTCTGCTACATGGAACCACGATGGATACGGTGTTACGTCCACGGACTCGCTACGCGCCCGACGCCGTACGCCTGAACTGTTGACTACACCCGCGGTTTAGCGTCGATATTATAGGGAAGCGAACGACGATAGGACCAAATCCAAACGCAATATTCGAACCGCAATCCATCACCCTTGCCCACGACATAATTAATCATAGCTAGAATTTAAGTGTGTATGAGTGTGAATCTCTATACGAATGTATATTTATAAGCTAGGTATAAACATAGTATGTATATATGTAAGCCTAGACGTCTACGTAAATTTATAGCCAAGTCTGCTGCTTTGTCTCTTTTCCCTTTTTCTTTAAAGATTGACGAACAATCGTCCCCTCTCGAGTTTCGTTTTCTATTTTTCTCCGAAATATCTATAAAGTACTGAAACAGCCCTCATATACGAAAAAGGTCGAACTGCGTTTGCCTGCAGACCACATGTGCACTAGCAAACTCAAGAGTTTCTATTTTCAAGTGTCCTGTCTATTGTTTCCACTTTTTACAAAAGCGAACGTGATATTTTTGCCTCCCAACGGATATTGACCATAAAAATTGGAAATTGTTGGAAAAGTCTTTGCTGTAGCGATGGGAAAGGCCCGAAGCAATAACTCGCGCTGAAAACAATGAGAGGGTCCTCCGGCAACCATCCTCGCTGAGAGATGCCAACTACCTCGTATCAGGTACGGGGAAATACCCAGGGAGGCGAAAAGGGGGAAAGCAAGGACTGTTAAGTTTAAGTTAGGGGCAGAAAAGAGGGAGGATCCGATGTGTGCTTGACCAACCCCTAAAAGTGGGGACTTCAATTTCTACTTTAACACTTTTTGGAAAAAGAGCATGAAAGTCAGTAACGTTTGAGACTTCGAAAGATTGAGTACGCACTCGGGTCCTAACTCTCATATTAATACTTCAATCCTGTTAGAGAAAATAGTTTAGTCTTCTTATATTATCCTAGTATACTTGTACCGCGTACATTCAATAAACAGTTTCTTTTCGTTACTCTATCTAACCTAACACTAGTATTTCAATATTTATACCTTTAATTCAAATTCAAATCCTCTTTCCCGGGACTCAAGGAGCGAATTTCTATTCGCCACGGCAACAACGAACCACAGTCCAAATTACAAGCTCAGTGAGAGCGAATCATAAGTCAGTACGGCCTTGGCCCGTAACAACGGTCAGAAGCAATGGAAGCTTCCATTGATTTTTTGAAAAGAAAAAATTTTGAAGGTAGTGGTACTTGGCGGGCATTTATATTTTCTTGTAATTTTTACAAAAATGCCCGCCAAGTACCACTACCTCCAAATTTTTTTCTTTTCAAAAAATCAATGGAAGCTTCCATTGCTTCTGACCGTATCCATCATGGTTCCATGTAGCAGAATGACAATGCTATAAAAACAATTTTTGAGGCCTAATTATTAATAATTCAAGATAAAGTAAATTGATGTAAAAGGATCAAACAGTATTATCTTCTGCTTTCTCATTCACTTATGAGTTCTGAGTTGTGACTTGTGAAGGAACAACATATTTGTAAAGTCAGCAGTTGCAAGCGCAGTGTTCATTGACTGCAGTCCCATTGATCGGAAGGCAAAGTAGACTACAACGGGTCTAGAATTCACTACTGAAAAATTACAAAAAAACATGCAGTGAAAATGAGAGGATGATCAATATAAATCCACAGAAATCTGATCTTATTTCAGATTGAGCGTCATCAAGCTCAAATGTACTGTCTGAAAATAGTGTTTCTTTGATTTCAAGACTTTAATATTTCTATCGCAACTCGATTACATTTTGTGTGAAGCTCAATTTCTATAGATCATCAAGCTATCCTGAAAATTGTAGAAAATTCTGCTACAACAAATCTATTTATAGTCTTCAAATAAATATATGAATATAGTCTATGACAATAGTGTTCACCTCAAGTCGGACTTGAAAAATGTATGTTATTGATGATCATGATAGATGCAACAGATAATACACACAACTTCAATAGTTATACTGTTACTGTGAAAGGTTGCATTTTTAGACTTTCAAATACTAGGTGCTATGCGTAGTCTCCAATCAAGATTCAAAGTATACCTATATTTGCACGAATCTTAGTCAACTATTTGTTCGTATCGTACTACTATTTGCCTCCAATTGCTGTATGATCGCATGATAATTAGTAGCTGGAACATAGAAACTCGTACCACGGCTCACGCATCCTAAATGGTACACTATATCTGATTTATATACCTATATTATGCGTAGAGTCACAAAACATACATTTGACAGTTTGATAGTCACTCTTCATAACCTGAAATTTTGAAATTTTATGCGAGGAAAAAATGGGGCTACTTGATATAAATTTTGCAGTTTAATTTTCCGGCGTTTCAGTAACTAATAGCTAAGTAAAATTTCGGTACGACTACCTATAGTTTAAAAATTGAAATCATATCACGCAGACGAAATGTTTACACAACGGCCACAGACTGTTATATTCCTGGCTAGACCAGCGAAATGACTCTTGCAGTGATACTACGTAAGCATGATAATTGTTGTCTGAGCCATCTGTCTTCATTCGTTGTAACGAATGTTATATACATACACGTCAACACAAGTCCACTTTGCTATAGTGTATTAGTATGCACGGTCACTCTATTCCAGTGCCCAAGAAAAGAAGGGACGCCCCTCTATGTTGCTTATATAATCATACAAACACCGATGACGCGATCGTGGAGAACACGGACGGGAAAAAGAATTCTTGGTCGAACTGAACGCTTGTAATTTGTAAAAAAATTATAATATCAGTCACCGTGCACCGATCGCATTGACCTTGGTCTTGAATGAAAGCTGCTTGGACCCTCATTCTAAATATTAATTGATAGTCCCCATGATGTTACAGAATACGACACAATATTAAAAAACATTATACCATTATTACCCCCACTCCGCCGGAATCCAATCTCTCCGGTATAGAGACTCGTCGAGCCTCACGCCGCGCGCTTAAAAATTCTTTTTAATGTACTTGGCGCGAAACTCTACCGAGTCTCTTGATCTGTTAATTATCATTGTGATTCAGACTCTCACACACTCTCATAGATTCTCACACGCTCACACACTTATTTCAATCTCTCATTGACTGAGTTTAACCGACTGTGATTTATAATAAACTTAAGTTAACTACAACTGCTCGACGTTCTACTCATTTACTCATTTCCTAAACAAATATCCATAGATTTTTTTGGTCCCTTACCGGCGAGACTAGGAAACTACAAATGGTTGTTAGTTGGGATCGATGCATTTAGTAAGTTCGTACGACTATACCTGTTGAAAGTAGCTGATGCGCAATCCACAATTCGTAGCGTGTTTGAGACGTACATTCCGGAATTCGGAAAACCGAAAAAGATACAATTTGATCACGGCACTCAGTCTACATCCGTTAAATGGTCAAACAAATTGCAAGAGGAAGGCATAACGCCGATATTTTCGTCAATCAGACACCCACAAGGGAATATAGTAGAAAGTGTCAACCGAGAAGTAGGAAGATTTTTTAGAACCTTTATTACGGACAAACATACGGCCTGGATCAAATGGGTAACAGTAATAGAGTCATGCATGAACGAAGCTTATCATGAGACCACGGAATTTACACCATGTGAATTGCAGTTAGATGAAAATCCAAAAAGATTTTGGGCACCGTGGATCATACGTGATCAATTTCGGACCGCATACGACTATATACTAGTTTTAGCTAAACGTAATATTAGAAGAAAAGGTAGAGCTAGAGCAAAACGTTTTAACGCAACACATAAGATGACAGAATTTGATTTAGATGATTTGGTACTAGTTAGAGCGCTAAATGTGTCAGACACAGTAAACAAAAAAATGACAAAGTTTTTATGTGTGTGAAGTTAGCCCAGCACTTTTTGAAAATATTGATCATAAAAATTGTGCTGAGTCGTGCTAAGGGTGTGCTGACTTGTGCCGTTAACCCGCCTTTCCTAACCTAAACGGTTTTCCAAGAAATCACAAAAATCGAAATTCTCATAATCTCAGCACTTTTCAGATATGCAGGAAAAAAAAATTGTGCTAGGTTGTGCTTTATTTGTGCTAACTTGTGCCGTACTTCATTTTTTCAAAAAGTCCATATTTCACCCGAAAAATAAAAAGCAAAAAAAAAAAAAAAATGAAAAAAAAAATTCTTGAATTGCAGTGAAAAAAATTGTGCTAGGTTGTGTTACATTTGTGCTAACTTGTGTTGTATTCAATTTTTTCGAAAAGTCCATATTTCACTAGAAAAAAAAAAATGAAAAAAAAAAGATCCAGGAAAATCATCAGAAAAATTAAAAAATCCAACACACGGCCCAGATCTTTCGAGATTTTACAAATTTTATGATTGTGCTGGGTTGTGCTGCCTTTTCGCCAACTTGTGCCGTGCTCGGTTTTCCAAAAAAATCGAAAATAGTTGGAAAAATCCAGGAAAATCATTAGAGAAATTGAAAAATCCAACACACGGCCCAGATCTTTCGAGATTTTACAAATTTTATGATTGTGCTGGGTTGTGCTGCCTTTGCGCCAACCTGTGCCGTACTCCATTTTCCAAAAAATTTAATAAAATTAGAAAAAATCCATTCACAATATCCATTTTCAGTATCGTACGAAATTTTATATTTCTTTTTTTGATTGTGCTGGGTTGTAGCTGGTCCGAACTTGGCACGGCAACGTTCAAAATCGCTCTTAAGGTTTTTCTGTCATGAAAACGTTATGTAAAGGAAAATATTATTTTCCACATGCTTTTTACGCAAACTGGATAACCTGGGAACCTGGAAAACTCAGGGAATTCCATATGTACTGGAATAATCATGGAAAAGTCAAGGAATTTTGTGCATGACCTGGAATTTTGACAAATTCTGATAAAAATATCGATTATTAGCATAATTCGATGTTTGCGGTATTAGAAATTGTCATAAATTTGTATTTTGATTTTTTTCACTGTCACGCAACGCACCCAACTATTCTGCGACTTCGGGTGCATTTTTATGTGCGGTATGCAGTAATAATAAGATTGCAACTTTCGCTAATGTACTGCTTCAAATCAGACCTGGAAAATCGGAAATTCATATCTGGAAAACCTGGAAAAGTCAAGGAATGTAGTAAAGCAATAACAGTAACAACCTTGTTTCTAGTATATCGCATGAATAATGTCACAAAGTCTTAGGCACCGACAATGCGCTTCTGGTACTAAAAGGACCTACAATTTCCGAATTTTTGTTATTCGCTTGATACATCATAAAAAACACCTAGATCCACCGAAAACACCGAATCGGACATGTAAAGTCGCAAGGTCCTATGTTCCAGTGACATAAGACTTCAGGCTATACTTGGTTGACTCGTTATTTTTGACGAATCTACTATGTTTTCATCATTTCTAAAGCGAATAACGAAAAATCCAAAAATAATAGGTCATTTCCGTTTCACTAAATCGAAAAATACCTATGATGGCACATATGACCTTACGGTATTAGGCACGCGATATCATAAATTAGGTACCTATTTTCAAGTATGCGAAATATCGGACGCGTTCAATGACTCAATGAGAGAGAAAAAAATATGGTCGAATTTGGATCTCTGACACAGGGATCATGGAAGAATCACCTTCAAATGACTTATATCTACATTTGCTTGAATGAAAAATAATCAAATATTAAGTTCATAAAACTATCCAAACTTATTTTCTAATTTCACCTCTCGATAAACGTTATGCTTTTCGGACAATGCAACATTGTTTTCAGAATCATTGAAAATCATTAAATTTCATCGTCATACTGATTCAAAGTCACCGTGTCTCCTCACGTATCTTTTCTGGGGAAATCGGCTTCCGCCAGGTTGACCACACTTTCCTACATACCCGCTCTGCATGTGCCTAGAGTCCGGGAGGCAATCCCACCTCAAATCGGCGGGATTTGCGTGTTTTTTGACGTCGTATTTCTTAAATCTTATGATTTTTGTTTCGATGTGTAAAAAATGCAAAAAAAGTTGACACGTTTTTCGGCGTTCGGCCGGAAAATTCTTTTTATATTCTTGCCATTTGCAATAAATGGTTCCGAACTGATCGACGTGTTGCGCCAATCGCCGACCCCAGCGCGGCGTGGTCCTACACACGAGACGTCAGGCGAAGCGCGCACGCCGCCTTATAAAAAATTACATGGAAATAAAACAAAAAATAATGCTAGCGTAAAAAAATTCTACACTCTGTAGAATTTAATGAGGAATATGGTAAATTTTTCGAATTTCAAAGAAGGCTGTTTTTCCAAGAAAAATCGATAAGTATTGCAATTGTTTATAAGGGTTACAACTTGCAATTTTTCTGAAACCCGCTTATTGTTTTCAAGAAGTGTACTCCCTTACCTTCAAAATGAGTTATAGACCATCTTTCCACGATTAATAGAACCGGAGATATTAATTTCTAAAGCCAAACGCGCGTGGTTTTGTGGCAAAATGCATTACCAAACATGTACGCAAAGTAGGTGATTCTCGTCCGAGTGCTTCGAGGCACCCTCCATCTAGCGGAGCATTTGGGTACTTCATAGGCGAGATTTCGCTTAACGCCACTCGGCCCGCGTCTTTTCTTGCGGTTAAAGTTATACAAAAAAATGTTCATGTGTCGAGCAGAATCGAAGCTCGGTAGTGGGACGAACGCTCTGAAACTTGTTGGTCAATGTTGGTATATGGTTGTTTAAGGAAAGAACAAATATAGCATTTTATCGAAGATTTCATAATCTGGCCAAATCACATCGTTTGAACGAATTCGTAGGATATTTGTTATTCTAATGATCTAGTCTATGGCTGGTCGATGAATGTAGTCCTCAATTCTCAATGAAATCTGCAAGAATGTCTCCTATAAACGAGTTGTTGAAACAGCTGCTGAGTCCTAAATATAGACACGTTCTAAATGATGACGGAAGACCTGTTCCCCCCAAATCTTATGTGTATACGGAAATCAGTCAATTATTAGGAGAAGCAATGTCACCGAAGTACATATACACCGTGATACTTGTGAACAGATACGTTGTTCATGACGCACTTCTTCAATATGTATCAAAATTAACATCGGCCAATAAATATAACCTCCTCATCTATCGAGGACGATGAATCTTTCCATCGGACAAAAAAAGCGACAGACAGCAACTTTGCCATTAAAATACCGCTCAAAATCTGGAACGATATAGATTCCGAAAAAGTTATACCGTGCGATTATGTGGAACCCGGTCACTAGATGCAGACAACCCAACAGTCACATTTCCGAAGATTGCCGAAGGCAGGGTATTTGTCATTAATGGAAGGGGCCGCGAAAATTTCTGTTAGCAGACGATACAACTGTCAAGTTGTTAGGTTAAAAATAATTGTTGAGTGAAATTGAAGAATCTGATCGGAATAAAGTTAATAAGCAAAATTCATCAATATTAATTTGTAAAAAAGCAACAACCGTTAATGAATGAATTATGGCCGGTTTCACCAACGACGGATAACTTTTTTTTGTAGATTAAATTCTATTTACTAAAAATAGAGGACTATTCAACATTGAATTTTCGACTGTTATTGGACGATTTAAGTTATTCTACGAATGAAAGTTATTTTTCGTTGATGAAACCGGCCCTCAGAGGTGTTGATTTCTGTTTATTGATGACATTAGGTAATGCTCTACAGGTTTTCAAAAGCTAACCAAGTCGCAAAGAAATAGCATTAAATTTCGCGAATCGAGCCTTCGACGAGGCTGAAAACTCTGCGATGACAGAGTTCTGTGGACGCATGATTTTTGTTTCGTAAGGTTTACTGCGTTCCTCACCTTACGAAGTAAAAAATTTAAACTGAACGGATTTCAAAGTTCTCCGGAGACGATGATTCTAACTCTATATTATAATAATAATAAGTTTATGCAGGTTCAAAAATACAAGGAATAAAAATCTCCTGCCAAGAAACTAAGCAGCCGCGCAGGCCTCCGGAGAACTTTTAAATTCGTTCAGTTTCAATTTTTTACTTCGTAAGGTAAGGAACGCAGTAAACCTTACGAAACAAAAATCATGCGTCCACAGAACTCTGTCATCGCAGAGTTTTCAGCCTCGTTGAAGGCTCGATTCGCGAAATTTAATGCTATTTCTCTGCGACTTGGTTGGCTTTTGAAAACCTGTAGAGCATTACCTAATGTCATCAATAAACAGAAATCAAAACCTCTGAGGGCCGGTTTCACCAACGAAAAATAACTTTCATTCGTAAAATAACTTGAATCGTCCAATAACAGTCGAAAATTCAATGTTCAATAGTCCTCTATTTTTAGTGAATAGAATTTAATCTACAAAAAAAAGTTATTCGTCGTTGGTGAAACCGGCCATAATTCATTCATTAACGGTTGTTGCTTTTTTACAAATTAATATTGATGAATTTTGCTTATTAACTTTATTCCGATCAGATTCTTCAATTTCACTCAACAATTATTTTTAACCTAACAACTTGACAGTTGGATCGTCTGCTAACAGAAATTTTTGCGGCCCCTTCCATTAATGACAAATACCCTGCCTTCGGCAATCTTCGGAAATGTGACTGTTGGGTTGCCTGCATCTAGTGGCCGGGTTCCACATAATCGCACGGTATACAAGTCGACCGCTAAGGTCCAACGTAAGTATCATACTTTGCGTCGTGGTAGATGGACGAACGCGGTGTTTGAACTCGTGTTTAAGGAAACTAAACTACCTTGTCCCTTCATGTTCAAACGGTGCACGATTTCCGAAACTGGAATATACATTACGGTGTACGCTTCCTGCCCACATTGTAAGTGTACTTTGACAGGCATTACTGCTAACAGGCCTCCAAAAAATGCTGATGTTCAGATGAAGTGCTGTGTGGCAGGGTTCGATCCATCGATCGAACACGTTAAAAAACGCCCTCTAAATGGTGAACAAAGAATCGAGGTGACAGAATCATTAGAAATTAAGTCGGCTACAATTTGGCACAGAAATTTTTCTAGAGATAATATGGATATGTATGACGGCGAGCCTCCGAACCTTTATAGGCCAGCGACGTTGCGAAAAGGAAGGCAGGAAAGACGAGATAAATTTTAAAAGTAAAAGGCACGTGTGCAATCTCAAGTTTGACTAACATGAAATACACTACGTGGGGTCTGTACATGCTATAGGTCACGATCCATTCTTTGTCCACTATTGGACCACCACACAATTGGCGGTGTATATAGATAACCACGACATTGTATATATCGATGCCACAGGCTCATTGGTAAAGAAATTGCTATTACCAAATGATGAACAAAGTCCGCAGATTTATCTGTACCAGGCACTTGTCGATACCGGGACTTATAAAATGCCGGTCTTTCAAATGTTAAGCGCCGCCCAAAATGTAAATGCCATTCAGTACTGGCTTTTTGAATTTTTAAGAATTGGCGAAAAACAGAAATCCGGATTCCCTCTCCCATCAACAGTGGTATGCGACTTTGATAAAGCTTTACTCAATGCAATTGCAAAGGCATTTGGTCAAAGCGCGAGTCTTAAGACTTACTTGTCGACGTGCTATGCTTTACTTTCGAATGAATCTGAAATCAAAGTTCCTAAATATTTCATACGGTTGGATATTTGCCATTATATGCATTTCTTGTCGCGGTGGAAAATTTTTTCAACACTAAAAAACCCGAAAGTTAAGAAATTTTATCTTTTTGGCCTAGCATTGCTAACAAAACAAACAATTTCCGCGAAGTCGTAGAATTAGCAAAAAGTATTGCCATTCTGTCCCTCAGTGAAGACATAGGGAAAGACAGCTCAAAAGAGAATGTGCCAGCTGAACGCGCTCGCTTTATGATTACCGCCAAGATCAGAGGTCTCGATGAATCACAAATCCCAGAAGAACTCCCTGACAACGACGATGGTATTGGCGAGTATGAAACCACGATAGACGATTGGAACGTCGTGACCTGGGCTCATGGTGTAATAGACGAATGTCGTTATACGGTCGCATTGTCGAGTCCAGGAGATCAGCCGAACCCATATTACGTCCCGGAAGTATGCAAAAAATTGAAGACTCTATTATACTATTTTCCGTTATATATAGGCGTATTAATAGCGGTTTTTGGATACGGTAGAGTAAATTTGAGCTCAGCACCTGTAGAATCTGAAATGGACGACGTGAAGCATATCATATTACATAACGAATCTCGACCGATAAGGGCGGGTAACTATGTCGCTACACATTTGTTGTCGTTCGATGGTCGAGCAAAGCATCCCAGGATTGGGCAATGCAAGATAACAGCCCGAAAAAAGATGCATCTTGCTCCATCCAGAGTATAGAAGAATCTGTGACGAGTTCGACTCCGACCCTCTTTGATGATAACAAAGAGCTGGTGGCTAAGGTACCGGAACCTATACCAGATAAGTATGACAACTACGAATCATACACCAGTACTACTTTTGACGTGAAAGCGGCCACAATCGGACAAAAAACAAGCCATGACTCTTCTCTTCTCGTTGGTGAAAACCATGAGTTAAATATCGAACATAACTGGAGGAATAAGAATCCGTCACATGGGACAAAGCGAAAAACGTATCTAGATGCATGTCCAGAATTTGAACTAACCAGTTGTTCGAAGAAAAGTCGACTTGGGCTGGCTAATCTGGAAAACGCCAATACGTGCCCGTCGATAAAGCACAAAAAACACAGGCTTGTTGTCAGAAACACGTTCGGCTTTGACAGCATAGCATCTATACTGGCTGGAGCATGCTTAATCGATACGTTTCAAACAGAAATATCCAAATCCGGCTCCAAGTTCATGCGGTTTTTACGAAATTTCTTGAAAGATAGTTGCAGTGTCAAAATATACAAAGAAAGAGCTCTGCTGCTGAGTGAAGTGCAGCAATTTGAATCGATATTCAAGAACAACGTGTTGACTGTTGATTGCTATTCAAGCATTAGTAATGTAGCGCAGTACATGCTAGTAGATGATCTCAGTTACACGGAAAGGAAAGTGTGCCACATTTGTTCTCAGGAAACATTAAGGAAATCTGTTATCGTGCCTATAAATGTGGATATAATAGTAAATCATGGTTCAGGCAGCCTTGGCGATGCGATGATGAACGGTCTGCCGAATCACAAATCAATGTGCTGTGACCAAGAAAAAGAAATAACTTTGACTTACGGATCGCAAATTGTAGTGGAATGCGATCTCGCCGAGCTTGATCTAAAAAAGAAGTGCAACCTTGCTGACTTTCAAAAATGTATGCAACTCGAAGAAAGGTCCTTTTTATTAGCTGGAGTAGTTGTACGTTATGAAGGACAGGGCAAAAGATCCGGGCATTATGTAGGATATTCATTTCAGGGAATAAAATGGCTTGAATTTGACGATACGAAACGTAAGATTGCGTCCAAATCCGAGTCATTTGCAGTTGACCCATTCCTAATCATTTACGCTTTGGCTTAATGCAAGGAGTTTCATGCGTTTCTTTGGCAGTCTTTGAATATTTGACAGTCATTATTTCAGCGTAGTTGATGGTTGTGTTCGAAAATTGGGACAAACTGATCGGTCAGTTGAGCACTGCAATTTCAAGTGTGAAATATGACCTCCGACCGATGGATTAAATGATTAGAGAGTGTCATGAAATTTTCATGCAAGAGGAAATTATATTTAAGGCTTTTTGTATTTCATCTAATACAGTCGAGTCGCGTTATGAGTCCGCTCGTTATGAGTCCGTCAGCTTGCATTTCTACGGAAGACCTTCCCCCTCCATTAGGTCAAAAAGAATCATGTATACACACACGCTTAAGAAGTAGGAGAAGTCAATTCACGAACGTCGCCTGTGGAGGAAGAGTGGGGGTACGAGAATTCGTAGAATTATTTTCCCCTATACCCCCGTATATGGGTTCATAACGCGACTCGACTGTATATCTATGGCTGTAGTATACGGCGGTACGTGACCGATATTTTTTTTTTTTTTTCGATTTTTAGTTTTTTTTTCTCATCTGTTCACAAGTGATCTCCGCCATGAATAACTACCGGTATTTCACGCACTATTTAATCATTTTCTGTAATGTTTTATAATGATAAGTCATTCATATTGAAGTGATATATCAGTTATTATATTAATAAACATGTGCAATCTTAGAAAATAGGTTCGACTAACAATATTTACAATAAGCAGGTAGTGTAAAATATTTTTATAAAATAAAAATTACAAAACAAGTTTGTTAGCGACCGGCCTCGCATACAAGCTCCTAATCTACCTGAGCTTTTTCGTCCAGCTAGGCCACGACCGTCGCCCTTCCAATAGACTCAGGTCAAAGGTTTGGAGGGTAAGGGTGTATTAATAGTACCAAGAAATGCCAGATATACAGTAACAAGTAGGGGGTTTATTTATCGACCTGTACAATCATTACATTGCAATACTCGGATTCAAAAGTCGGCTCAGCCAACCACCATTCATTCGTTAGTAACCATGCTAGTTTTTACGCGGGCGAAACCGTTGCAGTGCAGAGGTTAATATATACAGAAGTGCATACCCGTCTCTTATTCGGTCACAACCTAATCCCGGAGGCTCATATCCTCGCTGGTTTCCCAGCGAGTCAACCACCCGAGCATATCTCAACATCTCGGAAGGTTAGCCCCCGCGATCTGCAGTTTTTCTGCTTAGTATATATCTCGCGGGTTGTAATATCCACGCTGGTTTCCCAGCGTGTCAATCATTCTGGCCAACCTCACACCCGTGAGGTCCCAGGGAAGGCCAACCCGCGAACCCGGTTTTTTCCCGGTTCAGTTCTTAAACCCGCGAGCTGTAATATCCACGCTGGTTTCCCAGCGTGTCAACCATTCCGGCCAGCCTCACTCTCGTGAGGTGCCGGGGAAGGCCAGTTCGCGCGTTTCCGACGTTAAACCCGTGAACTGTAATAGCCACGCTGGTTTCCCAGCGTGTCAACCATTTCCGCCAGCCTCACTCTCGTGAGGTGCCGGGGAAGGCCAGTTCGCGCGTTATTGACTCTGCACTCTGCACGGTCCCGCCATATGAACCACAATAAAGTAGTGAATCCGTTCCGATAATTCATTTAGGATAATCATGAATTATTCCCAATGATTAGATCCGAAATATCAAAATAAATCTTGTCAATTGAACCCGACTATCCAGCAAATTATATCCCGTGTCTCGAGCAGAGACATCACCGGATTATCTCCAATCATCCAAAATACTATTTCGTCGAGTTGATAGCCATTCGTCGTACACACTGTCGTGCTCGCACACACCATGTGCTACTAGAATTTCTCTGACGTCCTTCTGCCACCGAGCTCGACAGACTACTGACCGGCTCGGCTTTTCGGCTCGTCATTTCAATACGATTGCGTACGCACCTTGTTTTTCTGTCTTTTGAATTACCCGACTATTTGCCGACCGTTTTCTTCCGCGCAGCAAGGTGTGAGTGAGATCATTGTTCTCAGACTCTCCCACCCACACCACTACGGATTACTAGTAGAACAATATTTTCCATAATGCTAAATCTCATCAAGAGACTCGGTAGAGTCTCGCGCCTAGTTATATAAAAAAAAAAAAAAAAAAAATTTTTATATGCCCTGCGCGAGACTCGACCGAGTCTATATACCCGAACGAGAGCTAAACTGCCTATAGGGCAATTTATGATCGTTAATTTCTTCCGCCTCGCTATATATACGGAATTGTAATATTTATCGCAGGTTGTGGCCAAGAAAAGCTTTCATTTGAGCCCTTTCACAATGAAATCGATGAACGGAGAGCTGAGATATGATTATTTAACGTTTTAGAATACCCGTTTTCATCACGAATTTTTGTTCACCTTCTTCAGTCAGATCGCTTGGCACTAAATCTATGCGTATAAACAGTATAGAGTGGCTTTCGCTAGGCTATGTAGAGACCTACCACAAGTACGGGCGTCAGTTGTTTGATGGCGCATCGGTTGGCACTAGCGTTGATTGAAGATATTCTATTCGCTAGCATGCTGCCGATTTCAAACGTACGATCAAAAATTAATTGCAAATAAAAATTAAAAAACTTTTGAAGTGAAACTTCATATCGCGCGGTAGACGTAAAATGAAACTCGGATGTAACGAAAATGCGACAGGAGAACTTATTTATGAATATATGTATATATTATATATGGCGTTCCTTGCCAATGACAAGAAAAAATTGTAAATATACCCAGATCGAATTGTGATGAAATGCATTGTATAATATTGTTGTTTATCAATATATAGGGCATTCCTCGCCAATGACAAATAAAAAATTGTTAATATACCCAGATCGAATTGTTGGAATGGAATGCCCCGAATATAAAAATTGTCGTTTGTCAATATATAGAGCGTTCCTCGCCAATGACAAACAAAAAATTGTCAGTGTACCCAGATCGAATTGGAATGAAATGCACTGGATAAAATTGTCGTTTGCCAATATATAGGGCGTTCCTTGTCAATGACAGACAAAAAAATGTTAACATACCCAGATCGAATTGGAATGAAATGCACTGGATAAAATTGTCGTTTGCCAATATATAGGGCGTTCCTTGTCAATGACGAACAAAAAAATGTAAATATACCCAGATCGAATTCGAATGAAATGCACTGTATAAAATTGTCGTTTGTTAATATATAGCGCGTTTCTTGCTAATGACACACAAAAAATTGTAAATATACCCAGATTGGATTAGAATGAAATGCACTGTATGAAATACATATCAATATATAGGGCATTCCTCGCCAATGATAAAACAAAATTGTAAATATACCCCGATCGAATTGAAGTTTCACTTCTACCACGCGGAGTCATGTCAAGCATCATTTTTCTTTTTTAAAGTCCGGCGCCAGATTCGACAGTTTCTTTGACCGCAAAGGCAATAAGAGTTAAGCGATAATATTTCCCACAATTTCCCATATCAGATCGTAAAATAATATTGCAGTTTTTATAACTATAGTAAGGGCTGTAGTAATTCTCCAACGATGTCTTCATTTTTCATAACTACAGTATACGGTATCATATCTAATAATTCAGGCTATGATTTATCATGTCGATAAATTCAAATGTTATATAATTCAGCCCACGATGATTTTCAGTGTGGTTAGATATATTTTTTCAAAATACATGGGTGAGCTATTATTATAGGTGTTTTCATAAACTACACGGTTAAATAATTATTGCACAGCAGAAGTGGCACGGAATTCGATGTATACCTTCCACATCGAGAGTGGTCGACAATTTACACAATTCATTACGAACAAGAATGATTAATAAATCGAATTCTACAAAAAGTTCTGAAATCCCCATAAAAAGCACCTCTGGTGCAAAAACCTTTCGCCTAGTTATATAAATGTGATACCCACAAAAAATACATTCCCATGCCAAACAAACATCATACAATATTTTACACAAAAATTCCTTCCTCGTAAAAAAAAAGATCCGAAATCAGATGCTACTGCCTAGTATCTATACCTACATCACGTTGACTTTTTCCGAATTGGCAATTAGGTTTTCCATAACATGGTATTGACAGCCTTCTTATCTTGCCACGTAGAACCATAAATATAACGCTAGGCAATTGACGCCTGCATTGGTTCAAACAGAAATAATTAAAAAAAAAATTTTAAATAAAATTTGGAGTACGTGGTACTAGGCGGGCCTTTTGTAGACAAGTAGGAGGAAACGGCAATTGAACCATGTCAATAATCCTAATATAGTGATAGAAAATATTGGCCCGCCTAGTACCACGTACTCCAAATTTGATTTAAATTTTTTTTTTTAATTATTTCTGTTTGAACCAATGCAGGCGTCAATTGCCTAGCGTTATATTTATGGTTCTACGTGGCAAGATAAGAAGGCTGTCAATACCATGTTATGGAAAACCTAATTGCCAATTCGGAAAAAGTCAACGTGATGTAGGTATAGATACTAGGCAGTAGCATCTGATTTCGGATCTTTTTTTTTACGAGGAAGGAATTTTTGTGTAAAATATTGTATGATGTTTGTTTGGCATGGGAATGTATTTTTTGTGGGTATCACATTTATATAACTAGGCGAAAGGTTTTTGCACCAGAGGTGCTTTTTATGGTACAATGTAACGCACTCACACGTTAAAACTAGTGACTACTAATCTACTGTGTATACATGTATTAGTGTATAATCTCTCTACATGTTATCAATTATTATAGTTCGCTCAGGTCAACCTTATAGCAATATATTATCAAATCATACATCAATCAAACCTGAATACTTTCTTATGGAATTATTAATGCTTTAATTAATGAATATCTTGTCTGTCGCCAACAAAGTTCGCGTTTTATATAATTATCTCAATATACATATACTAAATATAAGGGAGATAATAGAGGTGACCGGTACGAAAACATCGGAGCAAACCAAAGTGACAAAGAAAGAGAAAAAGCGTAAGGAAAAAGTGAGGGTAAAGAGCTGGGGAGGCGAAAAGAAGAGAAAAAAAAGAAAACGAAAGAGGCAGAAAATCAAGCAGTGGTGCGAAGAAAGAATAAAACAGATAAACGAAGAGATGAAGAAAAAGGAAGGAAAATGGGAAAGGAAGGTTACCGACCTGAAAAAAGAACTAGAAGGGGCAAAGAAAGAGACGGAGGAGTACAAAAAGAGGGAGGAAGAGGAGAAGAAAGAAAGAGAAAAGGAGAGAAGAAAAGAGAAAGAAGAAAGAGAGGCGGACAAGAAAGGGAGGAACGAGAAAAAGAAAGAAGAAGAAGAGAAAAAGATAGGGGCAGAATGGGAAGAAAAGATAAAAAGCTGCGAGAAGAAAATTGAGAGTAAGGAGAGAGAAGAAAGAAGACTAAACATAGTGATAAAAGGAGCGGAGCAGAAGGGAGGGGATGCAAAGGAAGAAGCAGAAAAGATTATAAGGCAGAGCCTCAAGACAACGGAGAGAGTTAGAGAAGCCAGATTCATCAGGGGAGGAAAAGAAAGAGAACTGATATGGGTAAGAATGGAGGACTGGGAGGCAAAGAAAGAAGTAATGATGAGAAAGAAGATGCTAGGAGGCACCAAGATATTCATCGATGACGACCTGACGTGAAAGGAAAGAGAGATAATGAGGAAGCTACTAGAGAAGCAGAGAGAAATAAGACAGAAAGGAGGAACGGCAAGGGTAGGGTACAAGAAAATATGTATCCAAGGGAAGTGGTGGAACTGGGACGAAGAAAAGGAGAAACTGACGGCGGGAGAGGATAGAGAGAGAAGCAGAGAAGCAGGTGGAGGAGAGAACCAGCTAGGAGAAGAGGGTAGAGAGGCAGAAAGAAGAAACGCGGAAGAAAAAACGGAGACGACAGGGATAGAGGAAGAAGGAGAAGGGACGAATTTTCAATAAGAGAAGAGAGGAAGGGGAAAAGGAAAAACGAGGAGAAGAAAGAGAGAAGGAGGAACAGGAGGAAGGAGGAAACAGCATAAAAGAGAGATAGATAGATAGATAGATAGATATATTTATTATGTCTATAGCAATACTAGACAAATACAAACAAATCACAGAGCATTATAAAACCTTGCACTGTGACTGAGAATGTACATAAAAGAGTGTGCTTAAGAGTAGGTAGTACGGAGAAAGGTAAGAGTATCCGGAGAGAGTAAGCAGTAAATAAACGAGTAAACTATTCCTAACAGACAAAGGCCGGCAAAGCTAAAATCAAAAACATCTTAGGGACGCTCATCTTCGGTGGTAAACAGGTGCAAAAAGAGACCGTGCTTGAATGATGGCAGCGTGGGCGCCGCCCTAAGCAGAGGTGGTAAAAGGTCCCAATAGCGCACACCAGCAGCCGCAAACGAGTTAAAAAACGCATCAGTACGACAGCACGGGGCAACGAAATCGCTTTTCGGAGCGCGCAAAGGTCGAGCAGGTGTAGGATCCCGATCAATGAAGAGCTCACGCAAATAGGCAGGCCGCCCAGAACGCAGGACTACGTACAGCTGAGACAAAAAAAAGTAGCGTCTCCTATCCTTAACCCGGAGCCAGCCTAGTTCCCTACGATACGGCGTAATGTGCGCATCACGCGGGACACCGCAGACAAAGCGGAAGCAGGTATTAAGCAGCCGCTGCAGTTTCAAGTCAAGACCAGCCGGCAGGTCAGCAAAGACGACGCAGCAGTAATCGAATAGTGGGAATATAAGTGTGATTACCATCAGCCTACGCAGGTTTTTAGCAAGAAGGCGTCGCGACGCAGAAAGCTGCCTGAGAGTACCATGCACACGACTCGATATGGCATTGACCTGAGCCACCCAAGATAACCTAGAGTCTATGACGACGCCAAGGTTCCGCACAGTATCGAGGTAGGGAATAACACAGCCGTTAAGACGCACGGCAGGGAGGTTATCAAACTCGAGTCTGGAGACGCACGGTCCGCTACCAAGGATTAATGCGTGCGTTTTCGCGACATTCAGACGGAGCGATGAAGAGCTAGACCATTCCTGGACGGCCCGAACATTTTCATTAACGCGAGCGACAGCAGACTCGAAATCCTCCGGCGGAAACTGATAGTAGATCTGCAAATCGTCCGCGTAGACTAGATGGCTACAGTGTTTGAAAGCTTTGGATATGTCGTTGATGTACAAAGCAAATAGTAGTGGACCCAAAACCGAACCTTGCGGGACGCCGAGATCCAAGCTTGCCCAAGACGACAGGTTGCCATCCGGAGACACAACAGCCTGTACCCTACCCTGTAAATATGAGGCAATCCACTGCACCGCATGCTGCGAGAAATTGAGGTTGAGCAGTTTGCGGAGCAAGATAGCGTGCGAAATCGTGTCAAAGGCCTTGGAAAAGTCAAAGAGCACCAAGACAGTAATGCACCGATTGTCAATGCCTCCCCGAGCGTCGGTAGTAAGTCTGAGGAGAGCCGTTTGGGTGCTATAACCAAAGCGGAAGCCTGACTGTCGAGAGTCAAGCAACCGAAAGCATTCAAGGAAAGCAGATATCTGCTCGTGCACAACTCGCTCAAGTACCTTGGATAAAAAAGACAAGTGATCGAGAGAAGATGGCGATTTAACCTTACCCAACGGTAGTACTCGCGCCCGCTTCCAGGCCTCCGGAAAGATAGCAGTGGAGAGAGACTAGTTAAAGAGAGCAAGGAGGTATGGAAAGATCACAGGTAGCGCGAGCTGGATGTCGCGGAGCGACAGGTCATCAAAACCTCGTGATTGCGAGCTAAAATGGTTGACGGCACGAAGCAGGGTGGTAGGAGAGATGTCATGAAAATAAAAAAGAGAGTCATTATAGCTAGGAGGCGGCATGGTGGCAAGGAGCTCAGCAACTTCAACAGCTGACGAGGGACACTGTGAAATAGCCGTAAAGTGCCGATTGAGGTCATCAACCGCAAAGTCACCATAGTTGTTGGTGCGAGCCGGTGCAATACCTAGATCCCTAAGCTCATTCCAAAGGACACGCGGCGTCCGAGTAGAAGAAAGCCCAGCGGCGAAGAACTCAGCACGAACCGCGGTAATGCGCTTGTGGAGGTCGTCCCGCGCATCCCGGTAACGATGAAGGGCAATCTGCGATCGAGACCGCTTGTAAGCTCGGTAAAGGGAGTCCCTGGTTCGCGCAAGAGTGCGGAGCTCTGGGGAGATCCACGGCGACCTACTAGGTCTAATGACACAAGATACGTACGGAGCGTGCTTATCCAGGGCGGCAGCGATGTTAGCCTGAAGGCACAGGAGCCAATCATCGACAGAGACCTGAGCCTCAAATAGCGACCAGTCGCTATCCATAAGATCCTGCCTAAAGGAGTCGATCGAAAAGTTGGCAAATGAACGAGCCCTGATTGTTTTACGGGGAGGCGGCGGAGCGGAGACAGTAATAACAACCCAGATGAGGTCGTGCCCCGCAATGAATGGCGCTACGGACTGACCAAAAGAACGAAGCAGATCCGGGTCACTGAGGATGCACAAGTCAAGGAGCGTGTCAGAGGTGTGGGTATGACACGTGGCAGAGAAAGGTACCATGTAGAGATCACGAGTGGAGCACAACTCACGGACATTATCGGCATCATACGATCGTCCCAACTGGTTAGCATTAAAATCGCCAAGGATAACCGAGAGATGATAGTCCACACTGAGGCGATCAAAGTCGGCTTCAAAAACAGCAAGGTTGGATGCCTTTGGCGGGCGATAAACGACGGCAACTAGAAACGGTGGTGAGTTCTGGGCGCGAACCTCAGCAAGTAGGTATTCGGGGCTGCAACTATAGGGACCCGGAGAGACAGCAAGAAGTTTAGCACGGAGAGAGCAGGCCACATACAGTGCAACACCACCTCCAACCTTACCTAGCCGATCGTTATGCAGAATGGTATACCCCGGCAACGAAACTGACGCATCCGATACCTGCTCGTGCAGCCACGACTCACTAATAGCAATGAGCTGAGATGAGCAAGACGAGAAGTGAAAGCGCAGTAAGTCAATGTGGCCACGTATGGAATTGGCATTTAAATGGCAAATGGTAAGATGCGACAGGCTAGCAGAGCCAGAGGAGTTAGCCGTAGAACCAGAGAGCAAGCGTTGACCGGAAGGAGGCTGCGAGGGGCACCGTCAGATTGCCGAGAGACTAGTGAGGTCCGCCAACGAAGAAATACGCTTCACCGGGGCGCCTTCCACTCGACGAACGTAGATAATGCCAGTACTATGCCAAACAAACCGGACACTAGCAGCCTTCGCAGCGGCTTTAGTAGCAATAAGAAGTTTATAAGTATCCGGAGGAAGAGCTTCATTCAAATTGGTGGGGTAGCCGGACCCGCAAGATGGGAAGTAAGCGAAGTTGATTCAAGCCGGCCTTTCGCCCTTTTAGCCGCGATTAGACGCACGAGGACAGAACGGCAGCGAAGCCTGACGACAATAGGTAGCGGGGTCCCCTTTCGGGCTTTATCACGGGTGACGAGAAAACGGCAGCCAACAATATCACCGACTGCAAGGCTACAACCCAAGAAAGCGACCACTTGATTGACGGTAGTTAGTATGGCATCAGACGACGGGCAGGGCGCTCCTGAGATAATAAGTTCCACCGGATTGAGAAGGCCAGAGGATTGACCGGGCTCCAGCCGAGCAGACCGACGATCAGGCTGGGCCTGTTTAAGCGCGGCAAGGTCAGAGGACAGCGTGCGGATACGAGCCTCGAGTTCCTCAACGCAAGATGTGTGTGCGTTAATTGCAGTATCACCCGCCGGCAGGACGTGCAAAGCATGACGCAGCGCTGCATTATCTTCAGAAAGCGTGCGATTCTCACTCTCCAAAACAACAATACGAGCCTCAGCTACAGCGATACGCGTCTTCAAGACGGACGGGAGACCTAAGCGCCCCGAGAGCAGGTCAAACCGTTCATCTACGCGAGCAGCCAAACCGTCAAGGGTCAACGCAAGGGTATCCGAACCCGAAGGCTGTGGCTCCGGTCCAGGAGCAACGGGTGCAGTAGCGGAAACGACGGCACACCCGGTCTGAGTAAGATCCTCTATGTGTGCCCCGGGGCAGCAGGTTTTGAGTTTGTCACGACGCAATTTAGCAAGTAAGCAGCGAGGGTGAAAGGTAAGAAGGCAGGATGAGCAACGCCTAATTTTCGTGGCTATAGGTCTACCGCAAAACACGCACTTGAAGTCACCTGGCATGGTAAAGTTGCTAGCGGCTAGATCGACGATACAGCAGTGGAGACACCAACACACCGGCAGATGAAGCAGATACACGTTACGGCAGTCAAAGCGGGTGGGCGGAGCAAGGTTGATGACGCGTTGATGAGCGCTGGTGGGGAAGACGTCGACTGTCGAGGAATCGATGAAGGACGTCGATATCGCATCAGACATGCGCAGCAGACATCTCCAGGAAAGCAGGTTATGTTCCCGTTAGTCAAAAAGCCAGCCAAAGAAACAGGAACAATCTAGTGCAGGCATTGGGCAGCAAGGTGAGAGAAAGGCACGTGGTAGATTGCAATAGTGCGCATGCAAGCAGATCTAGAAAGAGACGCCCGAAGGCAGAAAACAGCAGTACCAGCACAAAATGTTAGGAGCAGAAGCGAAGAGCATGTGACAGTACTCACGTCCAGAGAGAGAGATAGAGTAGAGGAAAAAAAAGTGAAGGCAATGTTCTGGAACATAGCAGGAATGAAAGAAAAGGACGAAGAGTTCTGGGAATTCGTACAGGAGCACGACGTGGTCGGGCTGACGGAAACGTGGATGGAGGAAAAGGAAAAGGAATGGGAAAAGTGGGAGAAAAAAGATGCCGAAAGGCTGGATATGGAAATGTCAAGGGGCTGAAAGAAACAGGGCTGCCACAGCCCAAGGTGCTTTGAAAAAGTGACAAAGTGACCAGCCTCAGTCAAAAAAGGTGACTAAAAGTGACCCAATATAGACCTTAAAAAGTTGCTAAAAACGAAGATTTCGATGAGAAAAAGAAATCAGAAAAGAACCATAAACTTGATATGAATACAGAACTAAGTGAAGCTTTAATACTTAATCACGGTAAATACTCTTCCTTCATAATAAAGCCATACGAGAAATGTTGAGATGCGGTATAAGTAAAAGCATTCATCGTTTATGTCTTATATTTCAAACCTTTTATTCAATAACGTAGGTAGTAGGGGCGAGAATGATGGTTGCATCTATTTTTCAACTACATTAACTTAACAAAACAGTAAGACTACATTACGTATCTGGATAACATAACTAAATACTAAGACCAGCGAAAATCACAGAACGATAGCTAAAGAATGGACTTTTGATATTTCCTTTAGCATAAACCTATGATATACTTATAGTATGAATAGTGTAACAATAATAATACGGATAGACTACCTAGACTATATTTATATTAACAAAATAATAATCATTTTCTATCATCTATACGATATGTTTTTCGCTTAACAGTACAGACTAGATTAGAAAGACTGAAGAATTGTTTCAAATTACACAACTAAATAATACTGCACTGATGATGACTTCATCATTATAACAGTATCCAAAACAAAAACAAAATAAACCAAATCATAACAACGAAAAATCTTGAATATCTAACGGGTAATAATGTGTAAATTTACTGAGTTTTAGGTTTCTTTGAGAAAAAAATCTAGTATGTCGCTTTTCCTTTTCTCTACAGTCTTTTGCGTTTTATTAATCTCTCCTCTTTGCTCTTCTGCCTCTTGTCTGAGCTGTGATACCCCAGCAAGCATAGCTTGTGCGAGTGCAATTTCGTCCATATTTCCCTGATCCACCCCTTTCTTCAATCTGTCATTGGCTTCTTTGAGAAGCTTATTACCTCTTTGGAGTTTCTCTTCTTCTACTTTTCGCAATTTAACTAGTTTGTCTTCTTCTGCCTGTAGTTTTTTTCGGTTCGCAGAAACTTCCTTTAGTCGTTTCTCTTCATCTTTCTTTCTTTCTTTCTCCTGTCGCCTAACATTTTCAGCCCGTTCTTTCTTTTTTTTTCCGTATTTAAATATTGCTCATAGTTTTTGCGCGCGCATCTCGCCATATCCAGAAGTTCTTTTGTTATAGGAACAGCATGAGGTAAATTGTTGTATTCTTTGAGCGCATGTTTAACTGTAAGAAACGAATTCAGTGTTCTCTCGCTCATAGAAGCTCTGTCATCAGTAAGGATACGACCAGAAATTGAAAAGCCTCGCTCAACGTCAGCGTTTCCGTGAGATAGAGAGAGAAGAGCTTTCACAACTTTGCTCAGTGTCGGATTTTTTAATTTAAATATTTGAGTCCAATACTCGTCAATTCTATTGATTTGCGTGTCTAAATCTTTTTCCGTTTCTAGTAACTTCCACTCGTCTCTGAGCACATCAGTTTCTACATTCCACGGTAGAGCCTTCGCAGCTGATACGATGGAATTAGAACTTGAAGATTTGCAATGCACAGGATCGAGGCACTTTAAGTCGGAAAGAATGCTGGCTTTAGATTTCAGAACCGATTTTTCTAAAATATGCTTGCAGGCTGCAATGTAGTGCGATTGAGCATCTTTGAAGAAAAGTGTCCTTTTCAGTTGATTTTCCGTATTTGTCAGTTCATCCAGACAATCTTGATACAATACTA
Source organism: Macrophya alboannulata (assembly GCA_949628255.1). Lineage (NCBI taxonomy): Eukaryota > Metazoa > Arthropoda > Insecta > Hymenoptera > Tenthredinidae > Macrophya > Macrophya alboannulata. The sequence continues at coordinate 11,782,876 of OX451212.1, read as the reverse complement.
CTTTTTCTGCATCCAAAAGATTGTTACCATCAAAAACTCTATCGTAGTGAAGATCAACATTCTTGCACGATCTGCCGATTATTATTCGCACCACATTTGTCAACTCTGCGTGTAGAAAGTGTACAAGAGGCTCTTCTCTTTGAAACATTTTGGTAATGTTCGTGAATATCTTTGAACTTGAAATGACAAAAATGATTTCGGCCCTCATCATTGGCTTTTTCAATAATACACATGTTGAAGATAACACTCGGATGTGGTATTTTGAGAAGAAAGTCTCAATCAATCAAGTCGAGTCAATTATTGGTGTTGAATTGCCTGACGTTTCGGCAGTATTGTTCTGCCCTCATCAGAGGCTGTTTATTAAAAAACAATATACAAAATAATATAAAGGAATACAAAATAAGTCAAAATACAGTCAAAAATTAAAATATAAGAACAAATAACACGTATTGAGATTAAAAAACATAGTCGTCCATAAAATAAAAAACAGAGATTGAAAATAGAAAGTAAAGGAAACAACGTCAAGTGAATAAAATTACAAAATCAAAATATAGGAGTTATAACAATACAGAAAAAATAAGACCAATAACTTAGTGCTTTGTGAATTAATTAATGCAGTATACGAAAAAGAAACAAGCCTTGGATGTCAGTGGTAATCCATATTTGCTAAGCGGATCTACCGGCTACTGTCCTCTTGTGATTAAAAGTAGTCAATGAGACCAGGTGTGACAATTCGCATTATAAATAGGCCAACAGTGGTGAGTCACTGTGTTGACATACTCAGTTAACTAGAATTGTCAACCACCCTAAAAACTACTGACGTCAAAGGATGACGTCAATGAATGTTTTGGAAGTTCTAAGTAAAAACAAAACATCACACAGACATTCAAGTTTCGTATACTAGCACTATCACCTGTAACTACACTTAGAATCTATGAGACACTTCTAGATCTTAACCTATGTAGCATATTAGAATAACGTAGATGTAATTCTTTTGTGTCTTCTTTTTTATTTAAACCATTTGGTTGTAAATTAATGCGAAGCATTTCAGAGGTGATCCTTTTGGACCAAACTGATTCCCTATCTAATACTACTGGGTTATCCCAATCAAAAGTGTGATTAGTTTCAACTTGATGTAAAGAAACGACAGAAAGTGTCCCTGAATCTTTTTTGATGTTGTCTCTATGTTCTTTTAGTCTAGTCTTAAGCTGGCGCTTGGTTTCACCAACATAAGACGCTGTGCAATCGTTACATTGGATCTTATAAACTACATTACATTGATCTTCTTTAACCATGCGGTCTTTGCCTTTAGTGACAACCGTACTTAAGTTATTATTTATACAGGAGACTGGTGTAAAGTCGAATTGCTTAAGTGATCTACTAAACTTTTCAGTGAACCCTTTAATGTAAGGTAATCTGACAAATTTGTTTTTTGTGCGGTGTACCCCTCTAACCGTCATGATAACTGAGGTGTGTAGGCTAGGGTCAATCAACGTGATAATGATGTTATTATTGTTCCTGTGTAGCTCCTGTGAACTGAAATGTTTAATCCTATGTTTTATCAATCCTTCAAAAAAGGTATCCGGATAGTTGTTATCCCGTAGTAAGGTTTTAATTAAATTGAGATTATCTGCGTGGAATTTCGAATGAGATGAGGATATCCCTCTGTCCACTAGATTAAAAACCATCGCTCTTTTTTGGGATATAGGATGTACTGAGTCAAAGTTCAAGAATCTACCAGAAAAAGTTGGTTTTCTATACCAATTAGTGATTATCATGTTGGACTCATCCCTAATGACATAAACATCTAGAAAGCTTAACTTTCGGTCATATTCCAGTTCATGCGTAAACTGTAGTCGATCATGATAACTGTTAAAGGTATGTAACACGTGGTCAATGTTTGACTTAGGAATACACATGATAATGTCATCAACATAACGATAGTAAAAAAGTGGTTTAAAATTCAGTTTAGACAAACACTCCCGTTCTAAATCTACCATGACAATGTCAGCTAGAATAGGTGAAACTGGTGAACCCATGGGGGTGCCGAAAATTTGTTTATAATACTGATTATTAAACTGAAAATAAACATTGTCTAACAAATAAGATACTCCTGCTAGTAATTCACTTGAGGGCATAACCGTGTGTTTAGCAATAAAAGGATATCTATTAGTTAACGCGGTCTTAACTAGTTCAGCGGGTACGTTGGTAAACAGAAATGTGACATCTAAGGAGATCAAAATATGATCACCTGGAACTTGTAAATCGCTGAATTTATCAATCAAGTCCCAACTGTGTTTAATATAAGAATCAGCTTTTGGTATACTATTAGTTAACAAGTTGCTTAAAAACTTAGACATCGAATAAGTGGGACTACCTATAGCTGAGATAATCGGTCTGAACGGAGTGTCTTTTTTATGTATTTTAGGTAGACCATAACCTTTGGCTAAACTAGTGTTCGTTTGCGTTAACTCATTCCTGTGTAATTGTTTTGGAAGAAAACAGTTAGCATTCCACCTATCTAATAATCGGTGGGAAGTTTTTCGTAGTGTGACTAGTGGGTTCTTATTTACTAGTCTATAAGTATTAGTGTCAGCAAATAGAGTGTTCATTTTCTGTATGTAACTGTCTTTGTTTAAAGCTACCGTGACATTACCTTTGTCCGCCGTGGTGAAAAGATGTCTGTGTGATGTTTTGTTTTTACTTAGAACTTCCAAAACATTCATTGACGTCATCCTTTGACGTCAGTAGTTTTTAGGGTGGTTGACAATTCTAGTTAACTGAGTATGTCAACACAGTGACTCACCACTGTTGGCCTATTTATAATGCGAATTGTCACACCTGGTCTCATTGACTACTCTTAATCACAAGAGGACAGTAGCCGGTAGATCCGCTTAGCAAATATGGATTACCACTGACATCCAAGGTTTGTTTCTTTTGCGTATACTGCATTAATTAATTCACAAAGCACTAAGTTATTGGTCTTATTTTTTCTGTATTGTTATAACTCCTATATTTTGATTTTGTAATTTTATTCACTTGACGTTGTTTCCTTTACTTTCTATTTTCAATCTCTGTTTTTTATTTTATGGACGACTATGTTTTTTAATCTCAATACGTGTTATTTGTTCTTATATTTTAATTTTTTACTGTATTTTGACTTATTTTGTATTCCTTTATATTATTTTGTATATTGTTTTTGAATAAACAGCCTCTGATGAGGGCAGAACAATACTGCCGAAACGTCAGGCAATTCAACGCCAATAATTGACTCGACTTGATTGATTGAGGCTTTTTCAATAGTTTTACAATCCTCAGATACGACGATTTTCCATGTAGTTTTGAATCTTTCTTTTTGGGCAGGTACTTGCCCACACAGCAGAGAATGTTACAATATGTTACGGAAACCTTACAATCGTTACTCAAATGTAACATCACATTTATAACGTTTCTATAATGTTGCATTTTGTAACATTATTTTTGTAATATTTCTACTAGATGTTAAAAAGGTTTCATACGTAACATCAAGTTCAGAATATTTTGTAGGATTGTAACAATGTTTCGATTTTGATCATTTAAAAACATCACAATGAAACATTTCTCCAATTTTCATTTTCAAACGTTCGAATTTTAACATCGGTTCAGTATTACAAAAATATTTCTGTTTTGATGTTTCAAAAATGTGATTAATACACCGTTTTCGTAATATTTATTTCAAAATGTTTCATCCGTAATGTTTTTGCAGAGTCACGCGAACATTTGCTTGCAATGTTAAAATTACGATACGTATTGATTGAAGAGATATTCATATGGCTCATATCATTGACTGACAACGAGATATGTGATTGAAAAAAGCGTCCAATTATACTTCATGAAGTTTTTGCTTTCAATTCTTTGTAAATATTTCGTTATATGAGTGAAGTTTTTATATAATTATGCTCCTATGTATATAATGTTTCTGTGATATTTAGAAAATTTCATACTCTCGAACAGATCCGATTACAGCAATATACAATCACTGAATTTCTGATTGAATTAGTTTCAGTAGAAGAAAAAATAATGAATGCGTGAAATTAATTTCAATCAGTAGTTCTATAAGTTGAATCCATTGTCAAGCTGACTTTTCGGCAGCATCAAGGTGACGCGTTACATTTTTGCATGTTACTGAAGCATTCCAGAAACCTTACCGAAAAATGTACAGAAACATTAGTAAAACGTGACAAAAACATTATAAGAACCTTATTAAAAAAAGATAACATAAACATTACATATTTAATTTAAAACGGACATGTAACTTTTTTGTAATATTACAGAAACAGTACAGAAATGTTACAGAAAAAGTTACAAAAGGTGAAACGTTACAATTATGATATTGCTGTAAGGTTTTTGTCATATTTCACTGCTGTGTGGGTGAGAAAATAGTCAAGAGTAGGTTTCCATAGCAGGAGAACTCTTTCCCCAGCCTCTTGAATAGTGAGCCACCGAGAAGACACGTGTTTAAGGCCCATCCCTAGTCGCCCACCTCCTTTTTGCCGAAAAAGGGGCGGGGGAGGCACATCTCGATTATTATCTGGGCCCAGGCGTCGAAGACGCAAAAATAAAATGCAGAGCGGCGATTCTATTTCAATTCCAAACACATACGTCCGAAAATATGTTTGTTTTATGCGAAAATAGAGCTGCAGCACCGCTTTTAGATTTGTCAAATGTCAATTTCCTCGGCGGCCATTATTATGTAGCTGTACGCCGAGTTTCGCTTGTCCGGGAGGTAAGTGGCGCCACGAATATATTGCTCCGACGCAAGAATAGTACACTAAGAGAGTGATATCCTTGGGTCCGACGGTAAGTGTAGGAGTCTGTGGGCAGGACGCGCTTGGTATTCTGTGGGTAAGACCGCTCTGGCAGGCCGCCATGTTACACGGTGCGTGATCTCTCCGACACACCGATCGATGTAGTCAGCTGAACTTTATGGAAAAATTGATGGAAACCTTTTTTGTAGAGAATTTAATTTCCTACAAAATTGTCCCCACTAATTTTTCTCAAAACTAAATTCTGTAAGAGATATTTTCAAAAAACTACAATCTTATCGAAAAATAAACTTCAATTGGCCACCGGCACGTGTTCTTACTTTTGAAAACCAAAAAAAAGTTTTTTCCCCTCAGTTTTTCGTCGAAAGGAAGGATTTTTTTGGGCGTCGGAAAGAATTTAATTTTTAACGACCACCCTAGTATATATGTATACTGAAGCACGTGATAGGAAAAAAGATAAAGGAAAAAGGAGGAAGGATATGCTCGGCGATGATCGATCTGAAGGCAGCGTTCGATAACCTGGACAGAGGAACGCTATGGAAGATGATGGGGAAAAGAGGAATAAGCAGGCAGCTAATCAGGAAAGTGAGAGGAATATATAAGGAGACAAGCTGCAGAATAAGAATAGGGACCAAGATGACAAAGAAATTCTGGGTGGAAAAGGGAGTAAGGCAGGGATGCCCACTGAGCCCAACGTTATTCAACGTATACGTGGCAGATATGGAGGAAGTACTGAGGAAGGGACGAGACGGCGGGGTGGTAATTGGGAAAGAGAAGATTTGGTCCCTGGGAAACGCAGATGATGTGGTTCTGCTGGCTGAAGACGAGAGGGGACTAAAAGAGATGATAGCAAGGATGGAGAGGTACTTCCAAAGAAAGAAGCTGGAAGTGAATACAAAGAAAACAAAGATAATGATATGTGATAAGGGGAAAGGAAGAAAAAAAAAGGTGAAATGGGAGTGGGGAGGGAAGGAGTTAGAGGAGGTAAAAGAGATAAAGTATCTGGGATATGTGATGAACCGGAACAACAGCGAGAAACCACACATAATAGAAAGAGTAGGGAAAGCAAGGAAAGCGATGGCAGCAATATGGGGAATAGGAGAGAGAAGATTCAAAGGAGACATAAAGTGGAGACTAAAACTGTTCGACTCGATAGTAAAGGGAATAATGATGTATGGAGTGGAGATATGGGGATGAGAAGAGAAAGGAGAGATAGAGGCGATACAGAAAAGATACCTGAGATGGATTCTTGGCTTAGAGAAGACAACGCCAGGATACATTGTGAAGGAGGAAACAAAAAGGGACAAGGTAAGAGTGGAGGCGGGAAAGAGGGCAATAAGATATGAAGAAAAGATAAGGACTGAAGAAAAGAGGAAAATACTAAGAGCAAGCTGGGAAGAAAGAAAAAAAGAGGGGATGCGAGAAGCAGGGGATAGATGGGGAGAGGAAAGGAAGAAGTACTTCTGGAGATGCGGATTGGGGATGGAGGAAATAGAGAGAATCAGAGATACGGAAGGGACGGTAGATAGCAAGGCAGTAGAAAGAGATAGAGAAGTACAGGAGCAGGAGAGAATGGATAAGGTATGGAAGTCAAAAAGTACGCCAAGGTACAGAGAGATGAGGGTGGAAGGGAAGCCGAGGTATATGAAAGGAAAGAGAGGAAGGAAAGGAGACGAGGTTCAGATAGTAGCGAGACTGAGATGCGGAAACGAAGAAAGAGGAAACAGGTACTGGGAGACAGAAGAGAGGAGACTATGTAGGATGTGTAGACAGGAGAGAGAAACACTAGAACACTTGTCAAGAATGTACAGAGAGATGGAGGGGATGGAGGAAAAAATAGAGGAGATACTGGAGGAAGATGGAAGGGGAGCAAGGTGGGGACGGAGACTGAAAAAAAGAAGGGAAGAGATAGAGAAAAAAGAAAGAGAACAATGGGAGAACGAGGGAGAAAGAGAAGTTAGAACGATGCGCGGGCGGCTGGCGAGGAGGCCGAGGGGTAAACCCCCTCCTCTGCTAGTACCGATGCCGGCACGAACAGGAGAAAGGCGAAGAAGCGGAGAGAGAAGAAAGGGAGGAGAGTACGAGAGAGAGCGAAAGAAGAACGGTCAGATAAATGAAGTAACGGAAAAGAATGTAAGGCTTGGCAGGCCTAATATACCATTGTACACGCCGTAAAAGGCTAACAATAAACGAATATACTATATACTAAATATAATACAATATCTAGAAAAAAAACTATTTTTTTTCATTAATAAATACGTCAAACAAAGCAACCAAAAGTCCGAATAAATAAATATTGATATTACTGGTAGGACGGTTTTGCTACTTTCATTAGGTTATTCGTGTTCAAGTGATATAGACTGAATCCAAATGAAATCATGCAGGCCAGCGGACGTGATGTTCCAGAATCGATCGGCGTTCAAATATGTTGTTCCCCATACAAAATGAGCCGACACGTATTTTGTTGTTTACCCTAAAAAAATTATCCAAGCCCGATATCGATTTTTTAAGATTTAAAGGCGAAAAACTTTCTTCGCCAATTTGAGGAACCAAATATTCGAAAAATAGCCGCTAAATCCGTAATTCTTGAGCTTTTTTGACGATTCTTGTTTTATGTGATCCGGAATTTCGTACTCCATCGAGAAAAACAAAAAAATCCGAAAAAAATTGAAAATTGCCGAAAATATCAATGTTTTTTGGAAAACATAAGAATTCACTTTTCTCAAAAACCCCATTTTTTTTTTCCCAAAATTTGATATGTTTTTCGGGGTGATATTGACTACTTACCCTATGAATGGCGACTGGTATTTTTTCTTGCTTGCCGAGTAATTGACTATTTTATTCTCTGAATTCCTGCACGGCCGTATTTTCAGGTATACTCGCGAGCTTGTATTTTCTGTAGAATCCCATTTGTATATTGTTCGGGTTACCGAATATCTTGTTGTTCAATTTCCTACTCGGTGTTTCGCTTACACAATACTTCAAATTACTTGTATCATGAACAAAAAGTAATGAAATCCCCCCCGAAAAGCACCTCTGGTGCAAAAACCTTTCGCCAAGTACAGTAGACTCTAGATAAATGGCCATCTGGCGGGGCTAGAGGAGAGGAAAATTCTCAGAAATGGCCTATAACCAAGCGCCCCCTCCACTCAAGTTACGAGTGCGCCGTCAGGCGTGGTGCGAGAGAGAGACATGCGCGACAGTGGCTGCGCAAAGCACGCCGGCGGCTTGGTGAAGAGCGTAGTGGGGAACGGCATGTTAGTGTGTGTGTTTGTACGTGTGGAGGGGAAGCCACTCGCTTGGCCATATACGAAATGGCCATTTATCTAGAGTCTACTGTACATTGATGCGATATTTCCCACAAAAATAGTTTTGCAGCCACTTAATCTTCAAAAGTATTGAAATTAATGGACGTTACCAAGTAGAAATAAATTTGCTCCCAATTGATTTCTTAACGTGATCCAGTTTTAGATTTTGGTGGCAATTTACATTTCGATGTATACCTATAATGTGGGTAACATGTAATAACATGCGATATACGAACTCATTAGAAAAGATCAATTAAAATTAAAATTAGGAAAAAACAAAGAAAAGAAAAAAAAATTTGGAGGTAGTGGTACTTGGCGGGCATTTATATTTTCTTGTAATTTTTACAAAAATGCCCGCCAAGTACCACTACCTCCAATTTTTTTTTTTCTTTGTTTTTTTCTCATTTTAATTTCAACTGATCTGTTCTTATGAGTTCGTGTGTCGCATGTTATTACGTGTTACGCACATTATAGGTATACATCGAAATGTAAACTGCTTTTAAAATCTAAAACTGGATCACATTGAGCAATTAATTGGGAGCAAATTTATTTGTAGTTGGTAACGTCCATTAATTTCAATACTTTTGTAGATTAAATGGCTGCAAATCTATTTTTGTGGAAAATATCGCATTAATGTACCTACTTGGCGAAAGGTTTTTGCACCAGAGGTGCTTTTTGGGGTGGATTTCATTACTTTTTGTTCATGATACAAGTAATTTGAAGTATTGTGTAAGAGAAACACCGCGTAGAAAATTAAACAACGAGATATTCGGCAGCCCGAACAATATACAAATGGGATTCTACAGAAAATACAAGCCCGCGAGTATATCGCATGAAAACAGTGAAAATACGGCCCTGCAGGAATTCAGAAAATAAAATAGTCAATTACTCGGAAAGCAAGAAAAAATACCAGTCGCCATCAATAGGGTAAGTAGTCGATATCACCCCGAAAAACATATCAAATTTTGAGAAAAAAAAAATGGGGTTTTTTGAGAAAAGTGAATTCTTATGTTTTCAAAAAACATCGATATTGTTGGCAATTTTCAAAATTTTTGGGATTTTTTTGTTTTTCGCGATGGAGTACGAAATTCCGGATCACATAGAACAAGAATTGTCGAAAAAGCTCGAGAATTACGGCTTTGGCGGCTATTTTTCGAATATTTGGTCCTCAAATTGGCGAAGAAAGTTTTTCGCCTTTAAATCTTAAAAAATCAATATCGGGCTTGGATAATTTTTTTTGGGTAAACAACAAAATACGTGTCGGCTCATTTTGTATGAGAAATAACATATTTGAACGCCGATCGATTCTGGAACATCACGTCCGCTGGCCTGCATTATTTCATTTGGATTCAGTCTATAGTGATTTCGAAGATATTTTCAATAAACAAGTTGTGCAATCCTGAATATTCAGCAAGCATGTAATATTCATCTACCTATAATAATGGTTATATGAAAAAGTTTCGGGCTTTTATGATGTGGCAGATTAGCTGATACCTGTATAAGTATATTATTGAACAGTATCTCCATAGATAATGTGCTATAGCAGTAACATAATACAAATCAAAATACAATGAGTTGACGAAAATTTTCTCGAAATGTAAAGAAAATAAAAATACAAAAAAAAAAAATTTTAAAATAAATAAAAAGAAAAAATAAAAATAAAAAATATTATAAAAAAAAAAAAAAAACAACGGAACCAAAACCCCACCACGTCCCCGTCGTTGGTTCTGGGTTACGCTAAGAGTGGGTACACATATCGTCGCTCTGGACGAATAAAGCGCGACGTCGCGCTCGGCTTCGAAACCACGCGACGTCGTGCTCGGCTTCAACAACGTTGCACCTCGAGCGATGTGATTTTTTTCACGAATTTAGGTTGGTGTTACTGATACGCTAACGGGCGCGTCAACGGGCGATTTTCAAGTTTCGTACATCTTGAATGAAATTGAGAGTTTTAGCGACTTACTTAAAATTAATGCAGTTATTTGCAAAACCATAACTTGGAGCTAATTGTGTAACTTATAATATGAGGGAGAGATAGAGAGAGAGGGAGAGATGTCGTTTATTTCACCCATGGCAATATTAGGCAAGAAATAGCAGCTGTACAATACAAAGAAATACACTATAATAGGCAGAAAAGCCTCTCTATCTATCTCTCCCTTATATTATAAGTTACACAATTAGCTCCAGGTTATGGTTTTGCAAATAACTATTAATTTTAAGCAAGTCGCCAAAACTCTCAATTTCATTCAAGATGTACGAAACTTCAAAATCGCGCGTTGACGCGCCCGTTAGCGTATCAGTAACACCAACCTAAAATCGGAAAAAAATTCACATCGCACGACGTCGCGTGGTTTCGGAGCCAAGGGCGACGTCGCGCGGTTTCGAAGCAGAGCGCGACGTCGCGCGGCTTCGGAGCCGAGCTGGACGTCGCGCGGTTTCGAAGCCGAGCTGGACGTCGCGCGGTTTCGAGGCCGAGTGCGACGTCGCGCTTTATTCGTCCAGAGCGACGATATACCGAGATGTTTTCTTGAAACTGTACGGTCGACAGCGCACGCGCGAGTTTCGGCGTCTGCTCATGCAGGCTAGCCATCCTGATTTTTAGCTGTCAAACTTCGTTTCGGCGACATGGACCTAAGAATACTATGGACGCAATGTAAAGTATCATTATGGGCAAGGGGAGTAGCCTCCTGCGGGGATGACCGGGGGGGAAGAACCGCCATATTGGTACGACCGAATGAGAGGCTTATTCAAACGCATTGTTTCATTGGTGTTTCAACACCTGTGACAATAGCAATGCTGTTTCATCAACAAATTCGGAGTAAATTTAAAAACGGTTAGAAACACAGTGAATATTGATGTAGGTAAATAAAAACACGGAATATAACACAAGAATATTGATGTAGGTTAATAAAAACACCGAGAATATAAGGTTATTGTCCCTTGAACAATGTTAGTTTATTAAATTTGTGTCAATCGTATTAGATTGATCAACACTGTTTTTCCCTATATGGTAAAGTCTTATTTTGACATACTTAGAGATAATCGCTCTCATCAAATGGCTAATATGATTTTCCATGAACATTTGTTCGTGTTCATGTCGCCGTAAGTTAGGAAAGATATCTGTTTCCGTGAATTTGAGAAGTACATAATTTACGAAATATGTTTTACTGTATTTCTGCTTAAGAAGCCTCCCGCCGCTTTCTTTAAGTGCAAAACGTATAACTTTTTCGGCTTCCCTACAAAGTTTGAGTACATCCTCCGAAGGAAATTGCAGTCCACCACGACTTTTTATTTTGATTAATGTAGATTCTATGTGATCTGAACTACCCGTTAGCGCGTCCACACATTCATCACACTGCAATTTTTTTTTTAAATCTCTGATGACAAAACCTGCTATGTATGCGATTACTTTGGCTGAAAATTCGGTCGGTGATCTTATATCTGGCAGATATGAGTGGTCTAGCGCAATATTAAAATTTTTATCCAGATCAGGCGGTAATTCGGTTTCGTTAGGATTGGCAAGTCTACTCAAACGTGACGTCATATTAATAATATCCTCTGAATTGCGATTCGAGGTGACATGGAGAATAGTTATATTCTCTAATGGAATGCAGTTACCAGATTCTATATCACGTACTTCTGAATGTATCAACAGTTTTTTGATCGCTGATTTTAATTGACGTACTGTGGGATTATTATTATGCCCACCCTGTGATCGAATACAACCAAAAAATAGTTCTATGTGGTCCTGGCTCATTTTGTACGTCGGAATGTATTTTAGTAGTAATGTTTCTTTGCAAAGTTTCTGATATAAGCCTTTTAAACTGCTGATACATGCCAGAAATCCGATAAAGCCTGTGCTTCTGATAGAGTCTACAACTTTCTCACCGTGAGCGAGTCTCAGATTCAATATGAAATTTTCACACTCGTCTAATCTTGCGATAATTTGTGAGTAATTTTGCGAACACAACGGCTTTTTGAAATGAATCTGGCCCATATTTTTTGAATTGAAAATATCAAACAGATCATTCATTAGGCGTAAGAAACTTTCAGTCGCAGAACTGTTTTTGAAATTTGGAAGCTGTAAATCTTCTCTGCATAACTGGAGAGAATCAGCGACGGATGTACTGAAAAGTTGTGTTGCAAGCTTAACTTTCATCTTTTGTTTTTTATAATGTATGTACAGCTGGGCAATAAAGTTCATCAAGGGTAGAAATTCAGGCTCAACCATTTCAGTGTCTACGCTGTTGAGCAGGCCCCTTGCTCCGCAGACCCCTCTCCCTAAGCCCATCGATGCGTTATTGTGGATATTTCGGAAATAAATTTTCATTTCTTTTTCGGAAGTATTTCGTACTTTTCTTCGACCAGGTAAGCTGCCGGATTTGCCTTCTCGCCTACTGACTCGTCATACGTCATCGATAAATATACGTATAATATATCGTTACCTGATCTCAAATTTCATTATTTTAGTGAAAAACAGTAAAATTTGAACTCGATTTTGATATTATACAGAATTAACTTATGTAATTAGTTCGGAAAAATTTCATCTAAAAATGTGATGCCCAACTGATCGGAATTCGCATTTCAGATTCAGCTACTAAATTTTTGATAACAGTGAATTCCTAATTTCTTATAGGTATTATTTATTTAAGCTTTCTAAATGTATGTATCTACGTTGAATAAAAAAATGAAGAATTGCAGAGGCACAGGGAGAAGAATTAAGATAACATACTCAGTTGGTCGTTTATAAATTTGGATAACATTTAAAATTTTTATTAACTAAGAAATCAAAAATTCAAAATCAGAACTCAATAGTAGATAATAACAGCAATTAGAAAACTAATTATATAAGTTAATTCGGTAGAATATCAAAATCGAGTTCAAATTTAACTATTTTTCACTAAAATAAAAAAATTTGAGATCAAGTGACGATATATTATACGTATATTTATCGACGACGTATAACGAGTCGGTAGGCGAGAAGGCAAATCGGGCAGACTACCTGCTCAAAGTAAAGTACGAAATACTTCCGAAAAAGAAATAAAAATTATTTTCTGAAATATCCACAATAACGCATTGATGGGCTCAGAGAGAGGGGTCTGCGGAGCAAGGGGCCTGCTCAACAGCGTAGACACTGAAATGCTCGAGCCTGAATTTCTACCCTTGATGAACTTTATTGCCCAGCTGTACATGTGCCGAACGGAGTTTGTTTGCCGTATGAAGACCTTCATTAGTCTGCAACGTATTCAATTCCTCGATGAATTGCCATTCTATCCTTTTCCCGTTTCCATCTACAAACACTTTTAAATCCCCGAAACTATTTCTGATGAGTTTCACCATGTGAGATGGGTCCGGCATTAAAAATATCTTCTCCGTTGTTAAAGGGTGCATGAAGTATGTCTGCAATGAGTTAGGATTGAGACTACATCCTAATTTTTTGACTACGGATAGATTAGTTCGTGTACCATCGAATGTTAGCGCAGAAACTTTCACACCAATCTCATGCAATGAAGATATGCTTTGCAGAATCAAGTTACATTTTTGTTCAGCACTCACTCCATTTGTGATAAAATATGCTATTGGGATTTTCCAAGCACCATTCATGCATACGAACATAAACATTGAAGCCTCTTTTGCAACATTGGTGGTATCGTTCGCAAAACGTTCCCCAAAATCCACATAACCGCTATACTTATTACCATCATATTCCACATGTTGACGTATCGACATTTCATCGAACACCAACGTGCCAGTTAATTGATAACCAGCAACTTTGACACGTTCAGCAATGCATGAAAATGCCTCTGTAATAAATCCGGGTTCTCCATTAATTGAACGATACCATTCCCTAATAGTATTAGGATGCGGCAAGCATGAGTCGAAATGTTTTCGTACATAGTTGTACGCTCTTGGTGAATAATAATGTAAAGTTACAGCAAATGTCCTTAATTCTGGTGAGTATTGTCTAGAAATTTTGCATGCCTTCTGTTTTCCTTTACAAAGCTTGCTGGCTGTTTTTGCTACAAAGTGTTTTAGAAAATGTGTATTTGACATACCGATAGTTTTTAAAATCTCGTATTGCTCGTCAGCAATTAAATTCTTAGCTTTTAAGTCGCTCAAAATTGATTGTAGCTCAGTAATTTTTCTTATTTGTCGTCTGTTTTGTTTTTTAAGCGCCTGTATTTGCTTTCGAGATGTTTCCTTTTGAAATTGCATTGCTTTCCGTAATAGTCTCTTTCTCGGGGTTTCCCACGTCTGGTTTGGGGAAATAGCTGTTGCCGCGCCATCGTATGTTTCCTCTGCCATAACTGCATCCGGATAAGTAGGAGTCTCTGTACAAACAAAGAAATTGAAACATGGCATATTTTAATTTCTAATTGCGCAAAGATCTCCAGTAGAGCTACTCACGTGTAAAAGCATTTAATGTTGAAGGTCTCGATGGTACACTTGATTGATCAAGTATTGCATTAACACACCGCCGTTTTGGTGTATTGCACTCAGATTCTTGAGATCGTTGACGTCGTTTTGGAGTACCACGGTGTGATAGTAACTAAAATTATAAATTGATTTGGAATACACATTTTATTAATACATCCTGCGCATGATATCATGGGCTCGTAAACACTATTATGGAACCAAAATCTTTTTTTTGATACTTATAACCTTACGATCATAAAATTGCAATATCATGTATTTTAAGCATGAACGAGTAATTACAGTTTCGCAGGTACTTGCAACAATTTTTCTATCAAATTGTTGATTTTCTATTGCAACCAAAGGAATATTTTCACTCATCGAAGGTTCAGCTACTCGGCTGTCATGTGGTAAAGAATGATCTGCTTGCAATTCGAAGACATGTGCCTTGTTTAGCTGCAATGTTAAATATCTATTAAAAACATATGTTGAGTTTTGTTAGAAACTCATTACGGATGACGAATTGTACACAATGCGAGAATAGTACTGAGAAAAGATGAATACTTATACTTACACAAGGGTTAGCGTGATTTCGTAGCCTTACACAAGCCAACGAAGTTCGATCAAAGCTGTCTTCCGAAAAATGCAATGAACAAATTTGAGTATTGCTATGAATAGTACTTAAATCCAATCCCATGGCATTGGCCCATTCTAATCTTCGGTTCTCTGCCTTAGGAAACCTAAGTAATATTCTAAATGAAACTCGGGTAAGAAATTATTCATCACATTCATTGATTAGAGAAAAATATTTGAAGATTTCATAATACTACAGCCGTTACATTTTTTTATAGTCCTTAGGTTTGGAGTATACTGCATTGCACAAATGAGCAATAACTTACCGGTGAAATGTGATTTTCGTATTTTCTTCCACTTCCTTTTGCCGTTTGCTTTTTCCAGAAATGCGGTTGCCGCAACTTAGCACTACACAACTTGGCATTTTATTTACAAAAAAAAAACACTGTATAAATCACGAGACCCTAACCTCATTAACTCTTCGAGCTCTCCAGCTAGTCTGACCAATTCTGCCGTACCAATATGGCGGTCCGCCCCGCCGCGAACATGGACACACCCCGCATCTTGACAGTGCGTCCATAGTATTCTTAGGTCCATGTTCGGCGACTAAGCGGTTGATTTGGATTTTTGAGGTTAGAATCTCGAATGATTGAAGTCGTGATTCGAAAATGCTTGGAAAGCTTTCAGTGTTGAGTTTGAAACTCGATTTTAGAGAGAATTGTTGGAATTTATTCGCAATACTGCCTTGCTTCGATGCAATGTATCGGTTTTTTCGAGAATTCGTTTTATTTAACCAAGATTGAAAACTTTTTGTTTGAATGATGGGTACTCAGTAAAAATAAAGCAGGTAGGTAAAACCAGTTCATCCAATCATTTTAATTTGTTACAGTCAAAATAACACTTGTACCTGTACTTAAATAAACAAATAAACCAATGAATAACAACCCAAATTCTTTCTATCTACAGGAAATATTGTTAAATGACTGCTGATTAGTTGGCTACTCCTAGAATACATCTGCAACGCCCAATGTCATCGCATCTTTGCCATTCATCGAAACCTCCTATTCAGTTTCATGACATGTAGCGACCATCACCACTTTTGTCGGCTGATGACCGAACTCGTAGATCTTAGGTCGTAGGTTTTTCTACGGTCTAGGTCTTTCTCATAATGGCTTTTTCAGTTTCAAATCAATGCGTGAAATGTATCTTCGAAATACATTTCTTGCTTTCTCATAATGTCAGAGGTAAATTAAGTTTTATAAGTTCTGAAAATGAAAAATAAAAGCGAAGAGGCGGAGAGACCATCGTGAAATTCTTGATTTTCAACTTGTGCCGATGGATAACTCCTATGTCTTTCAGGTTCTATTTTTGATCTCAGAGTAAGATTTTATCTGATTCAAACAGTGCGAACATGAAACCCAGGAATCAACTCGATAGAGATTTACGAACCTTCAGGCGTTGGGGAGACGTTACTGAAATTTTGACAAAAATGATTTTTTCATTTTTAAAATTACTAAATAGAATGTCATTGAAAATTCGTTACTACAAAAGTTAAAGTATGTTAGCATGTATCTTGAGAAAAAAAATTAAGGTTATGCGTAAGGAATTTTCAATAGCCATGCGCAGGGAATTTTCTGCGAAAGGTTCCCTGCGCGTACACTTTCCTCGCAGAATCTTAATTTTTTTTGCAAGATACATGTTAACGTACTTCAACTTTTGTAGAAATTACTTTTTGATTATATTTTTATCAATAATTTTAAAAACGAAAAAATCACTTTTGTCAAAGTTTTAGTAGCGTCTCTACTTAAGAGTGGTAAAGTGAGTATGGCGTTCATCTTTATACTGAATAATTTTTTTGATTCCTTGTTACTAAGTAATTTTCCTTCTCATTTCATGTTCATCGACACTGATTACTGGCTTTCGAAGCACTGCACTGTGACGACGAATGTACTCCGGAGCTACTTTCGACTGGGTTTCAACGATTAATTTATTTTTTATTTCATGTGAATAAAGAATCTTTTTACAATAAACGTTTTCTTTTATCAACCTGCCTAGGTTTATCCAGACCGCCACTCAATAATGACGCAGGATTTAATTTTAGATTTTTTCTTTCAATAAATAATTCTCAGCTAATTATTTCTAACAAATGATTTTAGTTTTTTCAAGAAATCTATTATTGCGTTAATTTAATTATCTTTCGATATCAACCTCGGTATTACAAACTGCCGGTTGATGCTATTTTTCTTTCATAATTCACGATGAACTAAAATAAATAACATAACCTCAACTCGCTATTTTGCGCGCGCGAGTTTGACAGCTCTCGCCCAATTTTATGCAAGTTGGCTGCCCTGCCTCACAGGGTAAAATATCGCCGCGGGATGATCCCGCCGACCAATCACGTCGAATTATTTGACGCGTGCGCTGTCGACCGTACAGTTTCAAGAAAACATCTCGGTATGTTAGTGCAGGATTCATAATTATACTCGTTTTCTATATTATGAGGCCTGCCTTTCCGTAATAGTGTAATTAAGTACCATTTTAAGAGCTGTGGGAGAAACGGATGACACTAATTATAGATCTCGTTAATAAGGGTTGAATTCATTAGAAATCTGAATCGATTTTATTGTCGAATTGGGTGAGTATTAACTTTACAAATAAGAATAATTATCAAATTATTGAAATATGAAATCATTTTTGAAAAAATTTCACGGTCGAAAATTATCACAAAACGGTATCACACGTACAATGTTATAACGCACTTCTCCTGCTTGCCTGTGAATGAAAATTGATTGTTTAATTATCATTGTTTGATTCTAACAAGGCGATGACCTTTGTTTTTCGCGGCTAATTGTCACTTAAGTCAACCGAAATCAATGTATACAACGTACGATGGTGATACCCATTTTAACAGAATAACAAATTTCGATGATAAATATGGCACCCACGGATTGCATAGTAAAGCAGGCCCTGTATACATATAATAAGGCATTTCATGCGACTCCAGCCATTCACAAAATAACTTTGTCCCCAAATTTTTCTGAAAATCAGATCATATACCTACATACAGTAATCGACCAGAGTTGGACAACCCTACTTGCCTCAAAATTTCGACTGTGGATTGAAGATTTATTTATTTCGACGAGGTGACAAATCAGGTTTTTTTTTTTTTTTTTTTTTTTTTCATATTTAGTGAATCTCCGCCATTCAGAAGTGTTGGCAGTTTTTAAAATATCATTGAAAAATTCATTTTGTACACGAAACTAATTTGTTCGAACTTTTATCGATTTTTTTTTGGAAAAACTGAAGTAGGGCACGAGTTGCCACAAACGCGGCAACCTAGCACAATCAAAGAGATTAAAAAATCTGGGAGGATCTATGCCGTATGTTAGATTTTTCAATTTTTCTGATGATTTTCCTGGATATTTCCGACCATTTTCGATTTTTTTTAAAAACCGAGCACGGCACAAGTTGGCGCAAAGGCAGCACAACCCAGCACAATCATAAAATTTGTAAAATCTCGAAAGATCTGGGCCGTGTGTTGGATTTTTCCATTTTTCTGATGTTTTTCCTGGATGTTTTTTTTTAATTTTTTTTTTTCTGGTGAAATATGGACTCTTCGAGAAAATCAAGTACGGCACAAGTTAGCACAAATATAACACAACCTAGCACAATTTTTTCCACTGCAATTCAAGAACTTTTTATTTTGTTTGCCTTTGGTTTTTTTTATTTTTCGGGTGAAATATGGACTTTTTGAAAAGATGAAGTACGGCACAAGTTAGCACAAATGAAGCACAACCTAGCACAATTTTTTTTTTCTGCATATCTCAAAAGTGCTGACAGGCTTATCAGAATTTCGATTTTCGTGATTTTTCGGAAAACTGTTAGAGTTAGGAAAGGCGGGTTAACGGCACAAGTTAGCACACCCTTAGCACAACTCAGCACAATTTTTATAATCAATATTTTCAAAAAGTGCTGGGCTAACTTCACACACATTCTAAATACTGATAATTCGACGTTGGCGTTGGTGTTCTTGATGAGTTGGGAGATGGTGGCATAGGTGGTGTTGATACCTGCCTATCTGAATATCTTTTCGCCATATTTTGGAGCGAATTCGTAACAAGCGGAGTCAGAGTTGGTGAAGTAGAAGGTGTTAGTGATCCATTGAATAGTTCAGGTATCGCAAAACTCACAGAGGCAGCTGTAACTCGGTTTACTGATTCCACAGCAGGTATTGTCGCAGTGATCGAAACTGACGTTGGCACACTCGCAGCCGCAGTCAGTGTAGTATCAGACGATGATGAAGAGGGCAAAGCTACAACAAGTGTATATTATTTGTGAGTGAAATTGGCGAATGGACGCTGGGATCAATGTAAGAGTTGGCATATGTAAACTACATTTTTGCAAAGCAGCAGATGATGTTAAAGAGGCCACACCTATGTCTGTTGTTAGATTCGGACATAATACCGGTGTCTCAGAGATCGGAGATGGGGTTGGCAAACATAGAGTGACTGTTTGCGAAGCGGAAGTTAATGTTAACAACGGTACACTTTGAAGTGTTGTAGTATCACAAAATGAAATGGGTGTCGCAGAGGTTACGGATGGAATTGTTAGCTCGGCAAGTATCTGTGCAGGATCATGTGGCATAAAAGAAGGCGTAGTCATGAATGAGTGAGAGAGAGAAGATAGTGTGCTGTAATGTCTATGAAAAGCGTTTTTTGCAGCTAGATGTGTACTGGGCGCTGATACATTCGTGTGCCTTCTGTAAAATTTCAGGATTACATAATTTCAAAATTCGAATTTAGTTGAAATTACCAGTATTTAACATAACAATAAAACCCAAGTTTCCATGTCATTTTAAAATGATTATACAGCTGACTAAATAATCTTACCTTCTTTAGTTCGTACAGCTCTCAATAAACGACATGTTTTGGTAAAATACAAATCCTCTCCTGTTTGTTAATCCACTACCGCTTTTTGTTTCTGAAGCGCGTTTCTTTTTTTCCCGACGATAGCAATCTTTTAATTTATTCTACCGGTCAAGGCAGTCAGCAGCTTCAAGATTTTAAGGGATCATTCCACTTTATCAACTTCAAAAAATCGATTTTTTAGTTTTGATGAATTTCGAAAATAGACCACTTCAAAAATATTGTGTAGAAATTTCATAAAGATCGGAGCGGTTTAAGGGGGGGGCTCTAGGCGATTTTTACCGAAATCAACTATTCTTTCGAATATCTCCGAAACGGAGATTCCAATCGGATTGTCCTTTGGACAGTCGATGTTTGACGAGGAATGAATTCGATCTATCATGAGAAATTTAGCGAAATAATTATTTTTTTTTTTCGATCGCAAAGTGTGGGCGTGTCACCTATTTCGACTTCTATCAAGGCCTATGCATCGAAAATGCAAAATCGGCTTCCTGAGCCCGATTCTGTATGAAATTCCGAACACAACCATCCGAAAACATCTTTGTTTTCGACAACGATAAAGACGTGATCCGTATTCCACGAATTTATGGTATTCAGCAAATGTCAACGGCTGGAAGCAGCCATTATATTAGTTCCCAAAACGCCTGTAAGACGTCGCCGCGCGCGAGTTTTCTGCTTCTCGTTCTACCACCACTGTTACGTTGGTATGCTAGTACCACGTGATTCGACGTGCAGTCAGAGATGATTTGAAGACTAACAGAACGTATATTCACGATATAATACTTTTCAATGATTTCTGCAATGTCTTGGTAAGTGAATAAAAATTAAATCACCCATTGAATAAAAATTTAATTATACGTTACCAAAATAATAAAATATTTTTAAGAACCAATGATATTCAGGCTATAATTCTTCTATACATACATGATTATTTTGGTATCGCGTAATTAAATACTTATTTAACTATCCATTACTTTGGTAATGTGTAATATTACTCATTACTTCGTAATGTGTAATTAAATGGGTAATTTAAATGTAATAAGCGACTCGCAACACTGGTTGAGAAGGAGAGCTGACGATCGTAAGATATTTTTTTTTTCAATTATTTGGAACGAATCTATAGAAACGAATATTCTACTAACCATGGTCGTATTGTATGTATAGATCGTATAGCATATGTATTTTCATATGATTTTATATAATAGATAATACGACTGATGTATAGCATGAAATTATATTATATGCAGTACAACCATTCACTTATTATTTCATATAATTGTATTGAAAATCCATGGAAAAATTGTAGAATAATGAAAATAAATGAACAACATGCTCAATTATGAATCGATTGAATATTTTCACCTACCAAGATATTGCAGAAATCATTGAAAAGTATTATATCGTGAATATACTTACGTTTTGTTAGTCTTCAAATCATCTCTGACTGCACGTCGAATCACGTGGTACCAGCATACCAACGTAACAGTGGTGGTAGAACGAGAAGCAGAAAACTCGCGCGCGGCGACGTCTTACAGGCGTTTTGGGAACTAATATAATGGCTGCTTCCAGCCGTTGACATTTGCTAAATACCATAAATTCGTAGAATACGGATCACGTCTTTATTGTTGTCGAAAACAAAGATGTTTTCGGATGGTTGTGTTCGGAATTTCATACAGAATCGGGCTCAGGAAGCCGATTTTGCATTTTCGATGCATAGGCCTTGATAGAAGTCGAAATAGGTGACACGCACACACTTTGCGATCGAAAAAAAAAAAATTAATTATTTCGCTAAATTTCTCATGATAGATCGAATTCATTCCTCGTCAAACATCGACTGCCCAAAGGACAATCCAATTGGAATCTCCGTTTCGGAGATATTCGAAAGAATAGTTGATGTCGGTAAAAATCGCCTCGAGCCCCCCCTTAAGTATTATATTTCGAGTTTATTTGAGCGCGCTCTCCGGCGTGCTCTTACTCGAGCGAGCATACGTTAGCCCAGCTGCTCTGCCCCGGGTTCTTACGAATTTCGGTTTTGTATATACAACAACTTGAAGAGAATTAACTGTTCGGACAAGCGGAAGGCATCCTGTATGGTGCCGTCATCGCTGATTAGCTGTATGATTTTTTAATGATTTTTCTGTAAAAACATTTTAAACGCGTTTCTCTCAAAACCACTTTTTTTCTTGCTTTGTCGATTTTTTCTCCGGAACTACAGAACCGATCCTTATGAAATTTTAACTACATATTCGTCACATGTATGGCTGCTGCTGGAACTAGCATTATTTGAAAATATTAATTTCAAGTGCTTTTTTTAACCGAAATATCACTCAAAAAAGTCTTATTCCTGGAGACTTTTGTTCTCAACAGCCGCCATTTTGTTATTTTTGCATCATAATTAATAATTCTAGTTCGGACAGTAGCCACAACCATACTGAACTCAAATCTTTTTTATTTTCATGCTTCAAATAAATCTACTCAGAAATAACATCAACGAAGCTAATATCGCTTTTCTTCGAGGGGCTATGTGGATGCTGCTACCAGGGATAGATAAATGATGTCAAATGAATAAACTAAAGTTTTTTATACATTTCAAGAGATGTTTCATCAAGCCCAAAAAGATTGACATCAATATCTTTTATAGGAACCATACAAAAAATTCCCCAAAATACCTAATTTTTCTGCCCTCTAAAGTGGAATGATCCCTTAATGTATCGTATAGTGGGTTCATATCAACATAATGACATACAATTAATTAATAGCATACCATACTGAAATTTGAAAAATGAATTAAAAAAACTCAATAATAAAATCTTTCCACAATTGTATACATATATTTTATAACCCTCTGCGATGAAAGTGTGTGCCCATTGAACCCTTTGTAGAAGATCCTGCTAACTACTGCAAAAGGCTCCTTGCGCATACACTTTCATCGTAGAGGGTTGAACAAAAGATTTTAATGCGCGAACTACCTTAACCTGGAGATCTGTCAAAGAATTTTTATATTTGACTAGGTTTAGCCATTAGACAATTATGCAAATAAACAAAAAATCAATTTTTGTCAATAAGTTTACCGAAGTCTCCCCTTCACATATTGTACAAAAATTTGTTTTAAAAAAGTCGGTTACCTGATTGGCCCATTATTTTTCCAATTTGTTCCCAACAACTTTCTTTCAGTAACGAATTTTTGTAACCCTTTGAACCCATATCGTAAAGAATAGGGTACTTTGATATTAGTCCATTATACCCGTTAACGGATCGTCTACTTTATCTTGCATGTTTGGCGCACTATTCTCCTGCATGCTTCTTGAATCCATTCCAGTAACTGAAGTTCATATTTTTATAATGAATTTTCATTATCATGAACATATTAACAAGCTTCTGCCAGACATTGTATAGTACTAGGCAGTGTTGCGAGTCACTAACTACATTTTCAATGGAATTTTTATTCAATTACCCATTATTTTGGTAATGTGTAGTTAAACTTTATTCAATTACTGTATGGAATTTTTAATACTTGTATTAAATTGAGGTTATGGGCGAAATAAAAATATGTACAGTAGACTCTAGATAAAAGGCCACTTCATAAATAGCCAAGCGAGTGGCTTCCCCTCCACACGTACAAACACACACACTAACATGCTGTTTCCCACTACAACTCTTCGCCAAGCCGCCGGCGTGCTACGCGCAGTCACTGTCGCGCATGTCTTTCTCTCGCACCACGCCTGACGGCGCACTCGTAACTTGAGTAGAGGGGGCGCTTGGTTATAGGCCATTTCTGAGAATTTTCCTCTCCTCTAGCCCCGTCAGATGGCCATTTATCTAGGGTCTACTGTATCGTGCTTGTGGAAGTTTCAATTGTACGGATTTGAAGTTATGGAAGGTACTGATACAGCAATGCACTGATAAGATGCACTTACCTTCTACGAATACGATTGTAGACCAAATATCGTGAAACTTGTTGTTATAGACCTCAATAGTGCCTCAATAAGAATAATAGAACTAGTAGGAACAGGAAACAAATTACACGGCGAACACTTAGTGGCAACGTCGCCGGAAACGTTCTCGAGAAGCGCGCACCGTAGCGCCACAGGCTCGGCCGGACGGATCGCCGCATGGTACGATCGGTTCGTACCGAGGTCTCTGGATCACTCCTCATTGGTTCACGGACATGTGTACGTGTGTCCGTGTAGCGTATTCGGACTTACGTATCATATTAGTTTGTGCGCCAAGCTTGACACGTCATCAATGGATTCTTGCATCGATCCGAATTCCTTGCGTAGAAGAATATTAACGTTGACGTTTAGATTGGGTTCATTTCGGACAATTGTACTTTTACACGTGGGGCATGTTTTTGTTGTGCGATAGCTTGGATAGTTATTAAATAATCTCTCCGCTAAGTGAGCGACATTACAGTATGCATTGAGCATATCCAACTTCTGTGTGAACGAAGTGATTCGGAAAAGATTAGTCGCTATAAGTAAAATCGCTCGTTCACAGTAATCTTTAGCAGTGATTTTACCACGGGATAAGATGCCCCTTACTAAGTCCATGAATCGGTTGCTGTCCGATGACCAAGTTTCATCTACGGCATGCATTGCTAATACATGTGCCACTGTCTGCACTAGTGAATCGAAAGCACAGGTGTATCGAACCGTGATTGTTTTGCCTTCTAGTTTTACCGGGTCACACAACAGGCAATTTTTCATCACAGGTATACCAACCGTGCTGACCGAATTAACAAAGTCCCAATCGGGGCAGGGAACAAGGTAATTCGGTTGTTTTCGTTTAAGTTTTTTATTCGGCAAATGGTCTCTAGCATTGTCTTTACGGCTTTTTGTTGCACTTTTCTTTTCTAAGCCACGCCAGTTTTCCCTTGCATTCAATTTATTCTCACTATTCTCAGCAGAAACTTCTGCGAGACTTGATGGCTCATCTATAGCTTGCGTCCTACTAGTATACGAAATATCATGAACCGTAGAATTTAGTAATTTCTCATTATCATTTTTCATGCACGAAGGTGTTTTCGCGGGATCTTGTATTGATTCCGAACTCGCATCGGCATCATCAACAGAAAGAAGGTCCGGTTCCTCGGTTTCCCGTTCACCGTTATTCATAGTATGTGAACTGACTTCACAATCTTCGATTGATGTTGAATTTGCATCGACCTTGTGTGCAGAAAAATAATTTAGATTTTCCTGCTCACCGTTGCTAACGTATGAACTGAGTTCGAGGGTCGAACAAGAAATGTGTTCTGCCTCACTATGTAGCTCGAGGTTCGTTGAGATGGCAAGGGACTGCTTTGAATGATCGTTTCTGATTATCTTATTTCCTGCGCACGCTGAAAGTAATTTTCCTTCGAGGTAATCGATATGTTTGATTATAAATTTGTCCACTCTTCACTCCCTCGATCGAAGTATGGCTGCAAGACCCCAGCCCACAGTGGAAGGTGTGCTATCAGTGATTTAACTTTATCCGCTGCCTGAACGTTATAATGGGCACTGGGAACGTCACCATTTTCGGACAACAGCGTTACATCTTTCGCTTTTTCGAAAATAGAATTACCCAATGCTACCCACGATTGCGCGGTGTCTTCGAATTTTAAGTCTTCATCACTATCCCTATCATCATCATCGTCACATACGATGTCTTCGTCTTCTATAACCGTACCTTTTATATCTTTTTTCGCATGTCTTAAATACGTTTCGGACGATGTATGCTTGCCCTTTCCGTCTCGATCGATTTCTTCACTGAGTGCTACTACCATCGTGGATAAAAGCAGCTGTGATAGTTCATCTAAACATGTCATTTTGTAAGCTTGAACAATACACCGGATATAAAATTGCCGTACTTTAGTGGGCTTGTGCCGCAAATACTCCCATGTCGCAACCATCGCAATCAAATGACTAACGTCGAGTCTTAGGTAACAAGAAGGCAAGACATTATTCACGCGTTTTACAGCTACATCATAGCATGCCTGCAAATAATGTTCAACGTTACGACGATTCGCGAATGCTCGACTTACTGCTACTAAAATTGCACGCCCGAAGTCCGATATCACAGAATAGGGACTCCGGCTCTTTGAATTTCTGGTAAAAAAAAACGTTATCAAGTGTACGCACTCCATGTCTCATGCCTCGACACCAAGACGCCTCGGACTGTCTGAGGCATTGAGTGGCCCGATATTGGCATGTGTCGATTGACAAAGAACAGGGCATACGCCAGCACGGCCCACTTGTATATAGGAAGGACCTCGGAGGGTCCAAGGAGGAGCACATCGGGGCATTCAGCCCCAGAGCTTAGACTAAAACACACCTATTGATTATAACTGCATACTCGAATTAATAAAAAGCTTACAGCTTCAGAAGCGGGATACGAATTCGCGGGCCTTACCGTATTGTCTGTCTGACAGTGTATGAGATAAGTAGAGTTTAAATAAAACGTGGTGAATATAGATAAAATACCAAATACTCTTTGGAGCGCGCAAGTGTACAGTGCTAGATTGTGTGTACGTGTGTGCGTGTCGTGTGTGTACGTGGGTGGTATTTTATCTACCGTACATTTGTGACATAATGGGGAAAAAGAGCCGAAAATGTGACGAATCTCGATCGCGGTATGACAAATCTGGACAATCCGACGATCGTTCTCGTCGTAGTCGATCACATGTCGGGAGCACCAGAGAGCGACGTCGCGATAGATCAGTTTCGAGGTATTCTCGATCGCGGTCGCGCAGCGCGATTGTGTCGCATAACGATAGTGCTGTTAATAAACTTATCGAAACAATTGAACGGATTTCGCAGAGGAGCGAATCAAGTGGTAGGTCATCGCTCGTCGAACAAACTTTAGAGAAAGTGACGCAAGTGATGAGCACGCTGGCTGAAAGATCAACATCCAAAACAGCGCATCGCTCTGTTGAAGGAAAGTACGCGATTCCGACTTTCGATCCGAAAGAAAAGCATCAATCCGTCGAAACGTGGCTGCAAAAGGTGGAGGATTTGAAGGAGTTGCACGGCTGGGACGATATGACTGCCTCCAGCTTCATGACGGACAGACTGCGGGGGCTTGCCAGGACTTGGTACGACGGGCTACCGACGGTAGCTACGCAGTGGCCTGACTGGAAAGCCAAGATCATTACAGCATTTACTGACCGCACAAGTTTTCCAGACCGTCTTACCGCCATGTTAGCACGGTCCAAATATAAGGAAGAGAGCATGACTAGATACTTTTTCGAGAAGACAGCGCTAGTAAATGCTTGTGGCTTTGAAGGTCAGAAAGCTGCGGAATGCATAGTCCACGGCATTAACGACAATGCCATTCGAGCAGCTGCTAGAGTTAAAAACTTTAATAGCCCAGAAGAGCTCCGCAACTTTCTAGGAAAATTTGACAATAATACCGAAAAACAATCTAGCAGTAAAGGAGACAATGACCGTAAAGATCACAAGCACCCCTCAGCTGGTGGTCATAACAAAAGAACGTCTAAACGCCAGGATACGAAGGAACGGTCAGGTTCCGACGGTCGCTCAAACCACCCTCCGAAAAAAAGGACACCAAACGGCAATTGCTACAATTGCGACAAACCTGGGCACTTCGCTTACCACTGTACGGCTAAGGGTAAAGACACTAGTACTAAATCAACCGATGTGAAAAAGGTTTTAAGCATCGGTTCAGTGCCGAAGCCCGGTAATGCTCTCTTCCAAGACGTTCTTCTGCAGAATATGCCGATGAGGGCATACATCGATCTAGGCAGTGAGTGTATTACACTAAGAAAAACTGAAGCGGACCGGCTGCAACTCAGCCTGCAGCCGACGGAGACAACGCTACGTGGTTACGGTGGAGGCACCGTTAAACCCTACGGAGTTGCAAGGGTGCCGCTGAAGGTGGACCTTGTTGAGGCTTTAGTAGACGTTTACGTTGTTCCAAGCGATCTACAGGACGTCCCATTGATCGTGGGTCAACCACTCACTGATTTACCCAACATCACGGTACTGCAAAGGGACGGCGATCTGCGGCTGTTCGAGAGCTCCACTGCAGTTCTACCTGAGGTGGGAGAGTTACCGCCACGGAAAGTCACGTTATGGGCTGCAGAGGCTACTGTGATCCCTCCGAATCACGCTGCAAATGTAAGAGTAGTCGTAAAAGATAATTCTTATGAGGGCGACTTGTTTGTCGATTTGAGCATGCGGGGTAAAGAGAACAGTGAGCACTGTGTCCCTCGATGCGTTATCAGTACTTCCTTAGGATTAATACCAGTTGTAAATTTAGCCGACGCGCCTTTGCATATTAGCGCATCTCAAGTAGTAGCTAGAGCTTGGGGAGCTAGGGAGGAGACTCAGTCGGAAACGGAGGGACGACAGATCCTCACCGTTAAGAAATCTGTACCGAGCGATTTACCGATAGATCAAATTCGCATTGATAGTAGCGTGGCTGAGAGCGATAGGTTTGAACTCATTGTTCTGCTAAATAGGTTTTGCGATTGCTTTGCAATGGGCACGAGTGAGTTAGGAAAAACAGATGCGGCAAAAATAGATATCGAACTAACAAGTGACAAACCGGTAGTGTACAGACCCTACCGATTGTCTTATTCAGAGAGAGAGAAAGTGCGGGAAATAGTAGATGATCTCAAAAATAATGGTATCATTCAAGATTCAAATTCTCCGTTCGCAAGCCCAATCTTACTCGTTCGCAAGAAGACGGGCGACGTTAGAATGTGTGTCGATTATCGTGCGTTAAACTCGATCACACGGAAAGATCGGTACCCCCTGCCTCTTATCGAAGACCAATTGAACAACCTTCAAGGTAGCACTTGCCTCACAAGCTTAGATTTAGCATCAGGGTACTATCAAATACCAATTTCTGAAAATGCGGTTGAGAAAACATCATTTGTAACTCCTGACGGGCAGTATGAATTTTTGCGCATGCCATTTGGCCTAGCTAATGCCCCATCAGTTTTTCAGCGAATGATGAAGTATTAGCACCTCTTAGAGGTATTAACGTGATAGCCTACATGGACGATATCCTAATTTCATCAAAGGATGTCAAGTCTGGACTTCGGGCACTTGAGATGGTCCTAATAGAAATGAGGAAGGCAGGTCTAACGTTAAAACTGGCTAAGTGTGCATTTTTGGAGACGCGAATAGACTACCTCGGGTACGAAGTCACACAGCATGGGGTCCGACCAGGGTTACGTAAAATTGAAGCGGTGTCCGATTATAGAGTGCCGAACAACGTGCACGAGGTTAGGCAATTTATAGGGCTTGCCAGCTATTTTCGAAAATTCGTAAAGAATTTCGCGTCGATAGCTAGACCACTCACTCAACTAACAAAAAAAATCCGAAGGTTGGAAATGGGAAATTGAACAGGAACGGGCGTTTGAGGAAATTAAGAGGATATTGACCTCTCGACCGATACTTGCTCTTTATCAACAACACGTAGAAACGGAACTGCACACTGATGCAAGCAAATTAGGTTTCGGCGGGATACTTATGCAGAAACATGATGATGCATTTAGACCAGTGGCGTACTTCAGCCGTCAGACGAGCAAGGAAGAACAGAGGTATCACTCGTACGAGCTCGAGACTCTAGCGGTCGTGTGCAGTTTACAGCGATTTCGCGTATATCTTTTAGGGATAAAATTTAAGATCGTAAGCGATTGTAGTGCGTTGCGCGAGACTTTTACAAAACGGGATCTGCTACCACGGATAGGAAGGTGGTGGATCCAGCTGCAAGAATACGATTGTAGCATTGAGTACAGGTCAGGCGCGAAAATGTCTCATGTAGATGCACTCAGTCGGAATGCCATATTAGACGACGCCAATAGGGATGATATTGAAAACGTCGGGTTACTACACATAGAGCAGGATGACTGGCTCTTAACAGCACAATTGCAGGATAGAAGACTTAGCTATGTTCATGAAGTTCTTCAACGTGAACCAAAAGATGCAGAAGAAAGAGATATAAAAAGGGATTACGTTTTGAAAAATAATAGTCTTTCGAAAAACTGAAGATGGTGAGAGGTGGGCCGTACCACGATCAGCCAGACGAGACATTGTTAGAACTTGTCATGACGATATTGGTCATTTCGGGTTAGACAAAACTTTGTCAAAAGTACGGTCAGATTATTGGTTTCCATCAATGAGGCAATATATTAAGAAATATGTTGACGCTTGCCTAGGTTGTTTGTATAATAAAGAACCAGCCGGGAAGAAAGCGGGTTTGCTACACCCCATAGAGAAGGTCCCAACACCGATGCATACGGTTCATGTAGACCACTTAGGGCCGTTTGTCAAGAGCGCAGCTGAGAACGCCTATTTGTTAGTGCTGGTAGATGCGTTTACGAAGTTTGTATTTATTAAAGCAGTGCCCAATACCAAAACGTTATTTGTCGAGAGATATATAAGCGAGATCGGGGAAACTTTTGGGTTCCCTAGAAGATTGATAAGTGACCGTGGTAGTGCGTTTACCAGTAAACGATTTAAAGAATATTGCCAATCGTTGGGAATACAACACGTGTTGACTGCGGTTGCAACCCCTAGGGCAAATGGTCAGGTAGAGCGTTATAATAGAACGATCCTTAATACACTCTCAGCCAGTATCGTTGACGAAAGAAAATGGGACAGAGAAGTAACCAAAGTCAGGTGGGGTCTAAATAACACAATTAACAAGGCGACAGGCAAAAGTCCGACGGAGCTTTTGTTGGGATACAGGCCACGTGGCACGGCAGAGGTCAGGTTACTGAATGAAATAGGCGACTCAAACTACAACGATAAGCTCGAAGAGGCGAGTGACGTCACGCGAGTCTTGCAGGCAAAACAAAAGGAACGATACGATAAAAAGAGAGCTCCTCCCAAGCAATTTAGGGCTAATGAAATTGTCGCAGTTAGACGGGTGATTGCAAGCAACGACGGAACGAGCAAGAAGCTCTTACCAAAATATGCAGGGCCTTATCAAATACGGAAGGTCCTTGATAAGGACAGGTATTTGATCGAGGGCGTTAAGGGTGCTCAAAGGACCCAAAAATCATACAGCGGCATAGTACCAGGGGATAAACTGAAGCATTGGTGCACAGCGGTCAGCGACAGCGAGGAGTCGGCGGAGAGCGACGCCGATACGGATGTCAACCGCGGAGCACTGACGGTACGAATTGTTTAAGCAGTAAACGTCAGTCCAAGGGCGTAGGTATCCTCGAGCGGTCAGTCCAAGGGCGTAGGTATCCTCGAGCGGTCAGTCCAAGGGCGTAGGTATCCTCGAGCGGTCAGTCCAAGGGCGTAGGTATCCTCGAGCGGTCATTCCAAGGGCGTAGGTATCCTCGAGCGATCAGTCCAAGGGCGTAGGTATCCTCGAGCGGTCAGTCCAAGGGCGTAGGTATCCTCGAGCGATCAGCCGCAGATGTCAACACGAATTGCAGGGTGACAGGGTCACTGAGTCAAAATCGAGAGCGACAATATCAATGTGGGTCTTGTAGAGGCGGGTACATTGAAAAGTTCGCTCTATGAGTCGAGTAAACAAGGGACTCCGACGGCTGAGAGTATCAGCAAAACAGGCAGCGACATTAAGTGTCGCCAAAGACGCGATTCCTCTGGAATTGCTGAAATAGTAGTGGGCCCGCTTTTGTAGTTAAGAAGAATGTAACAAAATTGCATGAAAAAAAAAAAAAAAAAAAAAAAAAAAGAAATTCAAATGAAACTGGAATGAAGCTTGCAATTGCACGGCATGATCAGTAATAGGCATCTTGAAAAGCAGAACCTATCAATTTGTTGTTTGTTAACAGGCTTCACAGTAAACATTGTAGCAGGATGGTCGAAGTCGGCACTCAAAGATGCATAACAACCGCATCGTATTCGCCGGGACGCGAATCTTATCAGGATGGCCGACTGTACGCACTCCATGTCTCATGCCTCGACACCAAGACGCCTCGGACTGTCTGAGGCATTGAGTGGCCCGACACTGGCATGTGTCGATTGACAAAGAACAGGGCATAAGCCAGCACGGCCCACTTGTATATAGGAAGGACCTCGGAGGGTCCAAGGAGGAGCACATCGGGGCATTCAGCCCCAGAGCTTAGACTAAAACAAACCTATTGATTATAACTGCATACTCGAATTAATAAAAAGCTTACACAAGGAAGCATTCGGTTTCGCCGATAACATTTGGAAAATAGGTACACTTTTCTCATTACTGACCGATGCACACTGGTATAAAAACAGGTGGGGAGATAAATTTTCGTTAGGCAGAATGAGTTTTTTCGTGAAGCCTCCACTTGCATCAATCAGGAAATTGCTGTCAGGTTCACGTTGCTGAATTTTGAAAAATTCCAATTGTTCCTGGGACCAATACATGCAATAGAAGGGATCCATTCCTGTTGCATGTATTGCGTGAATAAATTGGTCATATTTGGCATGGTACAGGTTCTGAAAGAGATCATTACAAACTAAATTGAGTCGCTCATCCACTTCTTCTTACTTATAGTTAGCTTAACGTAAAACTTCGGCGTTGTATAAAATTGGAGGCATTGTATTGCCTACTCTCATTAATCTCTTGGCTTCCTCTTGGCTTATGCCCGTCTACTAATTGACCAGCTACCTTTTCGCTTAAGTAACCTTTGAGCTGCCTTCTACGAATATGCGTTAACTTCCCGTCAAAATTTAAAAGAGTGCATTCAAAGACGCAATCTTTATTTTTCTGACGTCTCGTAAACATTTTCCCAATAAGAGCGGCGCCGCATTCTTTACAGCTTTCTTGAAAGTACGGGAATCGGCCCGCATTCGAAGAGAGGGACACCCTTCCAGTTTTGAATGAAAAAGCACGTCGCAGTCTAGTTGATCCCGAATTTTTTCTGCGATCACATATGTACATTTTCCGGGCTTCATTTTCACATATCGCCGAGTACTATACTTTTTGCTTACTGGTTTTATTTCATCCCAACTTTGATGAGAAATGACAATTTGAAATACTTGAGGTGGATCTAAAGTGGGCTGCTCATGAGTGGCATTCAATTCATCTCCGACGTATATGTATTCGATTTCTATTGGTTTTTAAAATTGTGTAAATGTGCTGAGGACTAATTTTGGAGCCCTTGAGCGCCATTTCGGCTGAAATCTGAGTGTAAACAGGATTCGATGGTGGTAAAAAATTGCCTTCGTCATTTATACATTTGTGCTTGACGTTAGTTAGTAACTCAGAGAGCAAATCTTTATCGTACATT
The DNA here is from genome assembly GCA_949628255.1 of Macrophya alboannulata. NCBI lineage: Eukaryota > Metazoa > Arthropoda > Insecta > Hymenoptera > Tenthredinidae > Macrophya > Macrophya alboannulata. Next base: position 11,749,653 of record OX451212.1, on the reverse strand, counting down.
TTTGTAGTATCGAGTGAAAATAAAGACGAAAGTTAGCTTACGTTAGAGTTAAGTAGTAGGATATGTTTAGGTTGTAAATCTTAAGATTAGGGTCGAAGCTAGGCGTCGGTATGACCGTTGGCAATAAGAGAGTCTAGGTTGAAAAACTGCAAGAGTCTAGTCAAGACGATTGCCAGACTTAGAAATAAGGAATGTATGGGAAAGCGAAAATGCGTGTGAACAAACAAGGGATGAGTTTGCATGGAAGTATGGATGAAGTGTGCAGAGGGGAAGGTTCTGGGTCTTGGGCCCAGACTTGTCTCGAGTGCAAAGAGAGGCAGATTTGACCTAACCATCAACCTGTTAAGACGTGTGTACGGAGCTGAAACGATTTTAAGACGACGATTTAAAATAAAGATTATTCATTGTTATAGTTTAATTGAAAGCCCTTGTATTCATTGCGCATCCTAACATCCTCGCTCACCTTGAAACCCACACTCAGTATTTCATACTACATTTTACTCTAATTTTCAGTAGCAGTACAATGTAAATATAGAGAAACATGTCTAACGAGACAATCAACAAGTGTGCAAAACCTAGGCGGGTAATAGAAATACGTTGTCGAGTGTAAAATTATGTAATATGCAACCAGTATGCAATGTTGGTTCGAAGTATGTATTGCGCGGGCTATTGAAGTTAGAGTGCTAGCCTAAAGTTTCAGGCAATGCCGCAATGGTATATTATTTGAAGCGCTTGGGCCTCGGCAGCGGTGCGCGATATACCGCGCTACTCCCACCAAAGTCCAATGGGGCAGCGCATGCGCACTTGAAGTATTCAGCAGTGACTCCATTACTCCACTAGGCTTTGCGCTTTAAAACAGCAGAACTATTGATAAAACTTATTACGAACTCTAGAACTTCAGTCAGAGAAGTCGGAGCTCTGAAAAAAAATTCATTTTGACAAAAATGGGGCGCCAACTTCACAGACACCTTGCCTGGAATGAAGAACGGTTCAGCTTAACACAGGATTCACATTGGTTCTGACATGGACAAATCGTGTCAACCACTGATAAGGAGCGCCGCTGAGCTGCGTTTACGTTTGGATTGGGGCATGCATTTGCGTTTGAGCGTGGAATGACCTTTACAACTTTAAGTCGGTCAAGCACTATTGTTTTTCTGTGTTGACGCGCGTGCTGTCTACTAAGCGTCGACTGCGGGCGCATGGCGACGCTGGTAGAGTCAAGTCCATGTTCAATGTGTAACCGCCAAGTCCGCCTTGCCTAGAGTTTCGGAGCGGATCTTAGCCCTGAGTTATAGTCGGTGTGCGGATGCTCAGGAGTTTGACCAGGATTCGTTATTTTAACTCAGGTGCAAGGTTCGGTCGGTGGGAATTACTGTCGTTTGAATAACTCAACGGTCAGGTTTTGATATCACAATTTATTTATGTTGTATTTACTTGTAAATAGGTATGATAACAGATTATAAATATTAACAGGGTACAGTGAGAGAATATAGATTTAAACGGTTATAATAAAAGAACTTGGATATTTAAACGGTTATAATACAAGAACATGGATATTTGAACGGTTATAATATGATTGCTTAACGGTTAATAATACGGTAAATGATAAAGGAATAGGTAAGGGTTGTGTAGGTCTCAAACTGCCTCGCCAGTTAGGGTATATCGGTTGGCTCAGCTCGCGTCGGTACTAGAAATACGATCGGCTCAGTTCGCGGCGTATCGGGATTGGTCGGTAGGCTCAGTTCGCCTCGGGACTAGAGATACATTTGGTTCAGTACACTATGTATCGGAAACGGTGGGTTGGCTCAGTTCGCCTCGGGACTAGAGATATATTTGGTTCAGTGCACCATGTATCGGAAACGGTGGGTTGGCTCAGTTCTCCTCGGGACTAGAGATACATTTGGTTCAGTGCACCATGTATCGGAAACGGTGGGTTGGCTCAGTTCGCCTCGGGACTAGAGATACATTTGGTTCAGTGCACCATGTATCGGTAACGGCAGGCTCAAAGAACCCTGATAGCAGGGGGTGTCCACCTCAGCGTGGTGACACGTCTGCATCCCATCAATACCGGGAGTGGAATGATTCCGATAGCGGCGGCTCGCTGTATTTATAGGCTCAGTACGCCCTGATAGCGAGCGGTACGCTCGGCTCAGTACGCCTCGGTATCGGTCAGATTCGGTCGGTTCAGTTCGCCGTGCCATCTAGAGATGCGATCCTCAGCTCGGACGCACGTCTGTACCCTTCCAGTCTTGGAAGCCGAATGATTCTGATAGCGGCGAGTCGCTGTATTTATAGGCTCAGTACGCCCTGATAGCGATCGGTACGCTCGGCTCAGTACGCCGCGGTATCGGTCAGATTCGGTCGACTCAGTTCGCCGTGGTATCTGGAGATGCGATCCTCAGCTCGGACGCACGTCTGTACCCTTCCAGTTTTGGAAGCCGAATGATAACAGCCGCGCGGAGCAGGCCTATTTATACGGTTTTAGCGGCTTGCCGCGGGCGAGTCTATTATTGGCGTGGGGGCGTGGCGTACCTTGATAACGTTTCGCGGGCAAGTCTATTATTAGAGGAGGGGTGGAGGGCTTAGAATCGAGCTCTCTGGATGCTCGGTTAGAAATGACGCTGATTTTTTGGTTAAACCAATGTGCAGGTCTGTACTTGCGGTACAAGGCACGGACGTCATTCATAACTCATATCATTAAATGAAGAAAGTTAGAAAATAGCATGTGAGTGGAAAGAGTGATACGGGAATGGCTCAGTTTTATGACGTCACCAGAAGTTGCAAATGGCGGTATGCGTAATGACATGCCAAATTGTACAGTATACATACACGCTGTTAAATGAAGTAAAATATAAAATCAATGGTTAAACTAATAATTTGTAATATATAATAAATATTCAAAATAACCTCTTATTTCGAATGTTGTATTTGGGGAAGTTCACAAAACAACGAGAGGTCAGAGACGATGGTATTTGAGATTTGTCTGATATATTTTTGTTCTTGCGTATTTCTGTGCATCAAACACAGCCCTATGACGACTTTTCGTTTTATATCTTCATTCAGTTAGGGCATCCCATCAAAGTTTCTCATAAAATGACATTTAGGGCCAATCTTCGACCAGAAGGAATGGGAATTCGTGAATATCTACTTAGTCCAATGTACGATCCATGTCACTATATGTACTAGGGTGGTTCTTATTTTGGGCGTTTTTGGAATTCAATACAGCCGCCCCCAAAAATCCTTCCAAATATTTCTAAAAAAATGCCTGTAAGGTTTGAGCCCTTAACATTGATATTAACACGTGCCTCGAAGCGACCAAAGTTTTAAATGCAAAACACATGTATTTTTGAGCATCGATTCTATAAAAATTGTTATCTCACGAGATAATTGATTGAAATTCGTGAAACTTGGCTTAGTTATTGCTGTTGGTTATTTGTTTGAAGTATCAGGAACACTGTATGAGGTTTATGAAATAAAACTGAACAGATTTATAAAGAAAAAAGATATAATTATGACTGTTACATTATTGATTCAGATAACGAGCGAAAGATTTAGAAAGCAGTGAGTGTATAAATTTTGTCTGCGCGCCGGGTTGCGCAGAACCCTGCAGAATCGTTGCATAGGCATACTCCAACACCCCTTCTCAACGATTATGCTCCTTCAGCTATCCCTATGTTCAAAGTCCACTAGTTGACATCCTTCTCGATGTCTTTTGAGTTTCACAGCCCCCAATGGTTTCGTCAACATATCAGCGATCATTACATCGGGTGGACAGTATTCTAATTCAATCATTTTTCTTTTGACTAGGTCTGTCAGAAAATGATATTTCACGTTGACGTGCTTTGTTTTGTTTCTTGACTCCCCATTTTTTACCAATTTGATGGCACTCTGATTATCCTCGTACATCCGAATTGGCTTGGTCTGCTCCACACCAAAGTCTTCGAGTAATCTTCGAATCCACAACAGTTCCCTGCTTGTCTCCGCTATTGCGACGTACTCTGCTTCACAGCTTGACCAGGCTGTACAGGTCTGCTTTCTGCAAGCCCAAGCAATCGCACCACCATTATATAGAAATACGTAACCGCTGTGTGACTTGCTATCGCTTCTATCCTCCGCCCAATCTGCATCCGTGTAAACTTTGGGTCCCTCCGCGTTGCTTGGTAATTTTTATTTCAACTGTTTTGTCCCCTTTTAGTATCTAACAACTCTCTTTGACCCATTCCAGTCAGTATCAGTTGGTTGTTTGACCTTTTGGCTCAAAATTGATACACTTGCTGCTATGTCGGGTCGTGTGTGGGTTGCTATGTTGTAATGATTAGATAGCTAGAAACGATCTTCTCACTACAGATACATTATGATTTTTTATTACTTTAATTTATAAACATTTAGGTTTGGGTAATGAATATAACACGACAAATAATTGAGCTGAAAAATATGAGTTTATTTATTGATAGGTTTATATGATGGAAAATTCAGCCCGTTTGATTTTAATAAAGCCTTTTGGCATTTGAATATTTTTATCGTTGATATGAACAATAGGTCTTGATCGTAGAAACAGGTCTTGGAGGTGAGATTAAAATATCAACGATTCCTAATAGACAAAACAGACGACACAGTACTCTTTAGGATGTTAAAAAACATCGTTAGAAAAGAAATAATGATACCGCTAATTTCGAGTACAGACAATGGACATTTTATAATATGGACAAACATGCGGTATCATGAAATTTACATATACATTGTTTCTATTGTTTTTTATACATAGACAGCAATGGCTCGAAATGACATAATTTAGTGATTTGAATTATTCGTATTAATGATAACTTCTCGACCCTTCTCTTAGTAATAAGGATTCAATGGCGTGGCCGCATGGTATAATACTTATATTGCGTCGGAGTTCTCGTTGCTGTATAATCTCAGCATATTATTGTGGTTTCACTGGATGAAGGTGGTAGTCGGTTTATACATTTCACACTATTATTTCGTTATCATTGTTACTGATCAGTTTTACATTTCGTCGATGCTTCTGGATTAAAATTAATCAACAACAGGTTGCGACACGTCTATCTTTTACCACGGTCAGGAGTCGAGAGAGCGAGTCTTCTTCTCTTCCGGCTAACCGGTTTATTAGTACTAAAAATCGACTGTGGTGTCGCGTAGCGCACCACATGAGTCAAGTATTAGGCGCTAGCTTTGAATGCACTATATCGTTACATCTTGCCCCCCCATTATCTTCACAGGGTTTGTCAAAAAATGTCAAGATAATTAAACATAATACAAAGAACATGTAACGAGTAAATAATCTAATTATACAATAAATAACATGTAACCAGTACAATTAGTCTTAAAATTTAGGTACAAAAGTCACTTAATCTATTTTTATCACTAGTCAGTCGATGATACGAACAATGTCACAATTGAGATTGGAGTTCTTGACTGGTTACTCCAATTTGTTATACAGGCTGATAATACTTGCGTAAGCTAGTTCGGTTATAAATTCCTTTTACTATGTTTGAATTATTGGGATCTGTCAATTCGTAGGCATTAACCCCTAGACTTCGTTTTATCCTATACGGTCCTTGATACAGATGGAAAAATTTTTGTGTAACTTCATCTAATGCACTTGATTGTATAGGTACACGTATAAGAACTAGATCATTGTTATTAAGTTTGATTTTGGATTTCGTTTTTTGATTCTTCTGGCGTCTATTAAAATTTGTCAAAATTCTTTCATTAGCTAATTTTATTTTCACATGCTGAGGAGATACTGAAGCAGTTGGAAATTTTATAAGTTCTTGAATTTTGTCGATTGGACTTTCTCCAAATTGCAACTCGTGAGGAGTAAACCCAGTGCTACTGTGAACAGTCACATTTAAAACTTTTTGGATACTTGGTATATATTTAGCCCATTTAGTATGATGTTCATGACAAAATAACCGAAATAATTTTCCTAATTCTCTCATTACTCGCTCGGTAGGATTTGATTGTGGGTGACGTATCGATGAAAAACAGATTTTTATGCCTAAAGATTCTAATTCACGTCTCCAATTATGCGAAGTAAACTGAGTTCCATTATCAGATAGTATTTTTTGTGGCTTTCCAAAAGTTGGGATATAATGCTCAATTATTTTTTTTAAACTTATTTTAGTAGTAGCTTTTTTCATTGGATAAAGTGTTACATATTTCGAAAAGGCATCCAATACGACTAAGATATATTGAACTCCTCCTACAGATCTTGGTAGTGGGCCATAAAAATCGACTGTTATCAATTCACCAGGTTTCGTTGCTTTAACTAGCTGATATTCTCCTTCCATGCTGTACGTTAGATGCTTTATACGCTGACATAAATCGCAATGCAAGACGATATGTTTCACGTCACGCGTTATATTTTTCCAAGAATAATAGGTTTTTAAATATTGTAAAGTTTTATAGACACCCGGATGTGCCAAGTTATTATGTATAGCTTTAATTAATTCACTAGTTAAACTTTGCGGTACAACAATTTTCCATTTATGATCAAATTTATTTCTGCTAAATAACACGTTTTCATGCACTAAATATTTATAATTATTATCTGGAGTTATATTGCTGTCAAATATAGATTTTAATTTGGGATCACTTCTCTGCCATTTTGATACTTTCTTAAATTCAATTGGAAACTTGGTGTCAACTAATAATTTTGCTATTTGATTTTGTTCAATATTGTCATTTAACTTATAACTAGGTGATAAATGCGAAGTCATAGCTGCTATTACTAGCTTGTCATCTTGCTGTTCATGAAATTTTCCTTCAGGATTGCGACTGAAGAAGTCTGCTACCAAATTATCGCGTCCAGTACAATAACTCACTTTAAATGTATACTGTTGTAATAACAAGCTCCAACGAATAAGACGGGCATTTTGAAATGGAGTACTATTTAGAAAAATGAGACCTTTATGATCCGTGATTATCTCAAATTCATTACCAATTAAATACGTGCGAAAGTTTGTAACCGAATATACAATTGCTAAAAGTTCTTTTTCCGTGGTTGTATATGTTACGTGCTCGTGTACTCACACCTCTATATTTCACATTATATTACCTACGATATCAACTGAAGACATAACATCCTGCAGCTGCATCCTATCTCTCAACCTCTAATCAGAAGAAGCCTCAATCTCAATCCGAAGAACCTCATCCCTACTTACTTACCTTTAAAACTGCTACCTTGCATAAACGCGCTCACGCCCGAGAGACAATGAGACAATAGAAACACTTGCCCACAAACTCTCAACTCAATCACTTCATTACACATCAGGCAAATATAATAAACTACACACTCAATCTTGCACTAAACTCAAACAGAATATTGTATTAGATAATAAGTCTATATAATAAACTCACTCTCAGTATTATCAACTATACATAAAGTTTCATCCACATCATTCATCCAAGCACCCAAATAATATCCGGTTGTCCCTAGACGTAAAAACAAGAGAAAAGAACCCAAATTCATAACTATCGTATCAGCAACAATCTGATTCATAACAACGGTGGCAGCTCCTCTCTAACTCTTATCAACAGTGGGAGCTCCACCCTAATTCATAACAATGGTGGCAGCGGCACTCCTTGTTTACCGGAATTTTAAGTGCTAAAAGTTAAGTGAAACCAATTCTATACTACTAGAAGTGACGGTATCTCAGTGTCAAAAGAACCGAATTCTACAACGTACTCTTCAGGATAATCATCTCAAACTCTACAATCATCGTGACTTAAGTGACAAGAATCTATAAGAAATAATCGAATTGCTACCAAATCCATAAAACTAAATCAACTGAAATTCAGAAACACTGAATCTATGCTTAAACACAAACATATAAATTCATAAATCTACATTGAACAAACAAAGTGCATAAATATTGAGTGAATATAAAATACTGTGTCCTTTTAACTACTTCTACAAAATCATAAGGAAATAACTCAGCAAAAAAAAAAAAAAAAAAAAAAAAAATCGAAATTCCAACGACTCCTCAAAGGCACCTAGCCCCACAAAGATTCATCTGAATCCACCGAGGCCCATAAGAGACACACTTTCCACAACATCAAGACATCTCTATCCATCACGACACCGAGACAGCTCTACACATCAACCTCATCTACAAAACTAATTGAGATCCGTATAGAAATGAAATTTATAATAATTCTGATCATCAGCTTGTAAGTAACCTTAATTTTATATTACACAAACAGAAATTACCTAACACAATATCGCCAAAATGTCCGACGACGAATCCCTATCTGGTACACTACCGCGAAAATATTGGTCTCTTAAAGATGTACTTGACACAATCCCGTATTTCGATGGTCGAAATGTGAATATAAACAATTTTATCAGAAGCTGTGAAAATGCCAAACCTCTCATTAACCCAACACAAGCCCCAGTTTTAACGCGCATGTTACGAACCAAAGTCTACGGACTCGCAGAATCATATCTCGGGAACAAAGAATATAACACCATCGACGAGATTTTACTAGCTCTAAAACGAGCATTTTTACCAAAGAAGACCATTTTTGAATGGCAAACGGAGTTAAATAATGTCAAACAACAACGCGATCAACGTGTCTTAGATTACGGCACCAAAGTTGAGGATATTCTCTATAACACAATACAAGCTATCAACAATACACACACTAACACCGACACGACTAGCATGATTTCGGCAATCCAAGACAATGTACTAAAATGTTTCGTTAGAGGCTTGATTCCCGATATAGAGTTTAGAGTAGCGGGTACTCACCCGACCACTTTGAACCAAGCAATTGAAATAGCTCTTACAGAAGAACAAGAATTTCTAAATCGCAATGCCTATAACACCCAAAACAACAGTGATAGCAATCCAAATATTAGCAATCAAAAACCCCAACAAAACAAATCACATCCTCCAAACATACAACCAAATAGACGATTCAATAATCACCCACAAAACCCATCAATCCCTCGAAATCCAAATCAACGACCAGATCCCAATCAAAACCCTACAACTTGCACTTACTGCAACCGCAGAGGTCACACAGAAGACGTCTGTTACACGAAAAATCGCGATACCAGACAAGCCAAATACTGCACACACTGCCAGAGACCGGGCCATACTCTGAATGAATGCCGCTCTGCCAAAAATCAATTACAACAGCCTAATCAATTGCAACAACTTGATCAAATGCAACAACCTACTCAATCAAACACACAATATTCCTCATTATCCTGTAATTATTGTAAACGCCAGGGACATACAATAGAAAACTGTAGAAAACGCGCTTATAATAACGCACAAAGACAACAAACACAGGGTTCTTTAAACTCGAACACTGTCCGCCGGGAGAACGTGCCGACGGACCCAGATCAAACACAACAGCGTTCAACGATACAACAAATCACATCCTCGATACAAAATCAGAATCAATAAATGGACTTTTACCAGTCATCGAAATGGATATACGAGAGTTAGAAACAAAAGCAAAATTCATAATAGACACTGGTGCAGACTTAAATATCGTAAAAATCAGTTGTTTAAAAGAGAAAACTAAACACGACAGAAGTAAAACGCGAAAAATGACAGGAATCACAGATGGATTTACTACTACTTTAGCCCAAACCAAATTGCAAATTAATGACAAAGATTACGAATTCCACATTGTCCACGACGACTTCCCAATAGCTCAAGACGGCATTATCGGACAACCTTTGTTATCCAAAGAAAAAGCTCTAATTTCCTACAAATCTAATACGCTAACTTTGACAGATACGGTAATTCCCTTTGAACTCCAAAATTCACGTATTACCACTATCATTACAATACCAGGTCGTACTGCTCAAGTAATCCCTATTAAAATTTCAAATTCGGAAATCGATCAAGGCTACGTAGATACAGTTAATCTAGGCCCCAATATTCACTGCGGTAAGGCATTCTTAACAAACAGAAACGGTCAAGCGTCCATATATGCGATAAACTCAAACGAATCAGCTGTTGAAATAAGAGTACCAACAGTAACTCTAGAACCAGTCCTCGAAATCCTCAGTACACTCACCCCTGCAGAAACTACTACAAATCACTCTACGCTTAATCAACTTTCAATAACTCACGGTGACATATGCAGATCTACAGGAGCAATTATTCACTTCATACCGCAAAAATTCCAAATATTAAGAGGAATTTCAGTCAAATTATTAGAAGCTTGCAATTTAAACGAATACGAGCTCATAACCTACGCGAAAAATAGTATAGTCGGAGATACTATAAAAGATATAATTCCTAAAACCTCAAAAGCATTATACCACTCAATAATTATGGAAACCTATTACAGCGATACAGATGACACAATGATTACGAAAACACTCGAAGCTCTTAAGAATCATCTAATTTCAAACAACACAAATTCAATCTCAATTCCTGACCTATCCAACGAACTAGGCAAACAAAACTGGAATAAAATCTTACAAATAATAATCTCAACCTTCAATAACACAAACATTCCAATAAAAATATATACTAAATCTCAAGACCAAACTCAAAATACACACCAAACTTTAAAAGTGTTGACAATGAACAACACGATAGAGCCCAATGACACTACAACCCTCGATAATAATATTAATAATAACTCCGAAAGATTAACAATCCTTAAAAATTTAATGCGTTTGGATCACCTCAACGACGAAGAGAAAGAATCTATACTTACACTCACGACAGAATTCAACCACCTATTTTTTCTGCCAGGCGATAAACTATCACATACATACTTAACGAAACATTCGATTCCAACAACAGATGACATTCCGATTAACGTAAAACAATACCGATATCCGACTATCCACAAAGACGAGATACAAAAACAAGTTTCAAATTTACTAGACCAAGATATAATCAAACCATCATCCTCACCTTACAATTCCCCCGTCTGGATTGTGCCGAAAAAACCTGATGCAGAAGGTCACAAAAAATGGAGAATGGTGATAGATTACAGAAAACTTAACGAAAAGACAATAGGTGACGCATATCCCCTACCAAATATAAACGATATACTCGACCAGTTAGGGAACGCCAAATATTTCTCAACCTTCGACCTCGCTTCAGGGTTTCATCAAATTCCGATGGACCCAATAGACGCGCATAAGACAGCTTTCTCAACTCCACACGGACACTACGAATTTAAAGACATGCCATACGGACTCAAAAACGCCCCAGCGACGTTTCAGCGACTCATGGACCAAGTTTTATCCGGTTTAGAAGGAAACGTTGCATTCGTATACTTAGACGACATCGTCATCTATGCACATTCTATAGAAGAACATGAGACTAAATTCAAAAAACTAGCTAACAGACTACAATCAGCAAATTTAAGCCTACAAATTGGTAAGTGCGAATTCCTTCGAAAGGAAGTAGCCTATTTAGGACACATTATTACAGAAAACGGTGTAAAACCAGACCCAAAGAAAATAACGGCAGTCAAATCATACCCAGTTCCTAAAACAGCCAAACAGATCAAACAATTCATCGGTCTTATCGGTTACTACAGACGATTTATCGAAAACTTTTCAAAAATATCGAGACCACTAACTACTCTACTGAAAAAGAACGTTAAATTCCTCTGGACATCTGAACACCAACTGGCTTTCGAAACGTTACGAGACTTGATATGCATATCCCCTATACTACAATATCCTAAATTTGACCAACCATTTATTTTAACAACTGACGCATCCAAATACGCTATCGGTGCTGTACTCAGCCAAGGTAAAATCGGAGAAGACCTACCAATAGCCTATACATCACGCACACTGAACAAAGCAGAGTTGAATTATTCTGTAATCGAAAAAGAATTACTAGCTATTGTATATTCAGTCCATCACTTCAGACCTTACTTGTACGGACATAAATTCACACTTGTTACGGATCACAAACCTCTTATTTGGGTTAGCAATGTTAAAGACCCAACCTCACGACTACTAAGATGGAGATTCAAACTCGAAGAATATGACTACGACGTCGTATACAAGAAAGGACAAATTAATTTAAACGCAGACGCGTTATCACGTAATCCACCCGTAGATACTGATAAACTATTACCAATCAACGTAAAACGCGACCGAAACACGAGCTCAGATAGTATATCAAACCTTGACGCGAAACGGAGAAAAGAAGCTCACCAATTCCCGACCCACCCACGACAAAGTACAGACGAGTCACCAAATCCTGCTCCTACTAAACGATACAAAAGCGACGTTGAATCCGCTGAAATGGATCTAAATTCAGACAATGACAAACTTAGTCACATTTCCATGGATTGCTTACCATCAGAAAGAGATATATCAAATTTTTCAAATAGACCGATGAGAATTGACTCACCAGGCGATACATCTGTAGATAATCTACCGCTAGCAAAAAGACTAATTCACCCACCAGACAGACGCACAGTTCATAATTCATCTACAGACGCTTCAATGGACAGTCTCCTAACCACTTTCTCAAAAGATCTATCCTCAGACGACTCAACAGACAGTTTTCCTATGCCTAAAAAACCGATTAACGTCTCGAAATCTACTAAACCAATAACAATCGATTCGTCCACTGACATCTCAATTGACGATTTACCATTGTTTAAAAGATATCAACAAAAACGAAACGCTACGTACACAGACATTTCCCCGGATAATTTACCCGTAAATAAAAAATCACGTAAACTCCGACGGAATCCTACATCAACTTCCTTCAAGGAAGATCCGTACTGAACAAAAATTTAAATAATAATCCACAATATATCGAACGCCAACCGAACATAAGCGCTTCAATTGATAAACCTGATCTTACTTCAAACCAGCCTAGTGATAACTCAGAACCAAATGACACACTTAAAAATAAACCAACATACAGCAAACGCACCAGCACGCAATCTCCAACACATGAATACAAACATAAGCTGCGACCAAGAAAGCCTAAATCCCCTTCACAACCGCCTGATTCTTCATCGTCAGACGACAACCATATCCCTTATTATGAACAAAAATTACCTACTTCCAGTGAATCATGGACTCACCGTTCTAATCATAAGAAATTATATTCAGACGCTGTCAAAGGAAAACAACCACCCACTATACCTAAAACTACCACCCCGAGACAATCCACGTACCCGATGGCCAAATCCATGTATTATAATCCATCCTATAAACAATTCCGAGAAGTCTCAAAACTTTTACCGATCCCAGAGAACCGTTTCATAACTGAGGTAACTCAAGATTTATTTACAACAAACGACAACTTGGCACATTGCATCCCAGCCGACTGTCTAATTGGACGAGGTATAGCACAAGAAATGATCGAACGAAATATTATAAGTCGCGACGAGTTAAAATCAAAAAACCCTCAAGTAGGTGACATTATAGTAACACCATACAATGACATCAAAGTTTATAACTTAATAACTAAACCTGAATTTTTTGACAAACCTACGAACGAAACTATGTACAACATCCTATGTAAACTCAGACGAAAGTTAGAAACAGACAACGTACAGTCAATATCGATCCCAAAAATCGGTTGTGGACTAGATAAACTAAATTGGAAGACCGTGCGATCAATGATATACTTTGTTTTTCAAAATTCCTGCATAAGAATGACTATTTGCGACTCTGAACCAAGTCAAAATATTGTACCCTGTTCAGGAAATAATGTTGCTAATTCAAACTCAAATAATGAACATCGTATACGAACCGAACATATCGTCGTACCTGAAAGTTTACACCATTACCACATAGAAACGGACAGAATCAGTACCTCGAATAATATTCTTCCATCAAACGACAACCGACTCTTACACGATATCGAAGAAAATAGTACAAATAATATGCAACAAGTTCAACCTCAAAATCCGATTCCACACTTCAGCCATACAGATCCAACCCCACTAGCACCTAATATCAAAGAGACAAACGATGATATTCTTATGAGAAAAGATAATTACGTGCACTGTATGTCAGCAGATTGTATTTTTAAAAAAGGAGTTGGTAAACATTTAATCGATATCGGCAGTTTAGATACAAATTTCCTAAGATCCCAAAGTCCTGAAATGAATAGTGTGATCATTACACCAATTAATAAAAAATTCATCTTTAGTCTTGTAACACAAGAGAACCATTATGAAAAATCAACAGTTAATGGAATCCATAACACATTAATTATCCTCCGTGACATACTGCAGGCTAAAAACATAAAATCTTTCTCAATTTCCAAAATCGGTAGCGGATTTGACAAACTAAATTGGTTCGCGATTAAAAACACTCTCAGAAAAGTCTTTAATTATACAAATATAACAGTAAACATCTGTCTAAACGAAATCAATGTCCCCAATCCTGAGCTACGTGAGGAAATAATTCGTGAAAACCACGAATCCGTCATAGCTGGTCACAAAGGAATAACAAAAACTTTCAAAAGAATCCGAGCATTATATTATTGGCCGAACATGAAAGACGATATCGGAAAATTTATAAAATCATGCGAGAGCTGTCAACGACGAAAACTTGTCAGAAATAAAATTAAACTTCCGATGGTAATAACGGATACACCAACAACCGCGTTCGAGAAAATTTCGTTAGATATAGTCGGACCTTTACCTACTTCAAATTCACAAAATAAATATTTACTAACAATTCAAGACAATTTAACCAAATACTCGGAAGCAATACCATTAAAAAACATGACTTCAACAACAATAGCTAAAGCATTTGCAGAAAATTTTATTTGTCGCTACGGAGCCCCTCAATCAATCTTAACAGATCAAGGCCCGAACTTTCTCAGTCCTGTCATGAAACAATTAGCTAAAATTTTCAAAATAAAACAAATAAAAACCACAGCTTACCATCCTCAATCCAATGGCTCTCTCGAACGCAGTCATCAAGTCCTAATCGAATACTTAAAACACTACATCAATCATAAATATAATTGGGACAAATGGATTAGATTCGCAATATTCTCGTATAATACGTCAGTACACGAAAGCACTGGCTACACACCTCACGAATTAATATTTGGTACAATAGCGCGACAATTGTCAAGCATATGCGTCAACAAAAATCTTTCGAATAAATACGAAGATTACTTGCACGAAATAATTACTCGTCTCAAAGAAACTCGTCAAGACGCAATGAAAAATCTTAACAATGCGAAATTAAAATCAAAATTGATATACGATAAACACATAAATGTACACACTTTCGAGCCAGGTCAATACGTCTACCTAATCAATGAAACGAAAAAGAAATTAGATGACCACTACAAAGGACCATACAAAATAATTCGTATAATCAATAACATTAACGCGGAACTCCAAATAAACGATCATAAAACTAAAATAGTTCATATAAATAAAATAAAATTAGCCATAGAATAACAATATACAAAACACTACCACACATAACAGACGCCAAATCACGAATATACCAGTACATGAATACCTTTTCAGAACTGGACTAGCCGAGCCAGATGAAATCGACGACCCGTACGCAATCTCAATATTCGATGACAATCCCGGTATCTACTACGAGCATATTCAAAACTTGAAAACCTTCAACGACGAGTGGAAACTAATCAATTTCATCGACCTAGACAACCTGATCGGAAAACTGAGCAAACTAAACGACTATTTAGAAGCAATTAATAAAAAATGCGCATCTTACGTAGCAAATTGCGACATGCAGGATCACATAGATATGCTAAAAAATCGAATGTTAGTTATTACAGAACACCAGAATCAGATCGGTACCCTAATCGGTTATCACGACAACACAGGCATCGAACAACACCTTGCAAAATTCCTTAACTACAGACGCAAGAGATGGGCTCCTTTTGGATTCATAGGCAAAGTTAGTAAAACACTGTTCGGTACCCTAGACTCAGAAGACGCAGAACACTACGATTCGCAAATCAACAAATTATATGCAGATACTAACCATCTAGCTTCACTACTCAAAGCCCAAACACACATAATCAAATCTAAGCTTGGAGAACATAGAGTAAAACTGCAAGAAATCACAGACCATATTCAAGAAATAGACAATACACAAATAAAATTCAACGAATTGTTCAACATTATAAACGTAAATGAAAAGATAAATCACGGACACATTTTCCTTTTAAAACACTTAGTACAACTTGACAAATATTCTAACGAATACGAACTCGACCTTGACAATCTAATCGATGCAATCTTATTCGCTAGACAAGGGATACTTCATCCAAAAATCCTAACACCTGAACAGATTATGTCATCTATCAAACAAATACAAAGTCAAAACCCCACGAAACATTTTCCAGTTCCCCTAGAAAACGAATACGCACAAGAATTAGTAAGACTCTCAAAACTCGAAGTTACCTACATAAA
Organism: Macrophya alboannulata; assembly: GCA_949628255.1. Lineage (NCBI taxonomy): Eukaryota > Metazoa > Arthropoda > Insecta > Hymenoptera > Tenthredinidae > Macrophya > Macrophya alboannulata. Next base: position 11,733,243 of record OX451212.1, on the reverse strand, counting down.
CAATAAACTTATTTACATTATTTCAATACCACTGCTTAACACTAACGTCTTCAACATTTACCGACTCATCCCAATCCCAGTAAAACAACACTACGATACCACGGACGACAAATTCGCATATATCAGACCAAGCAGCGATTACATAGCAATAACAAGAGATAGAAGCCTATATTTCCAATTAACCGAACTAAAGTTCAATAAATGTATGATGTCATTAGGAGCATACATTTGCAGACAAAATCAACCGCTATTCCATACTAACAATCATATTATTTGCGAAATCGGATTATTTATCCAGCCGACCGAAACAGACATTAAATCATGTGACATCAGACTTGGTACCTTCAACGGAGTATACTGGACAGAATTAATTACATCCAATTCCTGGATTTACTCTTTGACCAAACCAGAAGTTATCCATATCGTATGCACAGACGAAAACCCAATTCAAGTAACGTTAAGCGATTCCGGAATATTAAAATTGAACAATAAATGCACGGCAAGCTCTAACACAATCTCTCTCTCTACGACCAAACATTACCAAACAACAGAAACTTACTCCTACGTACCCAAATTTAACCTTAATATCTCAGATTTTTATGGGCCATTCAAAAACAAAGACTTCAACAATTTATCCCACATTCCTATATCAGTACTGAACAAAACCCCATATCTTAATGATAAAGACTTGACCTCGAACGGCTTAACACTAGACGACATCATTAAACAAGCAAATGAAATGACAGAACATAAAAAATCTACAGACAACAACAATCGCGTGGAAAACATATTATATTACATTTCTTCTGCATTTGGATCACTATCACTTATGTATTTGATGAACAAATTTTCGTTAGTAAGTAAAATGTTCAACTTGTTCAAAACTATCAGAAGTATTCGCCAACGAAATGAACCTAACAATGAAATAGTCGAATATCAAGGCAATCAGACTTTTATCGAACCACCCAATTCATTAGAACATGCCACATCATCATGCGAACGAACATTAAACCCACAAACACCACACACACATATAATTATTCAACAAGCAAATCCGCCAGCGATCATTACTACTCACACAACATCAAACCCAATAAATACTGAAACACCTCCGCCGTCTCAAACATCTTTCTACGCCCAATAAGAACATGTACCACTTTGATGAAATCAGTAATAATTACCTATACTATACAATATCTGTAATAAAAACGATACTATCCATGTCATTATTATTAAATAATTACACATATAACCTGCTAATGTAATATTCAAATATCATATACTAACTCAGCATAAGACATTTATAACTAACCGATCTTATTGCCAATAAGCCATCTTTAGTGTAATATGATTTTGGAATCAAAATCATATCTCCTATACCTAGCTTATATTTACTAACGTAAATATAAGACGTTTATAATTATTATCTCATATACCTAGCTTATATTTACTAACGTAAACATAAGACCTTTATAACTAATATACATATTGCATTTAAATCCGTAGATTTAAACACAAAAACAAAAAAAAAAAAAAAAAAAAAAATTTCCTCCTGCTTCACAGGAGCAATATTTTTTTTTCCCCCGGGGATGGGCGTGTTACGTGCTCGTGTACTCACACCTCTATATTTCACATTATATTACCTACGATATCAACTGAAGACATAACATCCTGCAGCTGCATCCTATCTCTCAACCTCTAATCAGAAGAAGCCTCAATCTCAATCCGAAGAACCTCATCCCTACTTACTTACCTTTAAAACTGCTACCTTGCATAAACGCGCTCACGCCCGAGAGACAATGAGACAATAGAAACACTTGCCCACAAACTCTCAACTCAATCACTTCATTACACATCAGGCAAATATAATAAACTACACACTCAATCTTGCACTAAACTCAAACAGAATATTGTATTAGATAATAAGTCTATATAATAAACTCACTCTCAGTATTATCAACTATACATAAAGTTTCATCCACATCATTCATCCAAGCACCCAAATAATATCCGGTTGTCCCTAGACGTAAAAACAAGAGAAAAGAACCCAAATTCATAACTATCGTATCAGCAACAATCTGATTCATAACAACGGTGGCAGCTCCTCTCTAACTCTTATCAACAGTGGGAGCTCCACCCTAATTCATAACATATAGTTAATTTCGGTATTCGAAAGACATCGGCTCACTAGGCCTATTATACAATGATTATTTTCTTGATCCGTTTGAAATAAAACACCAGAAATGCCTTTGTCGCTTGCATCTGTTTGTAGTTTATAAGTAGAATTTGGATTTATGTGATGCAATGTCACAACCTCTAAAAATTTATTTTTTAAATCATGAAATGCTTTAGTATGATCGAGAGTCCAATTCCACTCTATATTTTTTCTTAACAAATCTCGAAATGGATCAATATAATTTGAATATTTAGTACAAAATTGTCGATAAAAGTTGCATACACCAATAAACTGTTGCAGTTGTTGTTTACTTTTAGGTTCAGCAAAGTCTCTAATTATTGCTATTTTTTCAGGATCAGGTATTACTCCTGTAACTGATATGATAAAACCTAAAAATGGAATTGAATCTTTGAGGAATAGCGATTTGCTGAGGTTTAAAGTGAAATTGTGCTGCTCCAATCTGTTAAAAACAAGACTGAGATGGTGTAAATGTTCTTCAAAAGTTCTAGAATTAATTAATAAATCATCAATATATGTAGTTAAAAAATTAGAGAAATTATTTTGAAATGTTAAGTTAAGAGCTCTAATGAATCCACTCACTTCCTGCTGTTTTTAGGCCAAATGGTATTCTGCAAAAATGATACAGCGTTGAATTATGTAAAAAAGCTGTGTATGGTCTCGATTTAACTGCTAAAGGAATTTGCCAATATCCATGCGTTAAGTCTACTGTTGAAAAGTATTTTGTTCCGTGATATTTTTGTAAAACTTCATTAATTAACGGTGGTGATTCATCATCGGACTCAATTATATCATTTAAAAACCTAGCATCAAGACAAACACGAACTCTACCATCTTTTTTTTTAACGATTCTAAGTGGATTGCAATATGGACTAATTGAATGTTCTATTATTCCGTTTTCTAACATAGCTTGTATCTCAGAGTTTACCGCGTCTCGGTATGACAGGGGTACTGGATAAGACCGACGAATAAATGGTTTATTGTTCAATACCTTAATATGATGTTCGTATATACTAGTGCACGCCGGTTTATCAGTGAATAAGGTTTGATGTTTTAATATTAAACTCAGTAATGGTTCAGTATATTTGATATCCTGCACCATAAGTTGTGACGCGATCATTCGAAAATCTTTAAAAAAATTGTGGTCTTCTGCCTCATCATGTTCTTGACTATCACACATGATTTTATTTAGATGTTCTATTATTAGATTATCTGTTGTTATTGAATGACTATCAGACTCTGCGTTTATCTGATTTGTACTTCTATCGGTAGCATCAGTAGGGTTAAAACAAATTTCATCTACACAAAATACCTGACACCTTGTGTCCAAAATATCATCAAAATTCAAATTACACAAAACATTATTATCATCAACATTAGCCAAATCATTATTTTCAACGTTTTCAATTATTTCATTATTAATTATTTCAATATTATTTCCAAGATTTATAACATCGTCTCCATTACGCATGCTATTTTCAATATTTTCAATTTCAAGTTTATTATTTTCAAGATTCATAACACCGTCTCTATTACGCATGCTATTTTCAATATTTTCAATTTCAAGTTTATTATTTTCAAGATTCATAACACCGTCTCTATTACGCATGTTATTTTTTATACTTTCGGTTTCAATTTCATTATTTAATTTTAAATTCTGATTAGTATTTGAAGGATTAAGAATATTTTCATTACTAAGAACTACATTTTTATTCCCTTCAGTATTAGAATGTATGACACTTTCAGTTATCCAACAAGTCTGACATTCATTCAACTTATCAACATTAGCGAGATGGTCATTCCTAACTATTTGTATGTATGTTACTTCATCTTTACAAGAAGACTGTAATTTATCCACCGATCCTCGACTGTACGATACAAAACGTTCATCTACACATGATCCATTGATTTCCATAGTTTTTTCATTATAATCTAATATCACATTATTCACTGATAACCAATCATTACCCAATATTATACTCGATGATAATTTAGGTACTACTAAAAACATATAAGTCATCCTTCGACCATCTATATACATATCCACTAAAATTTGTTTTTTAAGATTAACCGCAGTTTTTCCAAACGCAGGAAACACCTTGATATTAGCTACTGGTAGTTCAGCTAACATATGATTTAAAATTTGATTATAGAAATTTTCTGAAACGCAGGTTATTTGACTCCCCGTAGCAACTAAAGCTTGTACTAAAATACCTCCAACAATGACTGATAAGTGAGGACATTTAGGAATTTGTTTTTGTTCAGCTGGTAATTTACTAGTGCTTAAAATGTCTGACGATAGGTCCTCAATAAAATCATTAGCTCCTCGGTACGATAACGGACCTTGCTTATTCGCACCTCGAATTAGTTTAAATGTGAGTTATTCGGTTGCCTATTACTGTTATAGCTATACTGATTACTTATTACAGGCGGAGGAAAATTTGTATTTGGTAAAGTGAAATTTTGTTGTGGACCAGGGCGACAATTATTATGACCTTGATTATAAAGTCTTTGGTGATTAACTGTGAAATTTGCTTGTGTACTATTACCATTATAATTAGTATTACTTGATGATGCTCCTTGTGTTTGATTAGTATTATTACTATTTTGCATATTTCTGTTAAAATAACCAGTATTTCTATTTTTATCATTTTCCCTATCCTCATGTCCTGAATCCAAATTTGATAATGACTGAGTAATCAATTTTGTATCATTAAAATCTATAGTTGCCAATATATCTCTAATTCTAAATGGAAGTTGCTGTACTATTGCAAAATTTATTTCATACTGAGAAATTGCTGGTTCAAAATATTTAGCTTCTTTACTTTGAGATCTGAAATAACTGCGAAGCGTACCATCTTGTGATTTATATCTGCGTATTGACCAACGATTCTTAATTTTTACTTGATATTGTACTGACCAAAACTCTTCTTTGAATAATCTTTTAAAATTTTCATAGGTGCCAAAAGTATCCTTGTTAATTTCAAACCAAATTTTTGCTCTACCTCCAAACACACTCCCAATAACCAACCACATTTGTGATTCTTTTACATTATTGGCTCTCAAATATTTTTCTAAATCATTTAAAAATTCTATAGGATTCTGATTTTCTTCATCTGAAAATTTAGGAGGTTTTATTTCTAACTGCAAGTATTGAAAGTGATTTAATAATCCGCCAAACAGATGGTTTGTGGCTTCAGTTGATTGCCTAAGAGCGGTAGAGACATTGTCTTGAATTGGAATTTGAAAACCTGCTAGTTTTTCTGCTTGGAGTATTCGAACTTGTTCAGCTAGTTGTTGATGTGACTCGAGTTCTTCCAATTTTTTCTGCAACTCCTCTTTCTCTCGATCGACTTTCTCCTGCTCCAATCTCAATTGTTTCATCTGTTCCTCCATCGCTGCGTGTTTAAGGTTTTTTGTTTTGGCTCGTTTAACAATAGGCGACGATGTAGCAAGTGAATGTAACGGATTACCACTTGTTTTGGACCTGGTAGTGATTGGAGTGTGTGTTAGTTTAACCATTAAGAGACAATAAAACACATAAACATAAATTTAAACAGAAAGAGAAAAAAAAAATTGGTAGTAGATTCTTAAATACGTTGGGCGCCAGAATGTAATGATTAGATAGCTAGAAACGATCTTCTCACTACAGATACATTATGATTTTTTATTACTTTAATTTATAAACATTTAGGTTTGGGTAATGAATATAACACGACAAATAATTGAGCTGAAAAATATGAGTTTATTTATTGATAGGTTTATATGATGGAAAATTCAGCCCGTTTGATTTTAATAAAGCCTTTTGGCATTTGAATATTTTTATCGTTGATATGAACAATAGGTCTTGATCGTAGAAACAGGTCTTGGAGGTGAGATTAAAATATCAACGATTCCTAATAGACAAAACAGACGACACAGTACTCTTTAGGATGTTAAAAAACATCGTTAGAAAAGAAATAATGATACCGCTAATTTCGAGTACAGACAATGGACATTTTATAATATGGACAAACATGCGGTATCATGAAATTTACATATACATTGTTTCTATTGTTTTTTATACATAGACAGCAATGGCTCGAAATGACATAATTTAGTGATTTGAATTATTCGTATTAATGATAACTTCTCGACCCTTCTCTTAGTAATAAGGATTCAATGGCGTGGCCGCATGGTATAATACTTATATTGCGTCGGAGTTCTCGTTGCTGTATAATCTCAGCATATTATTGTGGTTTCACTGGATGAAGGTGGTAGTCGGTTTATACATTTCACACTATTATTTCGTTATCATTGTTACTGATCAGTTTTACATTTCGTCGATGCTTCTGGATTAAAATTAATCAACAACAGGTTGCGACACGTCTATCTTTTACCACGGTCAGGAGTCGAGAGAGCGAGTCTTCTTCTCTTCCGGCTAACCGGTTTATTAGTACTAAAAATCGACTGTGGTGTCGCGTAGCGCACCACATGAGTCAAGTATTAGGCGCTAGCTTTGAATGCACTATATCGTTACAATGTATAGCAGAGCCCCGATGAGTTTTTGGTACTCATTGCCGTTGGCCATTCTCTTTCCGTCACGAGCAATTTTCAGGTATCCAGTGTCAAGAGGTGTCGACACCTTTGCATCCCGTAATCCAAACCTGTCGATGATCTTCTCTATGTAGCTCGCTTGATCCATGTAAAAAACCCCTTCTGTGTCCCTTTTGATGTTTATTCCGAGGTAATTTTTCAACTCACCAAGTCTTGTGAGCCTGAATTCTTCTTCGAGTCCATCGGCTGTGTTTAGTATTTCATCCTCGTCCTCATCAGCTATCAGTAGGTCATCAACATATACTGCTACGTACTGTACCGCCTTTGATGTCCTTTTGGAGTACAGTAGACTCTAGATAAATGGCCATCTGGCGGGGCTAGAGAAGAGGAAAATTCTCAGAAATGGCCTATAACCAAGCGCCCCCTCCACTCAAGTTACGAGTGCGCCGTCAGGCGTGGTGCGAGAGAGAGACATGCGCGACAGTGGCTGCGCAAAGCACGCCGGCGGCTTGGTGAAGAGCGTAGTTGGGAACGGCATGTTAGTGTGTGTGTTTGTACGTGTGGAGGGGAAGCCACTCGCTTGGCCATATACGAAATGGCCATTTATCTAGAGTCTACTGTATAGACAAGGGTCTGATGTGCTTTGTTTAAAGCTCAACTTAATAAGGGCTGCGTGGAGCTTCTCATTCCATGATTTTGCAGCCTGCTTAAGTCCGTATATGCTTCTGTTGAGTTTACAGACTAAATCTTTCCTTGCGTTAATGAATCCCTCCGGTTGCTTCATATAGATCGTCTCCGTCAGCTCTCCGTTAAGGAACGCCGTTTTTTCCTTGCGTTAATGAATCCCTCCGGTTGCTTCATATAGATCGTCTCCGTCAGCTCTCCGTTAAGGAACGCCGTTTTTTCCTTGCGTTAATGAATCCCTCCGGTTGCTTCATATAGATCGTCTCCGTCAGCATCGGAATGATGAATCTTGAGTTTACATTGCGTTGCTATTGTGAGCAGTAAGCGCAGAGTTGTTGCCCTCACCACTGGTGCAAACACTTCGTCAAAGTCTGTTCCGTATTTCTGGCTGAAACCTTGCGCTACGAGTCTCGCTTTGTATTTTATCACTCCAGTGATGACGTCTCTCTTTCTTTTGAATACCCACTTGCAACCAATGGCTATTTTTCCCTCTGGTAACGAGGTAAGTTCCCAAGTTGAATTGTCTGCCATCGATTTCATTTCCTCGTTCATTGCCTTGATCCATTCATGTCGGTCGGTCGGGTCCACAAGCGCTTCCGCTACGCTCTTCGGTTCCTGGTATTCCATCACGACTCTTGCCTTAGGTGCGAATCTGTCGGGGGGTTGTCCTTTCGTTTGTCTGTCTGAAACTCTAACCCGTTGATTATTGAGATCATCAATGTTGCCTGGAAATATGTACTCTTCGTCACCTTGCGGAAATGATTCCTCCAGAACCGAATCATCAGTTAAATCCACTGTTTCTTCTAATTCTTCCATCGAGTAATCCAACTCCTGATACTGTTTGTCTTCGAATTCATCCTCAAACGTTATTTCGACCTCTCCCGAGTGATTCATTTGATGCCCATCTACTGGTGCATTGCAGTCCGTAGGTTGAACCGTTGTCCTTTTTTCTTCGACTTTCTTTTCTCACTTTTCCTTTTCTTCTTTTTCTTTTTCTTCCTTCTTTCTTTAGACTGCGTTCAATAAGTCTGACATCGCGACTGATGGTCACTTTATCTGTGGCTGTGTCCAGCATTCTGTAGGCCTTTGATTCATCTGAATATCCCACAAAAGTGAGCAATATGGCTTTGTCGTCCAACTTCCTTCGTTTCTCTTTTGGAATATGTGTATATCCTTTGCTTCCAAATATGTGCAGATGTCCGACGTCAGGTTTCCTATTGTTCCACAACTCGAATGGTGTTTTGTCGACTGCTTTCGACGGCAAGATATTTTTTAGGTAACATGCTGTTTTAACTGCTTCCGCCCAGTATTTTTTCTCCATCAGCGCGTCGATCAACATACATCATGCCGCCTCTATAAGTGTTCTGTTTTTACGTTTTGCTACGCCCCTCTGAAAGGCTGAATAGGGTGCTGTATATTGTACTTTTATTCCCATATCTACAAGTGACTCCTGTAGTTCTTTCGTGACATATTCTCGTCCGTTGTCCGACCTGATGACTCTTACTTTCTTTCCAAACTTGTTCTCAGTGTATTTAATGTAATCCTTGGCGTATTTCGCCGCTTCTGATTTGTACCTTAGAAAATACACCTCCGTAAATCTGCTATAATCATCATCAATCATTGTCATTAAATACCTTTTTCCACTTGGTGTCGTGTTTTGCATGGGCCCGCAGAGATCGGTATGCACCAATTCTAGTAAGGTTGCTGCTCTAGTCGTTGCTTCTTTTGGTATTGGACTTCTCGACAACTTCCCTTTGATACAGCATTCGCACACTTCTCGGATTCCACAATCCTTTATCTTTAAACCCATCACCAGCTTCTTTGTTTCCAGTTTTTGAACATCCTCAGGGTGTCTGTGTCCGAACCTCCTGTGCCAATTGTGCTGGCAATCTGATGTATGCTCACTTCCTCTGACTGCCAATGCTCTGTGATGAACTCTCAATGCATACATATTAGACGACAAATTCGCTGTGGCTATCACAATATTATTCTTTAAAATTTCGCATCGTTCACCCTTGAATTGTACCATATAGCCCGCTTCTGTGAGTTTTTTCACCGATAATAAATTTTCTGTTAAGTCTGGGACATATAATATATCTTTAATGCTTACTTTGACTGTTTCGTCTTTACGATTGAGGCAATGTAGTTCACCTGCGCCGATTCCTAGTACCTTAGCAGCTTGACCGTTGGCTAGAGCTACGTCTCGCATCTTCTTTCGCTCCAAAACCTTGAAGAATTTCTCATCGTTGGTCATGTGGCTTGTGGCACCAGAATCAATGTACCAAGTATCCCTCTGACACATAGTTTCGTGAACGCTGAAGCAAACCGCTCCTACTCGCTCATCATCCTTGACCTCGTTGGCTTTCTCTTTCTTCTCCTTATTAGCCTTCCATTTTTTGTATTTGAAACAATCTTGCTTGTAGTGTCCCGTTTTTTTACAAAAGAAGCATGATTTTTCGGCTTCTGTATCTGCGTTTTTCTTTTGTGATACTCTTAATGCTGAACTTGAATCCTCTGAATCCGGTACGCCTTTTCTTCTTTTATACTCATCGATCAATTTACCTTCGACTAACCCCAGCGTTAATTCATCCTCTGGTCTGCTTTCTAAAGCGGTAATCAAAGTACTGTACGTGTCAGGCAAGCTACTCAACAGCATGGCAACGAAGAGATGGTCCTTAATTTCCTCTGCAAGCGCCGTCAATTTATCTACCAAATCTTGCATTGTTGTTACATGCTCTTCCATGTTGCCTGCTTCATTCAACTTTAGATTGCAAATCTGCCTTAGAAGATACACCTTACTTGTCAACGTTGATTTTTCGTGGTAATTCTTCAGCGATTCCCATACTCCTTTCGCTGTCGTGTCTTTACGTATGTGGATGAGTTGAGAATCCTCGACAAGCAGTCCTATAATTGCTCGCGCCTTGTCATCCTTTTTCTGCCATACCGCTGCAGCTGTTGCATCCGTAGGTTTTTCCGTGCTGACCTGGCTCCATAACTCTTCCTTGATGAGCAACAGCTCACTTTTAAATTTCCAGACAGAGTAATTATCGTTGTTCAACTTGGTTATGTTCGCACGGAATATGTCTGTCATTGTTAACCTCAAAATTCCACGTGCACGGTATTTATACTGGACCTTAAATTCACTTAATTTGCTTAAACCTCTCCTGGGCCCGTAACCTGTTGGTTATTTGAAGTATCAGGAACACTGTATGAGGTTCATGAAATAAAACTGAACAGATTTATAAAGAAAAAAGATATAATTATGACTGTTACATTATTGATTCAGATAACGAGCGAAAGATCTAGAAAGCAGTGAGTGTATAAATTTTGTCTGCGCGCCGGGTTGCGCAGAACCCTGCAGAATCGTTGCATAGGCATACTCCAACAATTGCCAACAACAAGAGGTAGAAGAATGTATCCTGATTATATTTTTTTTCGAAAATAAATTTCCGACTTGTAGCGAAAAAGAGAGAAAAAAAAAATTCATGTTCCTGATTCGGAAATTTATTCGCGAAAAAAATATGATAAAAATACCTTTTTGTATCTCTTGTTGTTGGCAATAATTTAGTCAAGTTTCACAAATTTTGAGCAATTATCTTGTGAGATAACAATTTTCATACAATCGATGCACAAAAATACATGTATTTTGCATTCAAAACTTTGGGCGCTTAGAGGCATGTGTTAATATTATTATTAAGGGCTCAAAATTTATAGGAATTTTTTTTCATATATTTGGAAGGATGTTTGGCGGCGTCTATATTAAATTTCAGAAATACCCAAAATAATTAGAACCACCCTAATATGTACGAGTACTGATCTGAATTTTCGAGCCATTGCTGATCGACATAAATATAATTAGTTAAGTCTTATCCCATGTTCCATGCTCGTATCTCGTTGTCACACTTGTACATAGTAGTTTCTCTCAATCATGAAGGGACGGTAGTCAATTGATCCTCTTAAACGACGATGATCTACCACGGACATCGGGGTTTGCACCACGGCATTAATGAGCCTAAGGTACTCAGTTATTTATTTGTTGTATGTGTATTGGATTACTATCACCTAATTGAATTGTTAACTTGTTTATTTATTATGTCCATTTTACTTTTGACTATTTAAGTTTGTATTGTCAGAATTTTAATTTTATTTGATTGACTTTTTTATATATTTGACTGATTGTATTGTACATTTTTTAATAAGTAGCCTCTGATGAGGGCAGTACATTTCTGCTGAAGCGTCAGGCAAATGTGAACACGGTAATTCGGCTTAATGGATAAGACCTTCTTCTCAATAAATCAAATTCTCATCGGGCTTCTTTCTCTCCCTCTCTCTTTCTTTCACCGGATATCGGTTGATATTAAAGTAACCATGTACCGCCCCGGATTTGTTTTAGGGACTTCAGTGTTTTGTATGTTGGCTATCCTGATCTCGGGGGATCAGTATGCCACTTCGTAATGTTGATTTGGGATGATTGTACGTTGCGTTAACCCGATAGGATGATTTTTTGTTTATGTTTTTGTTTTTATGTTTTTTTGTTTCTTTCTTTCCATTCATTTATTGATTTATTGCTCTTTCCCCTTCTACTGAATAATTTTGGTTGTGAAATCTATTTGATGCTTATGCTTATGGGTTTATGTATTTATGTTACTATTGTTAAATCTTGAGATTTCTTGATATTGTTGCGCATCGCTGGAAGAGTGTTGAGATTTTGCATGAGGCCTACTTGAAGATAGCTCGAGTGACCGACTACGGATAGCTGGGAGACACACTAGAACAATACAACATAAGTACATCCCTCTTATTAGTTGGGTGGATGGTGATCTTTGGTAATGGAAGAGGTCGTTCCAGACTTGTATGGATATTTTGTTTCTAGGAAGAAATTACGGATGGGGAATAGAAACTAGATATTTTTTTGGAGGAATATTTCCGTAAGGTCGCATCCGATGGGAATGTTGTTTCTTCTGAGGAGGTTAATGCTTCGTCCCTTCCTACTAGGCGGAGGGGACAGTCGCAAAATAGGTGGTTTGAATCCATACGGGGGTGATTGCAGACGCAAATTTGGTCCTGCGGTATGTTTTTTTTGATCAGATGGGCCTTAGTATAATTGTGATTTGATCTCATTCTATTAATCAGTCCTATTTTTCGTCTGTCTAAACCTGATTCGTGGAACCAGGGAGAGGTGGAGAATGGGGGTGACCCGTCTACATACCGTACTCCCTTATATTGGCCGTGGAGCTTCATGAAGAGATCCGTTCTCTAAGTGAGGCGCTTTCTGCGGGAAGCGATTAGGTCCTAAGCGGGCCACTTGATGAGATAAATGGGGTTTATTGGGAGGTTCATGGCGAAGTGGCTAGGGATAATCGGCGATCTCGTTGCCCAAAATACCGGAGTGCGATGGCACCCAGACTAAGTGAATTGGGTGAGAGTTGAGGTTGGAATTGTGTGAGATTTTTTGTATCTCGAGGATGATGGGGTTGGAATTGGAGGCTTTGCCGTTTGATGAGATAGCAATTCAGACGCTATATGAGCGTCCGAACAAATAACTCTTGGACTGGTTACAGTTGAGTGTGAAACTATTTCATTGGTTGCTCTGAGGATTGCTGTAGCTTCGGCTGTGAAGATGGAGGAGTAATCTGCAAGTCTGATTCTGAACGATGAGCCTGGAGGCATCTCTATACCGGCGCAGGATACTCCTGCGGGAGAGAGTCTAAGGGAACCGTCAGTAAATATTAGTGTCGCCCCTGGATACTTTTCCAAGAAGAGTTGGGAAAATAACTGGTACGGACATTGCGAAGCTCTGGCTGATTTTCCGATGATGAGGTTAATTTGTGGAGTGTAGAATTGAGGATCGTATCCGAAAGAATAATACGGAAGAGCTGGAAATCGCAGAGGCGTGTTGTGGGGGCGACTGATGTTTTGCCAAGTTTTGAATACAAATGGGTAGCTTTTGGAGTTCCATATGGGAAAGTCTACCTTAAATTCGGCCATGATGTTGAGTTCGGAGAGTAGGATATTGTCTGACTTCGCCAAGTGTTTGATGATATATTTTTCGGCTAAAAACGTTCTTGTAAGGTAAAAAGGTACTTCTCCTACTAGGTGGGGTAATTTATTTGTTGGGGTAGTGATGATAGGAGACCCGGAGAAGCATCTTGGACAAAGAAGCAATATACAGTGCTTTTGGCTGGATGCGGGACACTCGATTTGGTTCGACACAGTAGTTGGCGTCTACGCTATTGCATCTCACTTCCACCGCTCCGTACTAACGCTGCTAATTGGCGTCTGCTATGCATAGCGTCTGCTATGGGTGGCAATAGCGTAGACGCCAACTACTGTGTCGAACCAAATCGAGTGTCCCGCATTCAGACAAAAGCACTGTATGAACTATCGGTTACAAATTAAAAATTCCTAAAATACCAGTTTGAATGAAAAAAAACTTGAATATTGACCTCCCTTGCAGCCTTCCAATGTATAATGACAAATTATATGAATGTATAATAGGGTGCTCCAAAATAAACTTTTTTTTTTTTTTTTTCCAAGTCCCATCATCTCAAAAGTTTCTAGTAGGTATAAAAAAAATCCTCCCACAAGGACAGCTCGATATTTTGATTCTACTTGACGCTCAACGGTTTTCCGTTTTCCCATCTAAATAACACGTGAAAATTTTTTTTTTTGTATTTTTCAAATAAAACTACTAAAAATTTTTTTTTCACAATTTTGATCGACATACTCTTGTAGGAAATTGAATTCTCTACAAAAAAGTTCCGATATGATTTTCTCGTAAACCTAACTGGTTGAACGTTATCAGACTTTAAATACTCGCAACTAAGTGGGTATGAAAAAAATTTTGACCCGTGGGTATGAAAAAAACGTTTAACCCGTTAGGTTTACGAGAAAATCATATCAGAGCTTTTTTGTAGAGAATTAAATTTCCTACAAGAGTATGTCCATCAAAATTGTAAAAAAAAATTTTTAAGTAGTTTTATTTGAAAAATACAAAAAAAAAATTTTTTTAAGTGTTATTTATATGGGAAAACGGAAAACCGTTGAGCGTCAAGTAGAATCAAAATATCGAGCTGTCCTTGTGGGAGGATTTTTTTTATACCTACTAGAAACTTTTGACATGATGGGAAAAAAAAATTTTTTTTTTGGAGCACCCTAATGTATAACTATGATGTCTATTTCCGTTAATTATTCGCCTGCGCCTTGGAAATAACCTTATTAGAATCTATACACTTACCTTTTATCAGTATCCTCACTTCAAATCTTCGGGAAAAATTGCACACAAGAATTGTCTCGAAATGTTCTTAGAAGTTATAAAAACTCTAGTTGTTCAGTTGAATATCATAAAAAGTTGATGTCACACAAACAAATATTTCATACCAAAGTCGTTTGATTTTTCAAGTAGAACAAAATTACGTCATGCAAAATATGGATTTCTATTTAAAAAAACAAAGTTGACCGACCAAAGGTTTTTGTAAAATTCATATCTCTGGAACCAGAGGTCCAGGCATCTTGGATAAGGTCTTGAAAATTTTATATTTTAATCTAGTATTTAGTGTAAAAAATTCATCTGAATCGGTTATGGTGACATACGATAAAATCGAAATTCTTGACGTTTATCGAGCAAAATTGGGTCGAAGAATGATTCAAAAATTCTGCAATTAATTCAGGTTGAAATTCGTAAGATAACGGTGGTTTTTTGTATGTAACACTTTTCTCTATGTTTCCGTATTTACATCCGACAAAATTTTTAAATATTCGCCGTCTGAATTTGGCGGAGGATGTATCACTGTCAAAAATTGAATGCAAGACCTCCGAGTTACGGAAACATTGTCTTTTCATCTGAACTTTGACATATGTTTTTTCGAAAAAACTTCAAAGACCTGAGTTTCGATGGTTGGTTGAGTTGAGCTGGAATGCCCCGTATATAGCCTGCTCTCGAGTGAATTCAGACATAGAGCATTGAATGGGGTATTGGTATTCATGACATCTGCCATACTATTCACTCTTTTCGTAAATTGGACACAGCTATCAGAATCTTGAAGCTTTTGGACTCCTTGTATCTTGTAAGATTCCATCCCTGCTGAGGCTGACCTACTCCAGAACTAAAGACGAAAATATTCGGTAACAAATTAAATTTTTTTTTTATTCAGTTTCATTGAAGTCATTGCTTCATTTGCAGTGTATCAAGCAAAGAGGAGTCTTTGTTCGTTTCGTGAATACCTGCCAGGCCATCGCCATATTCATTTTCTGCTACGGATCGGGCTGCAGGTGATCAGGTGTAAGCCGCGGACACTCCTTGAGACCACCCTTTTTGAGGGCGTCTTGGTCCACTATTGCTTTCCAGTGATCCAGAATGACATCCCCTTCAGGTGTCTACGGGAATGATAGTTTATTGCTTCAACAAATCAATTGCCATGGTAAGCGGGGATTTTAAGATACCTTTGATATTAAGACATACATATAACATAATGCTACCTGAATTAATTTTTTCTTGAAAAAACAGTTCCTCATATAGGTATACAGCACGCAACGTTGCAGCCACGTCTCAGCAACATTGCTAAGTCTCATTTTCATTGCATTGCATTGCAATGTTGCTGCAAGATTTCTGCAATACAATTTTTGCAACATTGCATTCGCAATGTTACCGCAAGATTTCTGCAATATGACTTTCTTATATATATGAGAATGATTTAATCAATAAATTGAAGTATCGATAAATTGCATCATTTATTAGGAATTGGTACATTTTCAGCTTCCAATGCAATTATATACATAAAATTGTTAAAATATAGGCAGCTCTGAATACATAGGAAAACATTGAATTGATTATCATCGGGTAGTTTGGCGTAGTAGGTAGAGCGTGCGACTAGTAAGCGAGCGGACGTGGGTTCAAATCTCGATTAGGAGAAACAGAAATCGGTGGCGTTTTTCGTAGGGAAATTATAAGGCGTTTTTTCATTATACATATTATGAGGAGCATTCTTTAAGACAGTGGACTGAATGTCAAAACGTATGAAATTTATGTTTTTTATTTTTTAATTTCAATAGTTCCATTGAATTGGAATACAAAAAATGCAGGAACTTTTTCAATATTGCAGATTATTTGGCAATATTGCAGAAATGTTGCGATGTTATGCAATGAATAGCGGACATTGAGACATTGCAGAAACATTGCAGGGGAGTTGCAGCAACATTGCGCAGCATAACCGCAATATTGCCAATATTGCGGAATTATGTTGCTGCAACGTTGCTGCAATGTCTCGGTGCTATATTACATTCCATCAAATGAGGAAAGTCTGACAAAAACCACAGGTGTCTTTCAGATTCATAGGGATGTTCACGATTGGGATCCTCTACATCCACCCTGAACTTCTTCCACATATTGCGATTCCATTGGGCACCATCGATAACGACTCCATCAACTTTCAGCCCGCTCCGTTCTAACGAGAGTACAACTTCGGCGGTACGAATTTTCCGAATTTTCCGCGACTACGGAAGAACATTGCGAGGCAAGACTATACTGCGTTCAACGAGAGAACGGTACAGCTCCGCGCAGCTTTGTGCGGCCTGTCGGTCGGGTGGGGGTAGTGACGCATGCTACTCAGTATCGTAGCCTGATCTGGCTAGCTGCCGAGATCATTCGTCCGCGTGGAGAGGGTAAAGTGGGCGGCACGTTGGGTGGGATCTGACCGGACTGGACGCATTTGGTTTCGGAAGCGTACCGTTCTCTCGTTGAACGCAGTATATATCATCCTTGTGACTACAATTTTCCCAACTTATTCCTACCCCACAATTCAAACCCCATTGCTTGCTGACATTTTGTATAGTGATGAGCATAATTGTTCTTGGTCTTGCGGTCTTGGCTCGAGTAAAAACAAGACTGGAATGCGAGACTCGCGCAGTTTCGAATTATTCTTGTATAATGTTTTGAATAGATGAAGAATACAGAAGACTTTTTTCATAGAAATATATGTATATTGCAGTGATGAGCAAAAGTCATGGTATCTTGCATTGGTGCCTTGCGACCTTATTCCGAAAACTTCAGCACCAAACCAGTAACAAAGGGTCAAAACTGAAAAATCCGGATAAAAAACATCAAACAAAACGAATATAGAATTTGTTGTGACGGAAAAAAAGAGAATGATTAGACATCATGAACGCAGTTTTATTCGATTTTAAGTTTTGTCGCCTAAGAGTTTATACAAAGCAGCCATCTTGCAGATTCGTTATTCAGTCTATTTCGGTGCTTACGAATAACCAAAGATGCTTTTGAGAAAAGCCTCTCAGCAGGAACTGAGGTCGCAGAAATTGATAAAAAATCGCGGGCTATTCTGGCCAAAAGGGGAAATTGCAACTGGTGCTGCTTCCACCACTGTAAGATATCTGTTGTGCTTGGAGCCCTCGGCTGACTTAGGTATTCCTCTAGTTCTCTCCTGGAACCTTGGGAAGCTGTTAGAGTCGATGGATCTGAATACAGCGTATTGAAATCTATCATTTCCTCTTCGTCACTACCTTGAACGTTTTGATTTTCCATAACTGGTAATTCTGGCACTGACTCTCGGTTTTTGTATTCTCCAAATAACCTTTCGAATTTATGTAGGCTTTCCTGTTTTATATCTATTCCCCATGATGTTAGATCGAAGGTTTCTGCCTTGTGTCTTGGATCAAGGATGAGTGTTGTGCAGTAAACCCAATCGGTTATTCTATAATGTTTCGGCATTTTATCTCGCGCAACTTGAAAACCCAAAATGAGTTTGCCTAACTGAGTGCGCAAAATTCGATTTTGCGCACCAAAATGAGTGCGCAAAATGATACATTCCCGCACTACTTTCCCGCACTAAGGCGAGTGCTGTAACGAGTTTTGCCGGAAAGCCTTTAATTACGTACTGATTACGAACCATATTTTTTTCCTAACGTGTTGCGTAAAATTAGTTAGTATTATAAATTCGTATATATAACATTTTTTTCGACCTGTGTTGCTACGACCAACTGTGTTTTTCCGAGTGCGCAAGGATATCTCGCGTGCCACTTCAGCTCTTGTGTTGGAAAAAAATTTGTTTGCGTATGTAATTCTTGCTCAGAGTCTGCCGTGTGTTTGCTTGGAGGCTTCGCAGTAACTCCAGTTGCGGAACGTCAGACAGGTACAGCCATCCACGGCGTGGGTAGCCACGCTGCGCTGTATTATCGGTATGGTGCGCCATTGAACGACGTCGTTGAAGTATTGAACTCCACAGCTTATGATCACGTGGATCGAACCTAGACCATAGACTTATAGAATAGACTGCGCGCTCTTACGGCCCGGCTGAAGCCCACATTGAAGGACAGAAATAGTGCAATAGTAGTTCCTACTCTTACGCATACAGCGAGCAGTGGGGGCTGTACGGCGGAAGGGGCAATAGGGGAGTATGTGTGTAATTCGCTACTTAACCGTGTATGTATTCAACAGTTGGCCGAAAAACTTATAAAAACAAAAAAAAAAAAACTTCTAGTTTGAAAATATTGTTTCATATTTTAATATTATAAAATTCAACACAGTTAGAATATCATTTAAAACAAATAACGTAAAAACATCTAAAAATATAGAAATATGTAACAATATATGTGTATCATCAAATTGTAAAAGCTACTGGTTTTTGAATACTACAAGTCTATTATGGAAGCTTTTTATGCGCCGTACATTTTCTCTGGCGATCTGACCTTCGTGGTACAATCGTATATCAAAATATTTCTGCAAAATACTATTTAGTAGTTCTGATTTGTGGTTTGATAATGCAGATTTTTCCACAAAGATGTCCAGTTCAGGAAATAGATGCAAAGGTAGTAATATTCTTCTTGCTTGAATGATTAGTTTTTGCATCACATCTCTTGTAGAAAATATATTTTTGATATCCCGAAATACTTTTTCTGCTGTTTTACAGATAATTATAACATCTTTACTTGGAGATAAAAGTCCTTTTCTTTTATTTGACGGATCCGATTTTTCCGGTTCTGAAGCCGTGGCTCTATTCTTTATCTTCAACAGTACTGTTGGTACCTCGTCGCTTTCTAAGTATTCGAGGCACATTTTATTTTTTTTTTCACACTCCTTACCACGTAACCTGCCATATACGTAACAACTTCAGTGTTGTAGTCATTCCAGCACCATCGATTACTGCCTGTGTAGTTGTGATCCATCATTACTACGTTTAATGAATCCTCCTGTGATGATACTTGGTTTTTAATTTCTGCTCTTAGAAGTTTCGTATCATCCTGTATAGTGCAATTTGCTGCATCAGGCACAATAGAATTTACATGGCTTACTCATTTTTTGTAACTCGATCTGAATTGACGACAAGTGGGATTATTGTTGCATCCCCCCATTCGGCGCATACAAGAAAAGAAGGTTTCGATGTGATCCTGAGATAGCTTATATGTTAACAAATACGACATCAATTGATTATCGAAAAGATATCGAGAAAGTTTCAGGACACTTTTCATAGCAATTATAAAACCAGTAAATCCAACTCTTCGTTTACCATCTAAAATTCGTACGATCGTTCCAGATTTTTCAATAATCATTATCGACTTGATATAATCAATGTATTTTGCCACTTTCACTTCCATTTCTTTCAAATTTTCTATAGTGGGACATTTCTGTGAATCGTTCGTACCAAATTTCCTTCTTGAATTTAAGAAATCAAACATATCATTAACATTTCGACAAAATTTAGATGTTGCACTTCCACTACAATATATCGTAGGGAATTCTATCTGCATAAAAAGTAGTGCATCTGCTACTCGAGTGAAGAGAGCTTGTGCAGCGAGCTTTACCTTCATTTTTTCTCTATGAAAATTGATATGCCTACGACGAAGTTTTGTTCCAGGGTGCAAGCCTTCTTTTTCCTGACAGTCCACTAATTTTCTCAAATAATTCTACTCAATTTTATTACCTTCTTTATCTATAATAATGAACTCAGACATCGCATTTCTTATTAATTTCAGCATATGACATTAGGGTGGCCCTTAATATAGGTCTAAAAAAAAATTAGTCGGGCCGCCCTCCAAAACGGTTCCAAATAATAAAAAAAAAAATTGAGCAAAGTTCCAGCTATGTACTTCAAGAGGAAGGCGTGCCTGTAAGCATGAAATTTCCGTAATTTTAATGAAATTCATTATTCTTTCATGATCAGTGTCGTTGATTTTTTCAAGCTTATGTTGATGTGAAACTTTCTCTGCACCATAGTAACAACGATTCATATGTTAAAATTGAATTTATTTCGCTGATTTCCTTCAATCGATGCATAAATGAATAAAGACATCAACATTTTACTTCACTAGCTCAGAATAGCGGGCTTCGCGCGCTTCTTCAACCAGCCTCCTTCTGATGCGAGAGTAATTTCTCTTATTCAACTGCCAAATATTTGTCACGAATCACTGAATGACCCTTTTTCCGAATAAGGTTTTCAGTACATTTTCGAAAATTAACTAATAAAAGATGACCAACAATCCTCGAAAAATCTCCTGACATGACCACTCAAATAATACTCTGACTCAATAGCTGTGATCATTCTCCTCATTCCGATCAATTCTGAAAATCTGATCTGAACTAGGAACTGCGCCCTTCAGACCGATTCTAAACCACGAAGTTCGCCCCGCGACGATCCCGAAAACCAATCAGAACGGTACTTAAGCGATGACAATGGACTTCGAGATTAATCGTGACAAACCGATCTTTTATGAAGGGATAAACATAAAGAAAAAAATATTTCTATTATTAATATTCTACATAATTTTCACGTTTTTTCATTTGTAATTTACAATTTCAAATTTATATCCTTCGTACTTAATGGATATTTTTGGCAAGATGCAAATTTAAACTTTGACTTTGATGTGATTAAAAAATTCGACAACAGCTAAATCATACTATTGTGCCAAAATAATAGGATGGTTGAACTGGACGCTCATCAAATCCAGTATTGAGGACCTTATTATTGGTTCCACATACTGAATACTAATATATAATAGCTTCGGAAAATAAAAAAAAAATGGACACATAAACTGGATTACAGAAAAAAAAATTTCTCCAATCATGAAGAAAAATTAATATTTAAATTTAAGTTTATGCATACAGGCACGCCTTCCTCTTAAAGTACATAGCTGCGACTTGGCGTAGTTTTTTTTTTAATTATTTGGAACCGTTTTGAAGGGCGGCCCGACTAATTTTTTTTACACCTATATTAAGGGCCACCCTAATATGACATGCATCAGGTATTACAACGATATGCTCATGCGTAATGGGATGTTCGAAAAAAGATTCCTCATCTACATTTTTCATATTTGCCCCCAGTTCTTCTGCCATAGATAAATTTGTCGATGCACCATCAAAAGTGATTGAACGAATTTGATATATACCATTTTCATGAAGTAAAATCAACACTTGTTTTACGATGTTGGCTCTTGCTGCAGCTGTTAAGCTCTTTATGAAATAGTATGATATTGGAGTTTTGAAGTGACCGTTTAATGCAACGAGCATGATAATTAAAGCATATGTTGCCTCTTCAGATTTCTCCTCATTAGAGTCTTCGCTTAGCCCTAAATCAACTATTCCGTGGTACCTTTTACCATCCCATTCTATTTCTCTTTTAATCGACATTTCGTCCATTTGTAGGCCGAATTGTAACTCTTTTCCACTCTGAGCACTTTCTTAAACCATTCTCCTCACACTCTCTAGTACAGGTTGACTCAATCCAGGAACAAGATCAATCTTGGCGAACCATTTTCTAATGGTTTGTGGATGGGGTAAGGACTTGAGAAAATTATTTCTGACGTATTGATAAGCAGATGTCGAATAGAATAATAAGGTGCACGCAAATTCTTTCAAAGCAGGAGGATATGAATTAGACTTCTTGTTAAAAAAAACATTAAAAATAAAACAATGACCAGGATTCCCGAAAAACATTTAACACAAATAATACCAAAGAATAAGAAATTAATTAGTTAGGAAATGTAAGAAAACACCATAAAAATATTTGTAAAAAAGAAAATATTAGGGTATTTTCGTATAATTCGTTGATAAATACTCGGTTAAATATGAATATGTTAAATTACATACATTGGATCCTTACATGATCATGGATCTTAACGTAAGAATAAGTAAACTTATCATGAATTATTCATAAAAAAAAAAAAATTGATAAAACTCTTAACGTGTTTTGCACATACAATATGATTTAAATGCAATGGAACTTATCAATCTAAATGAATTCGTGACTTTCAAAATCAAGTCAAAATGTATATGGGGTAGTCCATGCCGTTTCGACCGACCCATGACCCCGACCCCCTCCGATTTTGGAATAAATTTTTTATACGATTTGCCGGTCTTCAAAATGCAACGTCAATTTTTCTTAGATTTTTATTATTTTTGGTTATTTGTTTAAAAATTTCCAAAGTCAAAAAAAAATGCCATGTTTTAAAAATCTGAAAAAATTCAATAAAATTCTACGAAATAAGATAATTTTTTCCATATTAATTTTCTAGTGGTGTTCTCGAGGGGACACCCGGGACGGGACTAAGCCAAGGGAAAAAGTCCAAGTCGGATGCTGTATTTTTTTTTTCAGAAGTCAATTTTTGTGCCTAAAATAATACCGCATAGTTGAAAATGAAATTAATCTTTTTTTTTTTTCTTGTTTTTCTATTTTTTTTTCACTTTTAAAAAAAAAATTTTTCCTGAATGAACGTAAAAAAAAAAGGAATTTATTTTCAACTATGTGGTACTATTTTGGGCACAAAAATTGACGTCTGCAAAAAATAAGACTTGGACTTTTTTCCTTGGCTTAGTCCTGCGCCGGGTGTTCCTTCGAGAACACCACTATAAAATTAATATGGCAAAAATTATCTTATTTCGTAGAGTTTTATTGAATTTTTTCAGATTTTTAAAACATGGCGTTCTTTTGTTGACTTTGGAAATTTTTAAAAAAATAACCAAAAATAATAAAAATCTGAAAAAAATTGACGTTGCATTTTGAAGACCGGCAAATCATATAAAAAATTTATTTCACAATCCGAGGGGGTCGGGGTCATGGGTTGGTCGAAACGGCATGGACTACCCCATATGTATTTCCATCGGTATTTACCGAATTAATTTTTAAAAATTTCCAAAAAATTTCTCTTGAAATCAATAAAATAACTTTTGGATCGGAGACATTATATGTACAAAAAATTACCTAATGAATACTATTCGTTAGAATTTCTATTTTATTACATGTTCAAAAAATTAATTAATTTCTGTGATGATATAGTGATATTTACAATTAGAGGGAAGCTCAGTACTTATCTACTTACTTCTAATGCATTAGAAGCTTCACTAGTAAGTAACCCATTACTTTTTAAATGACTAATGAGTTCTTGAAAATTTTCGATTTTTTTAGTCAGGCGTTTCACTTTTTGATTTAAAACTTTTGTCTTTTTTTTTTGATTTCTCTACATGCTTCTGCGCTATGTGCCAACTGCTGTCGGAAGTAAAATCATCTCGACGAAGGTCTCCGATGACTCGTGCATTACAGAATCGCTTTGATCCTGTAAGAGGCTGCAGAGCTCTCCTAGATATTATAGAATAATATTTTATTAGGATTTATCTATACGTTTTCCATTACATTTCACGATAACAAGATGCCAAAATTTAACAGTTGTTTAGTATCAATATACCAGACAGAATCTAACAAATTAATCCTGGGTTTGTAGAACGTAAGGTTCCACAAAAAACTTCTAATGTCACAGAAAATGTTGCCATGTTATCAAAAATATATTGTTAAATGTATCGGATATTTTTCATAACAAGCTAACCTTTTTAATACTGAAGTGTGTTCATCTGCGGTTGACGAAGCATTTTGCGGTGATTCAAAATCCGAGGTATTTTTATTTTAACTACTGGAAAGTACAAATCTTTACATAAACGTATGATTATAAAAATAAAAATAAAAATGCATACTTTCCTACATATAGTTCACTCTCAGCATTCATGTTATCAAACCGAAGTGAAACTGACACTGAGGTTCCTTTTGAAGTGGTAGGCAGCGGTTCAGATTGGTTTGAAATGTCGGTACCGCTAAAATAAAAATATTTTAGAATGTTGAGTATGTAAAATATTAATAATTGCATTCTTCTAATTATACCTATTGATACATGGGGAGCTATTTTGTTGCACCACTGATGAATATTCAGGAACATCATTTCCAGTACTATACCTGGCAGTTTCACTAAAATTATAAAGTCTATTCATACATTCTCCTAGTCGTCTGTAGCGCATATAAGGATTTCAAAATTTTACCCAGCAAGGTTTTGTTCAAGCCTGAGCAATTGAGATGGTATAACTCCAGGCAGTAAAAATCTCCTTACGTTATCTCCGACAACTTTATAACAAAAATCACAGTCACTAAAATGTCTACTACATATTGAGCTGTTTTGAGATACTCTTCGTCCTATAGCTGCAAACCATTTCTCTTGGGTTTCTTCTTTTTTGGGTATCCTGAAAAAAACGTAACTCTTGCTGAATGTGACTATTCTTACTATTGATATAATTGTTAATGCACTTAAATATAATCTGATATTCACACACCCACTTTAATTCACTTGTTTACAAATGATTTCACATAACCTTAATGTTTAGATGTTTCAATATGCAAGAAATTACTTACCAATGAAAAGATACATCTTTGCTTTTTCCATATTCTAGTTTACATATGCAGCAACTACACACCATTTCAAGTCTGATTTCACGAATTATCTGTTGTAAATCTCATATATCAAAAAGCCGCTCTTCTCCTATGCTGCTCTCCCGCTTTTTTCACGTGTGTTCGGTGACGCGCCGGCTCTTTCCCCACTACTTACCGTGTTAGAAGGAGACAGAACCACTATTGCTATTGCTCTCTGTTTCTAATCGAGTCTTCACCTCCTCGCAGGGAGCGCGCAGTCTATTCTGTAAGTCTATGACCTAGAGTGTGATCTACTATACCATACATAATAGTCGAGCAATGAGCCATACCGATAATACAGCGTAACGTGGTTACCCAGGCCGTGGATGACTGTACCCGTATGGCGTTTTGCAACTGGAGAAGGTGGAAGCACATAGAAATGCAGACGCCATAAGCATAATGCAGAAGCCATAGCACATGCGCAGTTGCAAAAATCCAGTGACCAGTGCGCATGCGCTATGGACTCTGCATTCTGCTTATGGCGTCTGGATTTTCAACCCACACAAAAGTCCATAGGCATAACGTGGCATAGTAAAGAACCAGACGCTGAACCGTGAAAGAAGCTAATGTTTATATAAATCGAGTTACATCAACAGAAAAGTAAGTATTTTTGTAACGTATAGAATAAATGTATTGAAGATAAAAACTAGTCGCTAATATACGAATCCATTTAATTATAAGCACTTCGATTATTTCACTTTTGTAAACATACAGTACTTTGAGGTTAAACTGTTTTTGTGTACAGATTTCTGTCATCAAAATTCATTGCGTAAGAAATGCACGCAGCAGCAGAAAATGTAATTGATTTCTTGGTAATTTTTTGCATATCACATAATCGTATTCATGATTCAAATTTATCGAATTCAGCATCATGGCCAATGATCACGCGGATTACTGCCACAGAAATAATTCAGGCATAATGGCAACACAATTCAACGAAAACTTAAATCCTGAAGTAGAATTGGACGACATCGAGGAAAGAAATTTCGACGAGGTTTTAATTGATATGGTCAAACAATACCCACATCTCTACGACACGAGCTCAAAAGATTATCGTGATTCGATCAAAAAGGAAAACTCTCGGGAAGAAATATCCAGAATATTAAACGTACTTCGTAAGTTTTGTTTTTGATAATAGTATACCGAAAATATTTTAGTGTCAAGGTAGTATTTCACATTGAACTATATATAACTTGAATTCAAAAACTTATTATTGAACATTTGTATTTGACATAAATCGCAACTACTTGCATTGTGGCTTGAATTGCAATTACTTCCTCAAACATATTCATTAACTACTGAATTGATTTCTCCAGGTGTATTTAGATGCGATCCTGCAATTTTCATACAAGTTATATTACTTTGAATAAATTATTATGGTACAATTCAATTAATGCTTATCGAATATTGGGTCGAATGATTATGAATTTTGTATGACATTGGACTTTTATTATTGTCTTATTATCTAATCTATAATTGCAGCTAATGTTTGTGTCAATCGTTGGACCCGTCTACGAGAATCGTTTTCTAAAGAAAAAAAAAAGCGACAAATCGAAACTAAAAGTGGAAGTGGAGCTTGTAAACGTCAAGGCTTTGTACATTTTGGAAATAGGAAATTCCTTGACAAATTCGTCAAGACAAGGAGGTGAGAATTCATCATATTAAATTCCGTAAATCATTCCTTTTCACATTATCAAGCAAAATCTTGTTTTAATGAAAAATCAATATTTTCATGACATTTATGTGAAACTTTAAATTTCAAATCCTTACGTTCCAATGTTTGTGTTACTAGTAAAAGTTATACACAATATATATATATATATGGGGCATTCTACGTCAACTCGACCTGGTTTTTACCCTTGACCTCTCGGATTGAGCCCGCGATTTTTTGTATGATTGTTCTCACTTTGAAAGGCACTCAGTTTTTATTTCAGATGTTTCAAATCGATTTGAATTTTCTACCATTTTTAAAAACGACCACATTGATCGACACATTTTAAAAATCTGAAAAAATTTTGAAAAATCGTGTGTCAGATATCAAAATTTTGAAGCTTGAAGCCGGTGTGGGGAGATTTTTCCTTCTTATTGTTTTCAAGCTTTTTCCGAGAAACAAACAATAAAAAAATTAGAAGCGGGAGTTATTTTACTATGGATGGTCGCTGAAACATTTTCATATGTTACACGGGATTCTTGAAAATTTTTCCAGATTTTTCCCAAGAGATTTTTTCGGAAAAATAAAAAAAAAAAAAATTTGCGGAAAATCTGAAAAAATTTTAAAAAATCCGGTGTAACATATGAAAATGTTTCAGCGACCATCCATAGTAAAATAACTCCCGTTTCTAATTTTTTATGGTTTTTTTGTTGGAAAAAGCTTGAAAACGGTAAGAAGGAAAAATCTCCCCACTCCAGCTCTAAGCTTAAAAATTTTGATACCTGACACACGATTTTTCAGAATTTTTTCAGATTTTTAAATTGTGTCGATCAATATGGTCGATTTCAAAAATTGTAGAAAATTCAAATCGATTTGGAAAAATCTGAAAAAAAAACTGAGTGCCTTTCAAAGTGAGAACAATCATACAAAAAATCGCGGACCCAATCCGAGAGGTCAAGGGTAAAAACCAGGTCGAGTTGACGTGGAATGCCCCATATATACATATATTCCACTCGGCTATGATCTTTTTGTCACTTATATATTACTTTGTTCTAAGTTCTATCACCAACATCAGCACAAAACGAAAGGCGATAGATGACGCAGATTTGGTTCACAACAACCGAACTGAAGCCGTGTCTAATTGGGTTGAGCAGAGCATTACAAGTGTAAAACCTATAACACCATTGCAACTAAAGAATGTAAACTCAAACACAAGGGAAAAGCAGCCTGTTACAAGTACACCTTCGGCAACAACAAAATGCCCACTACCGAGTACATCATCAGAAACAATCAACAATTGGGATAATGTCTCTGTAATATCGAATCGATCAACATCTGGATCTTCAAGTACCAATGATTGTGAGGAATCACTACTGTCAACTCCATCTACATCTAAATCATCTGATTCACAGCACTCTTCAAACTCGGGAGACTGTATACGAAAGTTCAAAAAGCCTTGTTTTGCTAAGGGAAAATTTAATACAGACAGATCTAGCAAAAAAAAATGTAATGAAAACGAAATTGAAAATGAATGAGTTCGAAGAATCTTTCATAAGACTCAACAAAGCCGTTGCCGAACATTTACAATCAAAACGTGATGTTCCACAACATAATGATACAGACGTATCCTTCTGTAATTTAATTATTGCCGAATTAAGACAAATGGATGACGCTGAAAAACAGGCGAAAAAGCAGGAAATTTTACAAATCCTATGGAGAAAGGACAATAAGTAGAAAATTTATTTTCAAGATAGGTAGTTTTCATGTGTCAAAAGTACATTTATTTAATACTGCCACTTAGTTATTTTACGTATAATTCAGAGTAAGAATCTTTTAAACTACTATTTTTTAAACTAGTCTCATATTTTATGAAAAAGTACTGATAGATTTAGTAAGGTAGTATACTAAGATAGAATAAGTAGGGGGATGGGTACTGTGATAAAATATAAGTAATCATACGTACAAATTTATATAATAAGTTCTGTGATATTATCTATGATCTAAACGTACAAATTTTTTATATGTATTATATATTCTTTATTGTTCTCCGTTTGGTATACAATTTTAGTCTCATCTCTCCTAGATTCACATTCTCATTCCTCTCCTGTACATCACCTAACTCTACATAACTCAAATTAAATATCTTTCTCTTTTTCATCTTAGTATATAATAGAGGAACATAAAATAACAAAAATAAAATATCAAAAATAAAATAATATAATAATCATGTAACACAATTTAGCGATGACTAGTTGCTCATCTGGTATGTTTCTGTCCGGTTCACCTCTCTTCCTCTGCCTCTTCCCCTCCTTCTTTCTACTCCAGTGCCTCCAGCTCGTGCTCTCTCTCTCTTAGGCTCGCCTGGAGTTCTTCCACCCTCGCTGCCAGCTCTGCCCTTTCCTTCTCTATTTTGTCTCTCCTTTCTTCCTTCTCTTTCCTTTCTCTCTCCTCCTTCTCCCTCCTCATCTCTCTCTCCTTCTCCTCATCCTTCAGCCAGACCTTCAGGTCCATGTTTAACTTCCACCAGACTCCATCTATTTTTATTCTGCCTTCCCCCGTCTCTACTTCCTTTCCGGCCTTCCTTATCTCTCTCTCCTTCTCTCTTACCCACCATCTGACTTCCCTTTCCTGCAATGTCAGATCCCTGTCGACGCTCACCCTCTCTCTCTTCTCTATCTCTTTTTTCTTCCCCAGTATCGCCTCTCTATCTTCCGCTCTCCCCAGTTCTACGATCCATATCTTTCCCCCCCTGCCGTCCTTTCTCTCCCATTCACTCCTCACCTCTATCTCTCTCTCCGCTGCCTCGTTCATGATCCTTCTGCATTCTTTTGCCCAGCCTTGTTCTCCTACCCTCGCTCCCTTCACTACCAGATTCCTCTTCCTCTTCTCCCTCTCTCTTTCCTCCTGCCTCTCCTTCTCTTCTTTCTCCATCCTCTTTTCCCTCTGGGTCCCGCTCGGGTCCGTGGTGGGGGTCGTCCCCTCGGCCACCACGTCCCCGTTACCTTTTGCCTTCTCTCTTTCCTCCGCATTCATCTCCAGCCTCCTCACTCTCACCTTCAGCTCGTTTATCTCCTTTTTCATCTCCTCCCATTCGCTTTTTCTCATCTCCGTCTCCATTTTCTCCATTCGTCTTGTCTGTTTCGTCTCCTCACTTGTTGCACCTCTCCGCGTGTTCACTCTGCCGCTATCTTTCCAGCTGTGCCGGCCATCTTGCCTCTCCCATATTGCCGCCTCGTCCACACTGCCTTCCTGGTGGCTCCCCCTTCTCTTGCCTCCCTACCTTATCTTCCGCCGTATCGTCTACCTTTCAGTCTAGCTACTTTCTCCGCTTGCCTTCCTTACTGCTAGGCGTCGCCACTCATCCCTCTCCTTGCTCCTCTTCCCTCGCCTTCGCTCTGTCCCTCATTTTGTCTAGTTCTCTCATCCATCCTTCTCCTTCTCCACCGTCACTGAGTAGTTCCGCTAGCATATTCCTGCCTACACCTCCTTTTTCGAATCTTGTACAGTGTTCCATCACGTGCTCCCATGTTTCCTCTTCCCAGTTGCAGATCCTGCATTTTCTCCTTTCCTCGTTTTCCCAGTATCTCCCCTCCCTCACTTCATTCCCCAGTCTATATCTCGCTATCCTTATCATCCTTTTCTCTTTACCTTTTTCCTGTAGGTACCGAGGAGTCCCCACCGTTCTTATCTCCTTGTATATTTTGTTGAATCTCGAGTCTCTGATCCTCCCCTCTCTTTCCTGGCCTTGAACCTCCCTGTCTCTTTCCTCCAGCCACCCCTCTATGTTTTCTCCCTCCCTCCTTCTTCTGTTCACCTCTTCCGCACTGAAACCTCTCTCTTCGTAGAATTTCCTTCTGCCCTCCTCCCATTTTGATCTCTTGTCTCTCCTACTCGTTTTCACTTCCTCCCAGCACCCCCTTGCCAACTCGCTTCCTCTGCCCTCCTCAAGCTTCCTTTCGTACTTCATTGCCCTTCTTCCGGCTCTGGTTCTTACTTTCTCCCTCTTTGTCTCTTCTCTCACCATATACCCCGGCGTCCTGCTGTCTAGCCCCAGCGTCCACTTGATGAACTTCTCTTGCATTCTTTCCATGCATTCCCTCTCTCCCCACCCCCATATTTCGGGTCCATACATTGCTACGCTCTCCACTAGCGTCGAGTACAGTTTGCTCTTCCTCTTCCAATCCCCTCTGAACTTCCTCTTTCCTAACCCCCATACCTGCGCCATCACCACTGCTGCCTTTTTCCATCTGTCTCTTACATGCCTTTCCATCCCCCCACTTCTTTGCAGTACAAACCCTAGGTATTTAAACTCTTTTACCTCCTTCAGCTCCTCCGCTTTCCATTTCCACTCTATCTTCCTCTCCCTCTCCCCCCCCCCCCCCCTTTCTGAACCTCATTACCTTGGTCTTGCTTACGTTCAGCTCTAGCTCCTTCTTCTCCAGCTACCTTTCTGATCTCTTCAGCATCTCCTTCATTCCTTCTTCTTCTCTAGCCAGCAGTACTACGTCGTCCGCGTACGCCAGCGACCATATTTTCCTCCCCCCTGCTACCACACCCCCGTCTTGCCCCCTCCTTAGTATTTCTTCCCAGTCTGCTACATATAAGTTGAATAAATACGGGCTCAGCGGGCATCCTTGCCTGACCCCTTTCACCGTCCAGAATTTTTTCCCCTGTTCTTTCCCTACTCTTACCCTATTCCTTGTTTCCTTGTATATCTCCTCCACTCTATTCCTTATCCTTCCGCTTACCCCCCTCTTCTCCATCTCCTTTATCAGTTTCTCTCTGTCTACTGTGTCGAATGCCGCCCTTAGGTCGACGAAAGTCGCCACCAGCTTCCCTTTTGTCTTCCTTATCTCTCTTCCTATTGCGTGATTTAGTACATACATACTATCTATCATCCCCTTTCCTTTCCTAAATCCCACCTGATTCTCCGGCACCATTCCCCTCTCCTCTACTTCCTTGTCCAGTCTCACTGCTACTATCGTTGCGTAGATCTTGTATCCTGTTGGCATCAACGTTATCCCTCTGTAATTCTTTGCCTTCTTCTCTTCCCCCTTCTTGAACACCGGTACTATTATGCCCCCTCTCCAGCTCTCCGGGAAGCCTTCCCCCCTCCATATCTTCTGTATCAACCTCGTCAGCCCCTCCTTCAGCTTCTCTCCCCCATTTATCCACGCTTCGTTTGTTATTCCGTCCTCCCCTGCTGCTTTCCCTCTCTTTGGTTTCCCTATCGCCCTCTCTACCTCTTCTCTGCTTATGTCCTCCTCCTTCTCTCCTCCCTCCCCCTCCCCTCTCCTTATTTCCTCCCTCCCCCCGTTTTCCCTCCCCTCTCCGGCCCTTTCCTTTTCCTCCCTACCTCCTAGCTGCACCCTGAAGTGCTCTTCCCATTCTTCCATTTTTATCTCTTTGCTTATCCCTTTCCTTCTCTTTCTTTCTCTATTTATTATACTCCATATCTCCGCCTCTGTCCTTGCATTCTCCGCTTCTCTTATCAATCCCTCTCTTCCCTCCTCCTTTTTCCTCTCACACACCTTTCTGAATTCTCTTCTCTTCTCTCTGTATTCTCTGTAGTTCTCTTCCCCCGTTTCCCTTCTCCTGCCCTTTCTTAGCGCCTCTTTCGCCTCTCTCCTTTTCTCCCCGCATTCCTCGTCCCACCATCTGCTTCCCTTCTTTTCTTTCCAGTTTGCTTTCACCTTTTTCCACTCCGCTGCTTCCCTGACTTCCTTTACTATATTGTTCGACATCTCTTCTACTTCCCTCGACTCTATCTCGACCCCCTTTATCTTCTCCTTAAACTTTCGTTCCCCCTCCTCTGACCAGTCCATGATTACTCTCTTCCTCCTTCTCTTCCTCCCCCTTTCTTCCTCTAACTGTTAGCAGAACCGGTTGGTGATCCGATTCCGTCCTCTCCCTAACCTCCAGACCCTCCGCTCTGTCCCCTGCTTCTGTGTTCCCTACTACGTAGTCTATTACCGATTCTCCTCTTGTCCCTACATACGTTATCTCTCCCTCTTCGTCTCCTGCGATCACTCCGTTCATTATCCCCAGCCCCTCTTCCTCTAACCACTCTATCAGCCCTCTTCCCTCCTTGTTTATCACCTTGTCCTTCGACCTCCTCCCCTCTTCCTCTTCCCCCCCCCCCCATCACTATCCCTCCTTCTTCCCCCGTTCTTGCGTTCAAATCTCCTCCTATTATGATACAACCTTCCTGCCCTCCTTCCCTTATCCTCTGCTCTAACACTTTCTTTTTCATCTCTATCTCTTGGTTGGAGTATACTGTTATCACCCTCCACCTTTCACCTTTTATCTTCACCCTTCTCTCTACTACCCCTGTTTCTGCTTTTTCTTCAACCTCCTCTTCTTCGATCCATTCCCTCACTCCGGTGATTATCCCTCCCTTTGCTCTTCCTTTTCTGTGCTCCCTCTCTGCTCCTTGACATTTCCATCTATAGCCTTTCGGCAGCATGTTTCTCATATTTTCCCACCCTTTATTCTCTATCCATGTCTCTGTCAGCCCTATAATGTCCCAGCTTTCTAGCTCCTTCCATACTTCCTCATCCTTGCCCCACGCTCCCGCGATATTCCAGAAGCCTATTCTTACCCCCTTCTTGCTTTTCTCCTCCTTCTTTCTTCCTCCTCTTGTCCTTGCCCGCCCACCTTCGCTTCCTCCTTCTCCTTTCTCCCCCTCCTTACTCCTCTCTGCCCCTCTTTCTTCCTGTCTCCCGTTCGTTCCCTCCCCTCTTCAGCCCCCTCTTCCTTCTCCCCTTCCCCTGCTTCCTCTTCCTCTCGGGCTACCGCCTCTTTCTGCTCCTTGCGTACCCCTTTTCCTTGGGCTCACGTCTTCCAGCCTGCCCCTCTCTTCATCCCACCTGTAGATTCTACCTTCTATCTCTATCTTTTGATAGCTTACCCTCGCCCTCTTCCCCTTTTCTCTCTCCTTCTTCGCAATCTTCACCAGCTGCCTTTGGGTCTCTCTCTCTGTTCTCGTCAGGTCGTTATCTACAAACACTCTTCTTATCCCTAGTTTGTACTCATTCTCCATGACGATTCGTTTCTCCTCCCATGACCCTAGCTCGGCTACTATCATCTCCCCCCCCCTCCTTACCTTCTTTTCTTGCACTGCATACCTTGATCTTGCAGCCTGTCAGCTCCTCTGCTAACTTCCTTACTACCTCCTCCTCCTCCCCTGCTTTCGCTTCCATCCCTCCGATCACTATTTTGTTTTTTCTCTCCCTTCTTTCCTTTATCTCCATCCTCCTTTCTACCTCTCTCATTCCTGTCTCCACGGATTCCTCCGCTCTTTTTATCCTTTCCTCCCTCTCTTCTTCTGCTGCCGCCCTCTCTTTCGCTTTTTTCTCTACTTCCTCTATCACCCTTCTCTCTATCTCCCTCTGCTCTTCCTCCCTTCTCTTCTTGCCTTCCTCCTCTCTTTTTCTTGCCCTCTCCTCTTCCCTTTTTTCCAACTCCTGTATCCTCTCTTCTAGCTTCTTTCTCTCCCTCTCCCCTTCGTCTTTCACTTCGTCTATCTTCTCGTGTGTTTTGGATATTTCTTCCTTCAGCTCTCTTCTGCCCCTCTCTGCTTCCTCCCTCATCTTTCTGATCTCTTTCATCATTTCCTCTATTCCTTCCTTCACCCCCTCCCTTATCCATTCTCTTGTTACTTCCCTTCCCTCCGGATCGTTGC
Source organism: Macrophya alboannulata (assembly GCA_949628255.1). Lineage (NCBI taxonomy): Eukaryota > Metazoa > Arthropoda > Insecta > Hymenoptera > Tenthredinidae > Macrophya > Macrophya alboannulata. The sequence goes on along the minus strand of OX451212.1, from coordinate 11,698,762 downwards.
CTTTCGGTGACCTCCTGGTTTTGTCACTTCTTTTGAAAGCCCTTCCATCGTCTTCCTCTGATTCTGACTCGCTGTCCCCCTTTTCCTCCGCCCCCTGTCTTTTTCTTTTCCAAAGATCCGTCAGCGATCCTAGCGACCCCAGCGACATCGCTCTCTCTGCTCCAAGTCTCTCCGCGTTTGTCTTTCTCCCTCGCCGCTTAGCTTTGGGTGACCCGCTTGGCGTCCCCCACTCTTCCCTCACTGCCTCACCTAACTGTATGAGAGCCTCCTTCCTCTCCGCTTCTCCCGAGCTCGTCGGTATTGCCGGCATGCTTTTCGTCTGCTATCTTTTCCTTGACTCGCGTATTCCTTTTCTCGCTGTCTCTCTATTGCCCTCTTCCCGCCTTTTTCTTTTTAGGTTATCTTATCTACCCTTTGTTTGCTTACCTTCCTCCGCTCTCTGTCCTGGCTTACTGTAAGCAACTTCTCTCCTCTCCAATTTTACTTTCTATGTTTTTTCTTTCCTCCCACACACTCACTTCGTTTGCTTTTCTTATCCTTTGACTATCGGCTCCCTTATAATCGTGCACCTGTCACTATCACTAACGATCCGGAAGTGTCTACAAATTTTTTATATTGATTATAATAATATATTATATTAAATACTGTGATTTACAAGTATGTTACTGTCTTTCAGAAATTTTAGCTAGAATAAGTAGTGTAATAAGCACTGATAACTATATATGTACGTACAAACTTATTAAATAGTATAAAAATTGTGGTACAACTTAATCGATTACAATATGTTTTTAATACTACAGAACGTCCTGTTGCAATAATAAAAATATTGTACAAGCTTATTAGTTAGTTAATTGTTATTAATATCACAATATGATACACGTATAATCCATAACGGAAGGTACTCCATTCATTCGTGATTTTGTCCTCTTCTAACATAATCATACTGCCAAGGAACACTTCCAGCCACAATCATGAAGTACTCAGTTAAAGTGTCTCTAATATTAACTGCGTACGCAACACCATTGTCAATATTTTTAAAAATTTCTTCATTATTTTCAAATTCAATATTATTACCTTCTTCACTTCGCAGGTAATTATGTAAACATATGGTGGCTAGAACATATTTATTTATGTTGTCAGGATTCGCAATGATAGGTCCGTTGTAAATATTCCACTTTTTCGCTAGAATTCCAAAACTGTTTTCAATTATGCGCCGCGCTCTAGAAAGTCTATAATTGAAAATGTTCTTACGTTCCCCAACAAATCGCCCAGGATAGGGACGCATCAAATGTTTGCCAATTGGAAACGCTTCATCTCCAACAAAAAAATAGGGCACTTTTATATCACTATTACTTAATTTACTGACTCCTTCTGGAATATCTAGAAGTCCGTTGTCTGGATTCAGGTCGCTATTAGCGTATATGCCTCCGTCACTATTTTTTCCAATGGAACCAATATCCACTATTGTGAATTTGTAATTGTGATCACACACAGCCATCAGAACTATGCTATATCGCTTATGATAATTGTGAACCAGAAATAAAACAGTGAACCAGAGTTTGGTGGACATTGTGAGTCTATATGTTTTCCATCTATTGCTCCTAAACAATGTGGAAAATTCCAGACATTCCAGAAACCCTCACTAATTTCTAAGAATTGTTGTTCAGAAGGAGCTTGCAAATATATTGGACTAAGAAGCCTTCCCAGCACATCACAGGTCTCTTTGATTATTTTATGTGCTGTTGATTGACCAACACGGTATGCAAAGGAAATTGATGGAACTTTGTCTCCGATGAGAAATCTGTAACATAATTACATGTTTATGATTTTAGTTATGGAACTGTTATACAGCCGAAGAATGAAGTTTTCAGGGCTTTAAATAAATACCTTAATGTTAGAGCAACTCGTTGTTCAGGTTCAATCGCACGTGGACTACGTTTGATCAAACTTGGATTGACAATATCCAATAAATTCTGGAATGATGGCAGCGTCATACGTGCATACTTATAAAACATTGTACCGTCTCTTTTGAGTTCTTGAAAAATATTATGAAAAGCCCCTTGTTGTCTTCGACGCATATTAATTTCTCGAACCCAGATACGACGCTGCTGGCGACGCCTGTCGCGAATTCTCTCTCGTCGACGTCTTACCAAGAATGCTCCCACATTGACCAACGCAAGCAACAATACATCAAAATCATCCATTTCCATAAAAATTGAGTGACATTTATTCATTAGTATTGAGATAAACAAAAAATGGTCAGATTACACAAAATCAGCTTACTACTACTACAGAACCTTCAGCTTATAATTTAGCAGTAAGTAGCCAATACAAACAGTTTAACCTCAAAGTACTGTATGTTTACAAAAGTGAAATAATCGAAGTGCTTATAATTAAATGGATTCGTATATTAGCGACTAGTTTTTATCTTCAATACATTTATTCTATACGTTACAAAAATACTTACTTTTCTTTTGATGTAACTCGATTTATATAAACATTAGCTTCTTTCACGGTTCAGCGTCTGGTTCTTTACTATGCCACGTTATGCCTATGGATTTTTGTGTGGGTTGAAAATCCAGACGCCATAAGCAGAATGCAGAGTCCATAGCGCATGCGCACTGGTCACTGGATTTTTGCAACTGCGCATGTGCTATGGCTTCTGCATTCTGCTTATGGCGTCTGCATTTCTATGTGCTTCCACCTTCACTGCGAAGCCTCCAAGCAAACACATGGACACTGGACTAGGGTTGTGCATGAAATCAAATTGTGATACTGATTTATTGATTAATTTATTAACTGATTTAATTATTAATTCAATAATTTATCAATAATTTATTCATCAATTTATTAATTTATTTATCAATCTATTTGGTAATTTATTTGTTGATATATTTGGTGATTATATTTATTTATATATTCATTCACCAATTTATCAATTAATCAAGTAATTAATTTTTCATTTTTTTTTGTATCGATTAAAAAAAAAATTAAAATCATCAAATGTTGTTTGCAATATTAGTCATAAACATCAACAAAATGATTCTAGAGCCATTGTTATTGTTTAAGGGAAGACCGAAATTTGGAAAAAAACATTCTACAACATTTTAAACGAGCCAAACAGTTCTAGTCTGATAATACATCTTACAACTTTCAGATTCTGGTAACTCTAAAAGAAAGTTTCAATCTGCGATGAAAATGTAGATGCAGGAGACTTTGCACAGCGGTACTTGCGTAGGAAAAGTTCTGCGAAAGATTCTCTATCTACACATTCATTGTAGAAGATTGAAATTTTTGTTCAGAGCACATACTACCAAATTCTGAAAGTTGTCAGATACATTTTTTGATTAGATCTATTTTTTCTGCTTTGCAAAATTGAAATGTGTGGTCATTCCGAAATTCCGGTACGGTCTTCCTTTAGTGTTCGTTCCCGACTAACTTATTTAGAATATAAAAGTCTAAGAACCCGAGCTACCGTATTTTCACTCGGTAAGTTTGTAGATATATAAATAATTCGGATATCAGGACTGGTGTTAGGTTGCAGTTCAATAATGACTCAGATGATTTTAGGATTAAGTAACGAAACAATTATATTTTTAAATGCGAACAAACAGAAAATTAACAGTGAAATTGAAGTAAAGATGAAGTGAAATTATTGAGATTGAAATATGAATTTAATTGACATTAGATGAATTAGCGGTTGGAACGGTTGCAGAAGGCACGACTGTTCTCCTCAACGTTTCTTTTCTAAGTGAAGAAATTTTATTAGAAAAGTCAAGGGCTCCTTTACCCCCAGCGTACTCTTCTCCCACACCCCACAAGGCTGCAGTTAAAAAATACGGAAGCCTGCAGTGTGTAGGCGAATGGTGAATATCACCCGGAGGTTTGAGGTATCCCTTAACTAAATATTCAGGTTTAAGATGCAATAATATGTTTAAAACTATCTTTTGGCCCTCCCGGAGGATCGTACCCACGGTCGGGCATGGTCAGTCGAGGGCCACGTGCTTCTCAAGGGTTTTTCCCTATGAGGAAGAGTAAGGCCCCTCGCTGTCACCCTCTGGCCCGGGGTCTGCACTTTGTAAGACGCAACATTTAGTGGAAAACGAAAAAAAATATTATCGTGAATCGATTAGTTTGTTGCATTATATTAATGAATTTGCCTTGCTTTCCCCCTACTGTTTATTGTTGGTACTTGCCTCGAGCTCATCGCTCTATAGGATATAACCATTTGAAGGAAAAAAAAAAAAAAAAATTAATGAATTTAATTGATTGCGTAAGAAGAGAACGGTGAAGTGACTCTTCTCTTTGAAAGATATCGCAATTAATACTCTGTATTTTTATATATAAAAATATACATCAATTGATTAAATTAATAATAAATACGATAATATTAAGATACTAATGATTATAAGTAAATAGCAGAATTATTACAATGGCATTAATATTTATCTTTCACGACTTGTGAATTTGATCGGTGGGTACTCACCTGTCCAGTAGATTTCGAGAAATCTGCGATGTTTGTAGTTGGTTGATTTCGTGGAAATAGTTTATTCGCTTCATTTTTATGCATCGATAAGAGGTGCTTCTTTGATCCAAAAGTGTTCCGATTCTTCATTTTTATTTCAGCCGTCTTCTTCGATCTCTTGCACAATTTAGGGGAGACCGCGGCGGGTTGTCACACTTTTTACTCTCTGATTTCTAAAATTTTTTTGAATGAAATTTTTTGAAATTTAGAGACGGGGCATTGTAGATATATCGTTTGCGCACCCCGAGAAAATTCGTGGTTGTTCCAAAGCAAGTCTGAATAGGGCGTTTTGAATTTACAGAAAAAGTTGCGGAGTGTGACAACTTACCCCACCCCGGGGTAAGTTGTCCCACGTATTTTAAATGGCGAGAACGGCTCAAAAATGATGAATATTTTTTTTTTGTGTTCATTACATTCGTGTCTAAAAAATTTGTCTTGCACATTTGTTTTTTTTTTTTGGTTTTTGTTTTGATGTGAGCAACTTAGGTTTGCAATGTATATTTTCAACCAATTTTTTCATTGTATCTTTTCCTGGAAACCACGAAACAGTCGACCCAGACTCCGCAGATCCCGAAAACAATGGAAAATTTGACTCAGCCTCAGAAAACACGGAAAAGTCGAAATAGGGCAAGTTATCACACGTGACAACTTGCCCCAATCCTGCCGTGACAACCTGCCCCAACCCGCGATTTTGATTAAAAATGTGCATATCTTGCCAAACCGCTATCACAATATCAAACACATATACATCAAATGAAAGCGACAAGAACCACCTTTCCGAATATCTCATTGCGAAATATCTCAAGGCAGCCAAGAAAATGAGAAAACACATATTAGAAGATGGAAAATAATTACTTACTAGGTCCAATTTCAGTCTTTTAATCACTGCGAGGCCGCATATGATGCGATATTCTACTTAACAACGTTCATTTGTTTCAAACATTGAACTACAACTTCAATCTATAGCAGCACTCGTTCCGACATTTAGCGACGGAGATATGAGCCTTGTGACAACCCACCCCGGTCTCCCCTACATAGGCCCAATGCGTCTTTACCTTTGCCAACTATTTCAAAAAATGGATTAAATTTACTTTTTGTATCAGATCGTTTTTTTTTTTAGTGTTTGTATCTTCCGCTGCCACTCTCTGATGAGTCTCATCTCCACTTTCACTATCACAACTACTTTGACCAGATGAAAGATCGATTGGGCCCTCGTCAGTCATTTTTCGACTGTATACCGTGTTGTCTACTTTCTGCAATACTGGCGGTACTGTAACTTTCATGCCGAGCGTCGAGCATCTACTAACGAGTCGATGCAAGTCGCAACTGTTGCGCTTTACGGAACAAGCAAATTCTAATAACAGCCATTAAAATAGTATATTACGTTACGTATATATAGATGCATTGGACCAAAATTGTCTTAATATCATTATTATTATTATTAAAATTAATACTATTTTTGTAAATATATAAATTAATATATAAAGATAATAATAGTAATCATATCTATTGTGACGTGGTATTAGAATCATACCAGTCACAAGACACACCCTACCGTATGGCGATGAGTTGTAGTACTCAGGGATATTCCAGACTTTTATTTAAGAATTTAGGGATAAATTATATTTTACCAATTCATGTTATTTTTATCATTTCTATGTAATTTTTGTAACTACGATCTAGATACGCTACGAGAAATCTACCGTCGAGGGATTTTTACGAAGAACTTTCGAACATTCTGGGCTACATCATCTCGTTCAGGTGACCTACGTATCGCAAAGACGTGCAACTCTTTGATTCGCCAGGGAAGCGTCAAAGAATAGCGTTATCTCTCGATTTGGGGATCTGCCGGCCTTCACTTCCGGATAGGCGGCGTACAGGGATGTGCGAGAAGCACGACAAATCCTCCCGTCATCCGCCGACTCTACCGTTAACTATTTGTCTAAATGCTGGGAAATCGGCGTACAGGGTCGCGCGAGAAGCGCACTTCACAGCCTCCCGATTCTTCAACTTATCGGCCTGGAGCCGAATTAGATCCAATTACATCTACCATCTCGGAAACCGTTATCGCGACCGTGGTTGGTCCAGAAAACCCCCGGTACAGCGTTCCGACCTGCACACTTCCTATCGTGAGCGAGGCTCCTTGTGTGCCCAGCACGATACTGCTTTCTCGAATTCCACTGGATTGACCAATGATGTAAGGGCTTTGGAATATCGTAATATAGTTCTGACGGACGAAGTTACAGGTTATCCCGGCGTCAGGGGAAGCTTAAAGGAAGGCGGCAGGATGAGGGGTAAGGAAACAACGGGCAAGGTACGGCAGGTACCCCTACACATCTCAAATACCAGCTCAACGTACGGCGAAATCACCGACACCGATTAACCAATTACCGATGAGAATTCCAAAAACCGTCCAAAATCACGTGACCTCTCGCACCACAGAATGTTCGAGAAGCAGCGTAACAGCCTATATAAAGGGGTGACATTAGCTATTCGGCCTACTTTTTCGTTCGAGCTACAACTTATCGCCACGTATCGAGTATCCATAAACTTTGTGCTAGTGAAATTTGTGTGTTATATCGCTACATTTCAACAGAAGGTAAGGTCTTGATATTTTGTGAAGACACGAGTCTGCTTGATTTATCTTTCTGTTTTCTCAATTTGTTTCTGAGCTAAGAAGCTCGACTTTCGTTAATGAATTAATGAGCAGCCTCGTGCCTACCTGAGTTACGTAGACCTTTTCGCATTCTTTTCTTGCTATTCAAGCGCCTATTTTCTTATTTATCGCTTATGTGATTCTATTTTGCTATTTGTTCTATTTCTTAATTTATTCTGTAACATCGTATATCTTGTGCATGTTGTGTTAGAAAATTACCCTGGAATATCCCTAACGAAAGTAGCCGCGGATGCGTTAGGCACCGCGTTACAGCAAATTTATTAGTTAAATTTCGTGTTGCGTAAATTATATTTTGTCAAGTTAAATTACGATTTCTCAGTCTATTTTCATGATAAATTAGATTGAGTATCTTGAATACCGATTTAAACTAGTATCTTCGATTTAATTCAGTAGCTTTGATTTAATTCAGTAATTCTGAGTAAATTCAGTATCTGTGATGTAAGATCGTATTTTTGATTGATTTAAGTATCTTAAATTTGATTTAGAAATTTCGATTAAAGTGTAGTCTCTTTATGGTAATTTAGTATTTTTGATAAATGCGAATCTGTGATTAAATTGCATATCTTCCGTTTAATTCAGTATCTTTGATTCAGTATCTTAAACTCAGCATCGTAAGTCCAGTATTCTTGATTCAATATCTTATAACTATGGCTAATTCAGTATTAATTATTGTGCATTGAACAATTACTAAGATCTAGCTCGTTTGTTATTGATTCTCTATCGCGTAAAGCCGAATACCTGTTATAAGTCACGTTATGATTTAATTGTATTCCGCGCCTCCTCCTCAGCTCACACTGTAGTTCCCCCCTCTCCCGCCGATGTCACCACAAGGTTTACAGCTAAAATTCTTTTGAAAAGTCCTTCGTTTCTAGGTCCGTGGCTTCCGTTCCGAATCCATCATTCCTTTTCTTTGTGCCTAATACACCACATCGAAAAATTTTCTAACTGTGCTTTCGACTTGTATTATCATGGGAAATAAACGTAAACACTCAGATGAGGATAGCGAGAATACCCTACCCAAGGAGTTGAAACGGCTCAAGAAAGAAATGCGGAAACAAAAGCGAAAACTTCGACGTCTGGAAAGAAAACGTAAGCATAACCTAACTTCTGTTCACAGAAAATTACCAAAATGGCGATATATCAAACCACCCTCACATGGGACAAGTTTCCACATTAAGACCAAGTGTCTGAAATACAGACAAGATCTGCGAACCGAATTCAATATTTTTGAATGGCTCAAAACGGTCAAGCACCGTGTTACATGCGGACAAGTTCCGAAAGGCCAAGCAGCTAACCTGCTACTTCGGAAAATAAATTCTGGTAGCATGTTGGTATTCCATTCATTCAAGTAATGTTTTGGCATACATATGCGTATATCCAAAAAAAATAAATAAATAAAATAATAATATGAATAATACACATACGCCTGTGTAAGATTAGCAAGTCGATAAAAATCCTTTCATACATAAGGTGAAGTGTATCAAATCCAATGGGGTCTGTTATACGAATTTATAGGTAGAGAGTCCTCGTCAGAGGATAGTGAGGCGTCAGAAGGTCACCGATCAAGTAGGTCTCAACCGCTGATTTCCGTGGAGCAGTTCTTGACTATGAGACGTAGCCTGGAACAAAGTCAAGTAAGACCAATAAAGGCCCCGTCGCCTATGGCTACTGCCTCTGGCGTTGACAAATCCTTAAGTGGCGTCACATCACAAACAGAATCAAAGACTGCGGACCAAACCAAGAATCAGGAGAACACCGAACCCTCAGCTCTTGGTTCTCAGGTCAATGACAGCGACCCAGCACTAGCGGAGGCTACTAAGGATCCAGTACTGGACCCCAAGCTATTAGAAGCAATAGGTAAGCGGCTGGACTCTGAAAAGTCACTCGCACCTGCAATACACAATGATATTTTCATAAGATGGAAAGATATTCTTAAGGAAGGACTTCCCAAAGAAGAGCGTGAAGCGATATTCAAGAAATATCCCACTCCAGAAAATTGCCTAATAATGGAACCTCTAAAACTTAATGCTCAGGTAAAAGCTTCCCTTTTAGAGCCTATAATCACAAGAGATAAAAGAATGGTCGAGAAACAACAAAAGGTATCATTGTGTCTTTCCGTGCTGGGTCCAATGATATCAAATCTCTTCAAGGACGCTGTACCTGATACTATGTCCTTAGTAAGTGCTCTAAGCGATGTCTCGAGAATCCTTGTCGACCTACAACGAGATGAATCCATGACTAGACGTCTAATTATCTTAGCAAACCTCAACGCTACCCTTAAGGGCACATTGAATGCCACAATCATGGACGAATGGCTGTTTGGCAAGGATTTAGAAGAAACCTTGAAAACTGCAAAGTCTCTGGAACGTTCCACGAAAGAATTAAAACCACCGACTGCAAAAACTTCAATCTTTACAAGGCAGTCAAAAAACTTGAAGGGCCCACCCCGCCAGTCATACCAGGCTCGAACAACGACGGGGGGGCAACGAAGACCAACATTCCAGAGCTACAAGCAGAGTTCGAATCAGAAGAACACGAGCCACCGCAAGCCGTCAACAAGGAAGGACCGCAACTCCTACAAGAAATAAACAATCCAGTAAGTATACATGCAGGTAGATTAAGAAGGTTTTCACACGTCTGGGAAGACCTTTTCGATGATAATGTAGTAATTCAATGGGTCAAAAGGTATAAAATACCATTTACAAGGAAGGTCGTTCAAGTAACACCACCAAGAGAACCCCTTTGGTCTGTAACGGCAAAAAACCCAAATTTCTGATCAAATTGGAGAGCTACTGAAAAAAGGCGCGATTCAAAAATGTCAAGATAGCGCAGGGCAGTTTATTTCGAAAATCTTTTGCGTTCCCAAATCGGACGGCTCCAATCGCCTTATATTGAATCTGAAAAACCTGAATGAGTTCATTGAGACAGCACACTTTAAATTAGAAGATATACGAACAGCAAAGGATCTAATGCATCAGGGTTGTTTCATGACAACGCTCGATTTAAAAGACGCGTATTATTTAATACCAATTAAAGAGTCCTGTAGGAAATACCTACGTTTTGAGTTTAATGGGGAACTGTTTCAATTCACGTGCTTGCCCTTTGGTCTCAACACAGCGCCATATGTATTTACGAAGATCATGAAAACAGTAATGGCTCTGTTACGGAAACGCGGATATATTTCGGTCATTTACCTGGACGATATATGGCTTCTCGGAGATTCAGAGGAAGATTGCGCAGATAATGTATCACAAACATGCGCATTACTGGAGAGTTTGGGATTTAGTATCAATGAAGTCAATTAAGTCCGGCTAAGAGGTGTAAATTCATAGGGTTCATTTTGAACTCGATGGAAATGAAGATCGAACTTCCAGATGAAAAAAAACTACGCGTAGTCCAGTTAGTTAAAAAATTTGAAAAACTACGATCTTGTAAAATACGCGACTTCGCATCTCTAATGGGAACACTCGGCTCATGCTGTCCAGCAGTTAGATATGGCTGGGTTTATATTAAAGACCTCGAACGGGAAAAATTTCGGGCTCTTAAAGCTAACCACGAAAATTTTGAATCCCAAATGATCCTGACAAACCATGTCCAAGAAGACTTTACTTGGTGGAAGACAAATATCACAACAGCTTTCAGCCCAATAAAAATGCCCAACTTTTGCATGGAAATTTTTTCGGATGCCTCCCTATCAGGATGGGGAGCATGCTACAATAAAGAGAAAGCTCATGGACATTGGAGCACGACAGATCGAAAATATCATATCAACCATCTCGAATTACTGGCCGCTTTCCTAGGATTAAAATGTTTCGCGAAATGCAAGAAAAATTGTGACATTTTGTTACGAATAGACAATACCACGGCTATTGCATACATCAACCGTATGGGAGGAACCCAATTCGAAGAGTTAAGTAAAATATCGAAAGATATTTGGAAGTGGTGCGAGGAAAGAAACCTGTGGATCTTCGCCTCATACATTCGATCCGGAGACAACACAGCTGTTACGTACGTGAGTGTTGATCCGCGATTTAAATATTAACTGGTCGAAAAGTCCGCGGACACACGAGCGTTACGTGCGTTTCGAAATCCGACTATACCTATCCGCAAAGCGTCTACGTATAACCGCTCGTTATCAACGATAACTAATAAAAATAATTTTGAACTATCTTGCAATAGATCGATTTTTTGGATCCCGCACCGCTAGTCCTATACAGGGCTCGCGTTAATTGTTTAAACTAAAGGCCTTATTATCTTGTCAGGGATGTAATAGGTCGAATGAAATGAAATGAAATATGAAAAATTAACTGGTAAAAGTAGGTTATATTCTTGAACGATTGTGTAAATGGTTGAATCAAATGAACATAAAATATGACAGTGAATATCAACTGAATATGATTATAAATCGTTTACATGTGTGTGTCGACGCGGGTTCGTGAAGAGAACCTACATTAAGAGAAATCTTTATATATAGATTATAATAATGAATAATGCATGAAGGTATCCTCTTCTCGATTCTCGCGGTGACACTTGTACAAATGATAAAATGATTTAATGAATAATTCTACCGTCGCATGTAAGAGAAAATGATGTGATCTTTCCCGTGGGTTCTATAACCCTTAAATGCTCTATAAACTTATAGTCTTTATAACTCTTTATAACTCTTGCTCTTGCTTTCAATTTCTTGTCTTATCGTTAATAATAGGATATATATATTGATGCTTAGATCTTACAAAGCCTCTCCTCGACAAGTTGGAGGTGTCGCGAACTTGCGTAGAGCGAAGGGTTTCCCCGTAGTGACTTAGCACTGACTCTCAGCAAGCTCTGGGGGCTTTCTTAATATTAGCTATCATAGCATGCATTAATTGAAATTGCAAATGATAAAATGTTAATTCGGGTATTTGGTTGCGTGCATATAATTATATATATAAATAGTTGACGAATGAGAAACGTTGGTTTACAGGTCAGATACGAATTTACTTGAGAGATAGTTAGATCGGTTAGTACCGTCCTTTAATTAAAGGAATGCTCGGCCTGTAATCCGGAGTTAACCATAGGGATTATCCCGAAGTATTTACGATACTGGGTTAACGATTACGGTTCCCATTTATATGTCAACTTAAAACAGATAATTTAGGCGTTCATATAATATAATATATGTGTATGAATGTGAGAATTTGTATTCTTGTGGGAATACTGGATAACAAGTTATAATGAAATTTAGAATTTAATGTGAATGATATAATTAGGTAACGATTCGTCGTGACTTAGCTTTGGTAGAACCGACCATGGAGGAACTTAGGTAACGCTTTGCACCGTGGGTTAACGGGTGCTCACCTCTCTCGTCTTCCGACGCCAATCCTAATTCGCCGACGGTATCGGAATCACTGAATCACCTGATCACTGAATTTAGAGGTTAATAAGTGGAATTAACTGTCTAAGTGTCTATAAGTTATCGATGAAAGTTATTTGAAGAGATTGAAATGATTTGTTAATTAGTTATCTTCAAAACTGAATTTACATCTACAAGTTATTAAAACTTGGCAAAATTGAACTGGTGGAAATGTGTTCTTGACACGAACACTTATGGATTCGTTATCATTAATATTGACATCTACCAAGTCCTTTGCACTACCACTTGACTTTAACAGAAAAGATTGAGTACAACTCGCGGCTCTATAATAGTACCCGAGTCTCTACATCCACGCACTTCGCGATTTAACAGAAGAAAGACTCTAATCAATATTATTGAGATATCGAATTGTCGATGATTGAGTTTTTAAAAGATTATTATGAATTATATCTAGGATTACGGGTACTGAGTCCTTTGCACTACCACTTAATTAAGACGGAGACCGAACTTAGAAAAGATTGAGTACAACTCGTGGCTGAATATAGTACACGGGCCTATACATCCACGCACCTCGCGATTTACCAGAAGAAAGACACTTTTTCAAGTTCAGATGCAGGCACGCGACCGTGGCTGCAACAAGGTATGATCCCTACTCTAATCTTAATTAGCCAATTAGGTTACTGCGTTACTCTTGATTGGTTCGTCAGGACTCGGGTGACTCAAGTCCCAAGAAGTGCAAGCGTCAGCCGTCCGCCCCCACATAGTCGGTTCGCCGTAGTAATTAAAATGTACATAGGCTAGATCTTATATTTTAGCTAGGTACATTCATTCCATGCACGACACACACCCTAATTTCTTAATTTAGAATTTCCTAAATCTTATAGTTTCCCCTGTATACATTAGGATAATTAGGAGTATATTAGCAAGAGTTATAACGATGCGACTATAGGTGCTGGGTCAGCAAAACCCTGGCAGTTCTAGAACTGCTACGCCGTAGGCGTTAAACCTAAATATATTATATTACTATGCCGGGGCCCTATCGGTCCCGACGTGACTTTTTCGACGTTAAGGAGGTAATGAATATTTAAAAATAACAAAATAAAACCGTGGCTAAAGCGCACGTGTGGACTTCTCAAGTATCCAATATTCCAATCCAGGAAAAGTATAGGAAAAGTATATATTGGGTTTTTCCAATGCTGACGCTCTGCCTTATTTCAACTCAAGGGAGTTATTTATTAGTTTACTATAGGTTTTTAAATTTTAAAAAGAAAAGTGAAAGTTGGTACGTAACACAGCCGCAGATTATGAATCGAGAAGACTGGAACCTGAAACAGAATATGAACTATCGGAAAGGAAATTCAAACAAATTTGCAAAACCCTCGGTCGGCCAGACATCGATTTATTTGCAAGTCGAGTTAACTCGAAATGCGCTGATTATATCTCGTGGAAAAAAGATCCGGGTGCAGTTGCAATAGACGCCTTCACAATTAATTGGAGTCCCTATTTTTTTATGCCTTCCCTCCCGTCGCGATAATTCCAAAAGTGTTGAAAAAGATCAATAGCGATGGGGCCAGGGGTATCTTAGTAGTGCCCAATTGGCCTTCCCAGACGTGGTATCCTCTGTGTATCGCAATGTTTGAGTCACAGCCAATATTATTCAAACCCCATCCTAACCTGTTACGTTCTACTAACAGAGAATCACATCCGCTGTGGTCCCAGCTTTCCCTGGTGGCAGGAATATCATCCAGCAAGCGTACGCCTCGAAAGGGATGCCAGAAGGGTCCATAGAAATTGCCATAGCGTCATCAAGCAGCACTTCTTTGCGACAATATGAAGGAACGTTAAAGAAGTGGTGGCAGTTCTGCCACCAGACAACCACGAAAGTATTTGACGCAAGGATTTCAGATGTCCTAACATTCCTATCAATTGAATTCGAGAAAGGAGCTACTTACGGAACCATCAACTCTGCGAGATCAGCAATCGCACTAATCCTGGGGCCTGAAGTGGGACAAGATGCAAGGATAAAGCGATTTTGCAAAGGAGTGTCACGGTTGCGTCCTTCACAACCAAAATACGACACAACATGGGACCCCAAAATCGTTTTAGAGTTGTTGGAACAATGGTACCCTTATGCTGATATATCCTTGCAACAGCTGTCTCTCAAGACAATTACCTTATTAGCCCTCACTACAGGCCATAGGTTACAAACCCTAGCGGCAATCGACATCAGGGATATGCGCAAGACTCCTGGTGGATTAGAGTTTAAAATCACGGCACGTCTAAAAAATTCAGCCCATAACAGGACACAGCCTATATTAGCGTTGCCCATTTTCAGGGACAAGCCTTCCATTTGCGTAGCTTCAGCGATTGAGGCTTATTTATCGAAGACCAGTGGTCTACGGAAAAACGTTAACGCATTATTTATCTCTTGGAAGAAACCTCACAAAGCAGTGTCATCCCAGACTCTGAGCCGCTGGATTAAAAGCGTGCTAGAACAGAGTGGTATAGATACGTCAATTTTCTCCGCTTACAGTACACGACATGCCTCGACATCAGCGGCCAAGAGAAGTGGGGTAAACATAGATGTAATAAAGAAAACTGCTGGCTGGACATCTGAATCAGAAACCTTTGCTAGGTTTTATGATCGAAAGATTGCACAAGATCGAGACGTTTTCGCCAAAGCAATATTAAGTTTATAGTTGGATACCAAAGTATAGGTATATTGAAAACTGTTACGCCAAATTTCTGAATGGATTCGAGTCATTGAGTCGCCAATCCGGCAATTGCCTTACCTTATTAATAATATATTGTACCACTAAAATATATCGTGTGCCTTATGTCCGATAAAGAACAGATTTTATCATTAAAATATATCGTATGTGCACAGTTGGAAAATACATTATAAATTTTGAATAAAATTAAGAAAGCAGCTATGCCTACCGTATCTACTGTAAACATCTACAGTGTGATCTGAGGAGGAGGCGCGGAATACAATTAAACGATTAAACGAACTTACCTAACTGAAGTTCTATCGTAATTGTAAGAAGCGCCTCCTCCGAAAGATCAGTCCCACCCTTGTCATGCCCTTGCTAAGTTAAATTAGCCCCGTTTTATACGGTAGCACTTTGAAACAATGATGGATTCGGAACGGAAGCCACGGACCTAGAAACGAAGGACTTTTCAAAAGAATTTTAGCTGTAAACCTTGTGGTGACATCGGCGGGAGAGGGGGGAACTACAGTGTGATCTTTCGGAGGAGGCGCTTCTTACAATTACGATAGAACTTCACTTAGGTAAGTTCGTTTAATCGTTTAATTTTGCTTTGGGTACGAAGTATCGCTCTGTGATACCGTGTCTTGAATTTAGTCTCTTAGTATTGTATCGAGTCACCTCTGACGCCGGCATTATAGCTTGTATCGTCTCGTAAACTGTATAATACCTATTTTTCTGTCTAAAATGCTATCGTAACAAACTATCCCTTTAATTCTGCTATACTGCGTGCGTTTAACTGGCTCATAACCGATACTGCTCTTTAATCTGTCTTAATTCTTCTTGTATAAAATCGCTATATTATCTGATTCACTCGTAGTTAATTAATTGATTTCTCGTAATTATCTGATTATTTTCTTGCTATCAACTTGCTTATTCTCTTGTAATAAATTTGCCTATTTTCTGGTAATGAAATAAAATATTTTCTTGTAATTATTATGTGAACTTGCTTTGGTTGATGCTACCTGATTTTTGTAATATTGTTCGCCACTTACATAATTTCTGATTGATTGTGCTTTCACACTACTACCGCTAACAACTTGTGTGATATACAGGGTGAGTCACGAGAAACTCCGAGAATAGGAGGAGCCTCATTGCCGAATAAGCCCCCGCCCTTTTACCAATCAAACAAGCAGCAGGTAATGATAATAGGAACTGTGTAAGCATAACATCAGAATCAAGGTACTACATAGCAAGGAATAATAATGAAAACAAGATCAGCTAGTAATCGACTTTACTTTTGAACTTTACACTGAATGTGTTAAGGGTACTGATTGTGTCGACTGCTCTGATACAACTGGCAGAGATGGTTGCCGATAAGCATCGTTAAATTTGTTATCAAGCATGACTGTCATGTTGTGTCAAAGTTGAATAGCCCAATTGTGAAGACTGTACGCATCAACAATAGGTGTTACGCTTACACAGTTCCTATTATCATTACCTGCTATTTGTTTGATTGGTTTAAGGGCGGGGGCTTATTCGGCATTGAGGCTCCTCCCATTCTCGGAGTTTCTCGTGACTCACCCTGTATATTATACTGCATCCTATCGATGTTTTAATAGAATATACGGCCTAACAGGCACGCTGAAGGAAATTATATTTTTGTCTATTGGTGTACCCTGCCCCTCTACTTTAAGTATTGTAAATTACAGGAGCTAGTTGAGTTATCGCTCGTCGCAATCTCATATGTTTGATATTTCTTGAGTTACTTTTTGGTTATTTATGTTAATTAATTGACGCACTAGCGTCTGGCGCCCAACCTAAGTTTTCAGTAATCAGTTTATCTTATCTTAAAAAATCACGAGAAAGCGCCGAAGTGTACGGAACCAGGGTTTTCCCTTCCCATAGATAGTTCACGTTACACTATTTATATTAATAATATTTATTATTGATGATATAATACAACAGATATTTTACAGTGGTGGAAGCAGCACCAGTTGCAATTTCCCCTCTTGGCCAAGATAGTTCGCGATTATTTATCAATTCCTACAACTTTAGTTCCTGTTGAGATACTTTTCTCAAAAGCATCTTTGGTAATTCGCAAGCACCGAACAGATTGAATAACCAATCCGCATGATGGTTACTTTGTATCAACTTTTGAACGACGAAAACCGGGTAATATTATTGTGTTTATAATATCTAGTCTTTTTCTTATTTCCAGTACTTCACATTTCATATTTGTTCTTGGCTGTTGTTGGTTAGTGTAGCTAATTGAATGCTAGTTGAAAGTCTCGTTACTTACGAAAGCTAGTGAATGCGTGCAAAGTAGCTACCCATCGCCGTCGAGTGAAAAAAGCAAGACTGCAAGAATATTGCAAGCAAGACCAAGACCAAGACTGAGTTCGCAAGAGCAAGACCAACACCAAGACCAGATGTTCCGATAGAAGACGAAGACCAAGACCAAGACTACCATAGTCTTGGTCTTGGTCTTGCTTTTGCTCATCACTAATTTTGTATCGCACGATGGACCTGCAACGATGGGTCTGCCATTCTGAAGTGGTATAATAGGTCTACAGACCAAATGAAAGTAAAAAATGAAGAGTGGGTCAACCAACAATTGGACTTATACCAAACTGCTTACCTTCAGAATCAGTCTGGTTTCAGATTTTGTTACATGTTTCGGTCTTGATAAGATTTTTTTTCTCTTTTCCTGTGCCCTAGTCTGAACTTTTTGAAATCCTTGTTCTCTTTTCCTTAGTCTGTCTCTCTCATTGGAGCACGCATGACACCTCACCTGGCTCGGCAAATCCGTAGCACCAGAACAATAAATGCCGTAGGGTTTGGAATTGTTTTCTGTGCCACAGCATATTTCTAACTTGTCAATATGTTTCAAGTGTTTCTGAGCATCTTCAATTGGTGAACCGTATGAACATTCTAGAAGTCAAAGTACGTTAATATTCAATATTTTAATGGAACAACGAAAATGCTATAGGCTATTGTTTGAACCGACGAGACCCTTCTTGGAATTAGATATTTTCTCCCAGTGACGCTATATCCAATGCAGAACTTGGTTCGTTCATGTATGACCATTGTTGCAACGGACAAGATTTATGTGTCTCGCATCCGGTTAAAACGACGAATTCCGAATTTTTACTAATTCACCGTGACTTGTACTCGACCGGGTTGCAGCCAAACGCAGGTCATAAAGCACACATGGCCAACTCTCAAATCGTAAGAGTTTCCAACTTTCACTTTTTACCAACTTTCACTTCTTAAGGGTTTTCAACCCCCACCACTGCGAAAGAGGACCTCAAAACAATAGTATGCAAGCGTGAATATTTTCTGGGTGAAGACGATGTCTTCAAACGCTTTTGAGTTTCGACACCAGCAGGGTGATTCGGCTAAGAGCTCTCCGGACTCAATCAAAGATTTCGTTATAATACTAGACTTGTACCTACGTTACTTAACTTAAATTTATCACAGTCTCCTTTGTTATATCCAATTTTATTATTTACATTCGTTACCTGATTTGTTATTAAATATTATTCAGAACTTTAACACAGTGTCTTATGTTTTTCGTTATTCTAACCCATAACCACATAAGCGCACGAAACATTGGTCTTTCGAGCCGGATATACAGTGCGACGGGTGATAAAACAAGTGATCAATCAGTGCGAGACAGTGACCCATTGTGCCGGACTGCACAAAAATTGTGAATTTATACAAAGGTGAACTTTGAACTTGGTTACCTCGGGTAGCTGTCGCACTTCGCATTTCAAACTAAGAAATCTCTGATTTGCACCGTGAACCTTGGGTAAATCTAGAGGGACTTCATGTACTACTGTGATTGACTATTTCCATTCAACTCAGTGCAATCTCGGACGTTGTGCAATTTTTTGGAACTTTGTGAAATTGCAACATTCCAGGCTGCAAAATAGCTATGGACGCAGCAAAGGCTAGGCGCAAGGTAATCAAGGGGGGGCTCACGCGTTTTTAAAAATCATGTGGACGCATTTGACAACGGAACGGATATCGCGCCGTTGAAAGCACGTTTAGAGAAATTTGAACTACTATATGATTCCTACAACCAAGTACAATCGGAAATTGAAGCACTCATTGCTAACGATGACGACGAGCTAGCTACTAGTCAGGAGCAAGATCGCGATCAATTTGAAACCTCGTATTTTAATGTAATCTCAAAGGCTAGGAACATAATCGCACAAGCAGAAGCTCAATCAAATCCACAAGCCACACAAAACGCGTATCGCGCAACGAGCGATGCTGGGCAGGACCGCGGAGAAAAAACTCGCGTGGTAGGTGTTAGTTTACCGAAGATAACACTTCCGACATTTGACGGAGCATACGGCAGTTGGTTGAAATTTCGTGACACTTTCGACTCCCTCATTCACGACCAGCAGTCATTATCGAATATACAGAAATTCCATTATTTGAACTCGGCACTGGTAGGAGACGCAGCACGCGTAATTCAATCACTAGGTATCTCAGAAGCAAATTATACGCTAGCATGGAACAGTTTGAACTCACGATATGAAGATTCAAAATCATTAATTCATCACCACACGCGTGCACTTTTTGAACTGCCGTCACAGCGGACCTCACAGCGTTTTTGGAGAATCACTGCAAATATCTTCACAAATTAAGCATCGATAAAGGAACAGCAACCACGAGCAAAACAGACTCTAAATCGAGCACTTCAAAGGGGAATAGCCACGTGAAATCGTACACTACAACAAAAAGGGCGTGTCCTCTCTGCAAAGAACCACATCCACTTTATGCGTGTGAAGAATTTAAAAAACTATCGCTACTAGAACGAGTACAAAGGGTTCGCGAGTTCAGGATTTGTTTCAATTGTTCTTCGAGCGGACATCGGAACAAAGATTGTAAGCTAGGCAGATGTAGGAAATGCACGCGAAAACACAATACGCTAATTCACTCAGATACGAGTACTTCACGAGAACAGGGACAAACTCAGGTAGACAACCCTTCGCCGTCACGGACGAACGAACCGTCCTCCTCAGGTACCAGCAATAAGCAGGCGACACTGACCGCACAGGCCACACCAAACAGTGCATCGCACGTGCTGCTGGCCACGGCTACTGTATATTTTTATGATCAAGCGGGAACTCGGCATGTATGCCGAGCTCTATTGGACTCTGGGTCACAACCGCACTTCATTACCCAAGAACTAAGTCAGCGTTTAGGATTAAAGAAAACGAAATCAGGCATAAACGTCTCTGGCATCGAACAAGGCAGCCGCACTGTGGCTTATCAAACAACAGTCAAACTGCAGTCACGAATTAATCAGTTCAAATCTACAATAACTTGTCTCATTATGGAGAAAATAACGGATGATATGCCTGACATCCCGATGCAGTCACTTAACTTTGAAATCCCGAAGGGTATAGAATTAGCAGATCCATCATTCGAACGCAATCGGCCAATAGACTTATTAATTGGAGCAGGCTTATTCTACGACTCAAGCTAAGACTCCATGTATGCGTTGAGCTCCGGCAAATGCTGCGGTGACCAATCAGGAGCCAGGCGCAAGTCCGGCACCAGCATGCTCCGGTATGCCGCATCGCCCTGCGTTGAGATCAAAATATTTTAATTTTTCCGCAGTACCGCACGTCATTCGGCTAAAGTCGACAACCTTCGGAGGCCTTCGGAACTTATGTCAATTAGATGAGATAAATTATAATTTCTATACGTGAAGTATATTTTCGTTCAATCCTATAAATCGAGTATTCCTTTATTTTAGGTTATGTGGCTTGTTTGTATCACTGATCTCTATACTAGAGATCCATGTTACATGTATTATTCGTCGGAAGGGGTCGAAGAAAGACTGAGACATTTCATAGTGATTATTATATTTCGACGTTTCGGCTGGGCCCAGCCAGCCATCATCAGGAGATTGACTATCCTACGATCACATAGGTGTTGACTTAGCCGCGATTGGGGAGGAAGATCATATCATATACATCAGGAAGATCATCACATATACTAGAGATCAATGATTTATATACTTGTGCCACACATTTTCGATTTCCGTACGTGGCGTGGCGCTAAGGTCTGCCGCGTACATGGAGTCGCATTCCGCATGCGTTTGCCGGATCTCAACGCATACATGGAGTCTTAGCTTTACTCTGTGTCGGACAAATCAGACTTGGCATACAACAACCGATACTACACAAAACTCAGCTAGGTTGGATCATTTCAGAGCCTACATCTTGTTACCACTCCCATAAACCGAACGTCATTTGTAATTTTGCGAAAAGCGACCATATAGGCAAGCAACTCGAGAAATTTTGGGAAATTGAGAATTGTTTTTCCGAATCCAATCAGTACGACGAAAAAGATTACTGTGAACAGCACTTCAGGAATACAACTACACGGGACACAAACGGGCGATTCATAGTCAGCATTCCATTTAAAAGGGAAATCGAGGAACTTGGACAGTCTTACGAGATGGCTTACAAGAGGTTTCTTGCAACAGAAAGAAAATTAGAGAAACAACCAGAACTAGAAGAGCAATATAGTCAATTCATGACGGAATATCAAACACTCGGGCACATGAGCGAACTTTGTGAAGAGGAGATAAAACAGGATACTCCGAATTATTATTTACCGCATCATGCAGTTACTAAGGTAGATAGTACGACTACGAAACTGCGCGTTGTATTCGACGGCTCAGCAAAAACAACCTCAGGATTATCAAGCAACGATGTTCAATTTGTTGGACCAACTGTTCAAGATGATCTGTTTTCGATTATACTTAGAATTCGACAACATCGGTACGTCTTATCAGCAGATATCACGAAGATGTATCGCCAAATTAACGTACAAAGGGATCATCAAGAAATTCAGCGAATTTTGTGGCGCACGGAAAGCCACCTACCACTAAAACATTTCAGGTTGAACACGGTAACATACGGGACCGCATCAGCACCATTTCTGGCCACTCGATGTCTTCGGCAGCTCAGTGAAGAATGCAAGGAACAGCATCTATCGGCCAGCAACGCAATAAGGAGAGATTTTTATGTGGACTACCTACTAACGGGCACGAATACTATAGAAGCTGCTAGGAACCTAAAAACTGAGTTGGACAATATTCTCATGGCAGCTGGATTCGAACTGAGAAAATGGGCTTCGAACGACGCACGCGTATTCTTGGAAACTGACAACACGTGCACACAGCTGATGACTATTCAAACCGACAAGGATCCAAAAACATTGGGCTTACTATGGGATCCTAATACAGATACATTGAAATACCGCGTAAAGATCAATGAACATCAGAAGACTACTAAACGAACAATTCTTCCGGATACTGCACAGATCTTCGACCCACTCGGGCTTGCAGGTCCAGCTACAATACGAGCGAAGATTATCTTACAAAAACTGTGGCAACTGCAACTGGATTGGGACGAATCCGTTCCTCAGGACTTATATACTCAATGGCAACAATTCTATCGGCAACTCATAACAATGGATCACTTGAGTATCCAACGACACGTGGTGTGTGAAGACCCGATCGAACTAGAGTTTCACGGATCCTGCGACACTTCGGAAAGGGCATATGGAGCGTGCATATATATTCGAGCAACAAATGGAAACGGAACGTATACGGTAAGGTTATTATGTGCAAAGTCAAGGGTTGCACCACTAAAGGCAATGTCGCTACCACGACCCGAACTATCAGGTGCCTTGCTACTTGCTCAGCTAGAATATAAGGTATCCACAGCATGCAACATAGACCGTAGCCAGTGGACTTTTTGGACTGACTCTACGATAACTCTGGCATGGATCAAAGCACCTTCGAATAGATGGAAGACATTTGTGGCAAACAGGACAGCAGAAATTCAAGAACTGACGAACGAAAACTGGAGACATGTAGAATCCTCAATGAACCCCGCGGACTTGATTTCTCGAGGTATCGATGCAACAGACCTACGCGACGCACAGATATGGTGGAACGGGCCGTCATGGCTATCACAAGATAGGACTACTTGGACACACTCTCAAGAAGATGACGTCGACGAGATACCGGAACAGAAGAAAGATGTACGGACTTTAACTTCGAAGCAAACAGAAAGGATTGAGATCTTCGAAAGATTTTCTTCATTCACGCGTCTTGTACGTACGATCGCATATTGTCTACAATTTATTGCGAATTGCAGAAGGGGTAAACCAAAGAAAAGAGGGGATTCACTAAATCCGACTGAGATTCAACACGCGACAACCTGTGTCATAAAACTTGCACAAGTCGAAACCTTCCCACACGAACTGTCCAAACTACAAAGGGAGAAACAAGTTTCGAAGAATAGCAAATTAATTGCATTAAATCCGTTTTTAGACGAAGCAGGACTAATCAGGGTGGGCGGTCGACTATCTAACGCACCTATTTCTTACAATCAGCGGCACCCAATAATTTTAGACTCGAAACATAAACTTACACAGCTAATTATAAAAAACGAGCATCTCAGATTAATGCATGCAGGATGTCAATCGGTAATTGCATCCTTGTGAACCCACTATTGGCCACTATCTGCAAAAAATACAGTAAAGAAGATACTACGAGAATGTTTGACTTGTGTTCGAGCACGTCCACTAGGAGCATCGCACATCATGGGTAACTTGCCAGCATCCAGAGTAACACCTAGACGAGCATTTCAACATTGCGGCGTGGACTATGCGGGACCCTTCTTGCTGAAGGAAAAAACACGCTCTCGAGTAGCAACGAAATCGTACATCTGTATTTTTGTTTGTTTCTCAACTAAAGCGGTACATATTGAACTTGCGCACGACTTGACAACAGCAGCATTTCTAAATTGTCTTAAACGATTTATCGCGCGGCGAGGTAGATGTGCAGAAATATACTCAGACAACGGGACAAATTTTGTAGGAGCGAAAAATGAACTAAACGAATTAGGGCAACTTTTAGCAAACGAGAACCTCCAATCTGAAACTAGTGACTTTTTAACTTTACAACAAATTAAATGGCACTTAATTCCGCCTCATGCTCCGCATTTTGGTGGTCTTTGGGAAAGCGCGGTTAAGTCTGCAAAATATCATTTAAAACGAGTGATAGGCGAGACACGATTAACGTATGAGGAATTTATACAGTACTGACTCAAGTTGAAGCATGTCTCAATTCACGTCCCTTATCCCCAATATCAACCGATCCTACTGACCTCACGCCTTTAACGCCTGGACATTTCCTGATCGGAGACTCGCTTATGGCACTCCCACAAGCAGATCTCAGCGATATCAATTGTAACCGACTAGATCGGTATCAGCATCTTCAACAGATGCTACAGCACTTCTGGCAAAGATGGCAGCGTGAGTACTTGCGTCAACTGCAGCAGCAGTATAAGTGGACTCAATCAACTCCTGAGAAACTGAAACCGGGAACGATGGTTATCGTACGAGACGATAATACGCCACCCATGCGTTGGCCACTGGGTCGCATTATCCAGGTCTATCCAGGGAAGGACGGTGTAACGCGAGTTGTATCGGTGCAGCTAGTACGAGGTATTGTCAAGCGACCGGTATCAAAGATATGTATTCTACCCTTTGACCGAGACAGGGTTGAGACCGAACACCTCAGTTCGTCGACCTTAACAGACTCAGTGAAGTAACAATAATATACTATAAGCTAGAATTAATGAACATTATACTACATCATAACAGTGGTGATTGGTACTCAATTACAATTTATAATATTTGTGTGTGTGTGCTAATTTGAATAGACAACTTGTAGGTTAAGCATAAAGTTAAGGACTCTCAGTCATTTATCATGAAGACTATCATAGTCATAATCTCACAACTTTGCGTATCATACATTCTTCTTACTCATTTTATTTCAATTGAAAGGTACCCTTTCAAGGTGGGCGGCATGTTGAACCGTATGAACATTCTAGAAGTCAAAGTACGTCAATATTCAATATTTTAATGGAACAACGAAAATGCTAGGCTATTGTTTGAACCGACGAGACCCTTCTTGGAATTAGATATTTTTTCCCAGTGACGCTATATCCAATGCAGAACTTGGTTCGTTCATGTATGACCATTGTTGCAACGGACAAGATTTTTGTGTCTCGCATCCGGTTAAAACGACGAATTCCGAATTTTTACTAATTCACCGTGACTTGCAGGGCCGTGTCCAGGCATGGGCAAAAGGCGCAAGTGCTCCAGGCGCCATTTGGAAGAGGCGGCATTTTGAGACAGCATTCGAAATCTCAGATCGATATTTTCAAGAGAAAATTCAGCCATGTTTTCGATTTTTGGCACTATCATCGATAAAACTTAGCAGAACCAAATTTCACGCCTACAGCGCCTGTACAGTGATGTGAGGCGCGCGCAGCGCCTCCCCTGATGGGGGGTAAGCGGATTCAAGTTTCTACTGCCCCAGGTGCCCAATATGCTGGGAACGGCACTGGTGACTTGTACTCGATCGGGTTGCAGCCAAACGCAGGTCATAAAGCACACATGGCCAACTCTCAAATCGTAAGAGTTTCCAACTTTCATTTTTTACCAACTTTCACTTCTTAAGGGTTTTCAACCCCCACCACTGCGAAAGAGGACCTCAAAACAATAGTATGCAAGCGTGAATATTTTCTGGGTGAAGACGATGTCTTCAGACGCTTTTGAGTTTCGACACCAGCAGGGTGATT
The DNA here is from genome assembly GCA_949628255.1 of Macrophya alboannulata. Classification (NCBI taxonomy): domain Eukaryota; kingdom Metazoa; phylum Arthropoda; class Insecta; order Hymenoptera; family Tenthredinidae; genus Macrophya; species Macrophya alboannulata. Next base: position 11,672,805 of record OX451212.1, on the reverse strand, counting down.
CGGCTAAGAGCTCTCCGGACTCAATCAAAGATTTCGTTATAATACTATACTTGTACCTACGTTACTTAACTTAAATTTATCACAGTCTCCTTTGTTATATCCAATTTTATTATTTACATTCGTTACCTGATTTGTTATTAAATATTATTCAGAACTTTAACACAGTGTCTTATGTTTTTCGTTATTCTAACCCATAACCACACAAGCGCACGAAACATCAATAGTCTCATTTGAAATGGTAACCCACTTTTGTAATGGATTCCTTTTATTTTTACTTATAATCTGTTTTTACTTGGAATTTAATACTCTAGTCTATTTGAATATTTTCATTAATAAGTACAAGAACTTTTTCGTGTAGCTGTGGTGTAGTACAGGTTGTCCATCCAGCAGGCAACTCCAGCAGTTCAACCTTGGTACACGACCACTGCTTGTCGACATCAGGAGCTTGCGTGAAGGTGACTGGAGGTTCCATGACGACACGCTCATCAGAATTTAGGGTTGTGACTTCTTCAAGCTTGGAACGGTATATCAGTGCCGTCGGATACGTTCACCTCTTCATCAAGATGCACGTCAGTGGCCTCTTCTTCAATTGACTTGGTGATTCTGTTTTTCTTAGCTGACTTCAGCTACCTCACCATTGGATCTTCCCTTTTCTTCGGTAGTAGTCTGTAGTATGATGGGTATCCTTCAAAAACGTATGGCACTGAACCGTCCTTGAGTTTAGCTCTATCTCTGGGGATTCTGTTAATGGTACCGTCGGCTAGTCGCGTTTCGAAAAACGATTCAACATCATTAGTCGAAAAATGATTTGAGCAAACCCGATCTGACATGGTCAATCATTTATCTCCTCTTTTAATATTCATACTCCATATCTGCAATAATTCCTGTAGGGGAAATGTTGCAATAATATTTTGTGGCCATCCCTAGTTGATAACACCTTTCTTTTAACGTTTACTTATGTATATTTTTTGGCACCTGATCTTAAAGAATGAAAATTGTAACAGAGAACGTGACCTATGATTAATAATACCAAAAGAACAAGTCATATTTATATTTAGCAGAGCATTTTTCTTGCTTCCAGAAACAGGGTGTCTACCAGCAAATTGATGTATAATTCCAGGATATTCCCAGGATTTTCAGGCCAGATTTGGGAAATTTTTCAGGATGAGAATTATTAAAATAGAATATCGATTTCATGTTTTAGAATGAATTTCCATGTTCGATCTTCATTTACTGGACGAGAAGAAAAGAAGGAAATGGATTCTTGTGGTTTTAGGTAATAGTATATTGTGTGGCAAGTGCGGAAAGAGGCCGATTCCAGATAAGTGTGAAGGTTACAGCGTAAGTTGAAGACTCAAGCTGCATCTCCACCAGCACGAGTGGGGGATTTGCGGCACAAATACTGGTGGATGCAGCGTGAGTCAAGGCAAACGCTGTAATCACACAAGTCTGACATCGACTTTCCGTACGCGCCACACGCAGTATTTTTTGCAATTCTCATGAAGGAAGGTTTGATTCGAATTGCACGTGAAGCATACGCACAATAATCTATCCCCGAATCGTGCGGTACAGTCACTTTCAAACTTTCCGAGCGGGTGTTGCAAAAAAAACTTTCCAGGACTTTACTCACAATTACAGAGCAACCGAGGAAAAACTATATAATTCTTTCAGGATTTCCAGGATCTAATTGTAATTCCAGGATAATCCCAGAATTTTAAGGATCTCATTGTCATTCAAGGATTTATAGGACTGGTAGAAACCCTGAAAAAAAAATCTCACCAGTCCCAATGCTCTGCAAGGATCATGAGCATTGGAGATTTCTCCCGAATATGAGTAGCACCACACAAAGAAGAGAATAAATTGCTAATTGTCATAAAACGAGTACAGTCAATTACGGTATATCTTTGTATTGGTACGACAAAATAAGAATGAATAAATCGGCTCTGGTGGTCATTCAAACGTTTCTATTCTCTACGATATTCTCTCTCCTAAATCTACTTGTTCTGAAAATATTTTACACTGCGGAATACTGAATCTGCAGGATATCAGGAAAATTAGGAAAATGTATGGAAATTTCGTAGGTAAAAATTGAGAAATTTCAAAATTAATTCAAAAACCAGTAATCTTCAAAAATATATATTTCACGAATTATGACTACATATTTTGTACAGCCTGCTAGTGAATATTTCTGGCTGTAGTTTCGTTAGATAAAATCATCAGTAATTATTATTTACTTATTTACTTATTTTTCTCTCGCTACGAATTGCCTAATTTTAGATACGTATTTGAATACACACAGTGGCACTGCACAGTTAAAAAAACCGGCATTACTATATAATTCCGCGCAAATATCACATAACTCGGTGATATTTCGATCTGATTCTTCGTGCGTGTGTATCCTATAAACGAAAGACCGATTTGCTTATTGTGGCTTGGTATGTACAGGGTGTACCGAAAAGTTTGGTCACCGCTTCACCGGGTGATTCTCCAGCTCGAGATCGGTGGAGATCTACCAAAACTTGTAGCCGCAAAACTGACCTTGGCCTCCAAAATCAAGGTCAAAATTTTTACTGTCTTAAAAAATCCTACTAATTCAGAGGATAAAAAGTTCCCGAGGAACCATAGGTCTAGATTGTTTCCTTCCCATCAAAAAAGATTCCGGAAGATAAAAGAAATTCGGTTCAATCATAACAACAGAAATTCCAATCGGTTATCGACCACAAGACTTCGGTCTCGTCTTAAATTTCTTTTTATAATATTTTTAATTTTTTTGAAAATTTTATGGGTTTTTTTTTCAATTTTCTCAATTTTTTTGAGTTTTCTTACATTCTCTTGATTTTTATTGAATTTTCCTTGCTTGTTTCGAAAGTTTTTTGAAGTTTTCCAAGGATTTGTGGACAGGCTGGTCATCAAGCGCGACTGCTAAGACCGATTGATCATGACGGTTTGATCTTATGAGTCTCGCGCTGTCAACGCCGTAATCTGCAGTAAAGATTAAACGCAAGACGTAAATGTGAAAAATTTAAAAAGAAATCAAAAAAATTCAAATTTTGTTTTTCAAAATCCTAAGACTTCAATAGACTCTGAAAATCTTCAAAATTCGGAAGAGATCTTCAGATTGACCAAGCGAATATTGTACAAGTAATAAACGATGAGAAGCAATGTGTCGATAGGCGCAGAATAAAGTGCTTTTTTATAGCTGGGATGTTAAGTTTTTAAAATCTGATGTAGTACAATAATGAGTGTATTCAATAAATAAATATTTAGTGCAATGAAGAATCTCATAACGCTGCAAAAAAAACTGAATATTTCATGGCAATTTGCAAACCCAGGTTACGCTGATTTCTATTGTACATTTAGGTAAATTGATAGAGTAAAGGCCAAGTCCGGAGAGTTTTTTAGCAGCTAATTCATATTTTGGCTCAAGCAATCACCCCTATAAGTTTGGTCGAGATCCATGGTCTGGGGGTGCGATACTCTCCTAGTTAGTTCCCTGTTGTTGAAATGAGAGGTATGCATGTCAGGGAAATGGAATCGGTCGCCGCCTTACTTGATGCAACTGAACATACAAGTGGTTTTAATTTCCTTCAAGTTAGCACAAAATTGAAGCAACCTCTGCTGCTCGGATATATCAGTGTTCTTCTCCACGCGGTATAACAATGTGATCACTTGCATATGCTAATTGACGTTTTCAAGAAAACAAAAGACGTCTCCACGGAAATATAATTATCCCGCGCGGAGAAGAACACTGATACATCAGAGGAGCAGAGGTTGCTTTAATTTTGTCCCAACTTTGAGGAAATTGAAACCACTTGTATGTTCAGTTGCATCAAGTAAAGGATCGTCTACAATGAGGTCCGTAACCGTGTCCGTAACCGTATACGTTGTCGTAAACCGTCAGGCGCCCCTTTAACTCAACAGCCCGTTTACAATGAGGTTCGTAGTTGTATACGTTGCCGTAAACTTAGGCTGTCTACAATGAAGTCCGTCGCCGTGTACGCTACCAGTGACGCTACCGTATACCCAAATTGCGTAGCCGGCCGCTATGCATCCAAGCTGCCGCGGTCACGAACACGTTATGAAAAATTGGCGGGAGAAAAAATCTTCCGCCTAAGAAGCACCGTATTAACTGTTTCAGTCAACGACTGTCTTCCTAAAGTCAGTCGTCATCATGGTCAGCGGTAATGCAGGACCATTATTGGCAATAACCACGGTCAGCTTATTAGCATCGGTAGTGTTAATTTTATTGAAAAAAATAAAAAAAAATAAATAAAAAGACGTTGGTGGATTCGGCCGATGTTGCTACAACGAAAAACGAAAGGTCACTATCATAATTTATTTCAATTCATGAAAAACAACGATCCAGAACAATTTTTCATCTACACCAGAATGTCGGTAGCACATTTCAACGTGCTGTTGGGACTATTGGAAGCGGCTCTATCTAAAAAAAGCATACGCGAACCTCTATCACCAGAGCATCGATGGTGCCTCACATTATAGTAAGTATCTTAACCAGACCGTGCTCTGTTTTATTAGCCCAAAATACCGAATTAAACTTCATTCAGTATATATTTCCCTTTTATCATCACAGTTATCTCGCACATGGGGGCAGTATGCAAGCTGCTGCTTGGAGTTTCTATGTATCCAAGTCAACCGTAAGCGCAGTTGTCAAAGATACGTGCAACATTATGTGGGAGGTTTTATCACCTATATACCTTCGCGCACCCACCACTGAAGATTGGAAACGGATTGCACAACAGTTTGATGTGACATGGGATATGCCCAATTGTTTTGGTGCGATTGATGGGAATCATATAGTCATCCAAGCTCCTTACAACAGTGGCAGTACATACTTCAATTACAAGAAGACTTTTAGCATTGTCTTGATGGCAATGTGTGATGCCGATTATAAATTCACACTTGTTGATGTAGGGGCCTACGGATCACAAAGCGATGGTGGCGTTTTCCGACAATCAGCATTTGGGATGGGACTTGACAATAATACATTGGGTGTACCTTCAGCTTGTCGTTTACCTGGTGTTGATATAAACTTTCCATATTACATAGTCGGAGACGAAGCATTCCCTTTGAAAAGCTATATCATGAGACCCTGGCAAAAACTTAAGCAAGAAGCAGCTAATCTTTAATTATCGCCTCTCACGTGCGCGTCGAGTGATTGAAAATGCCTTCGGCATTATGACAAGTCGATGGCGCATATTTCGTTCAAGTATCATCGCAAGTCCGACAACCGCAGAGGCAATAATTTGCGCAGCAATGTGTCTGCACAATTTTTTGAGAGAAGCAGAATTGTCCGGAAGACCAGAAGATGCTGTATATTGCCCAGCACGCTACGCTGATCGATGGGATGGACACGGCAATTTGATACCTGGTGAATGGAGACATGGGGAACATTTCGTTTTACAGCGACTTGGACAATTAGGATCAAACAATGCACCACGTAATAGCATAAACTTGCGGAACACATTAGCAGATTACTTGGATTCTCTAGAGGGTGCAGTTCCATGGCAAGATGCTTATGTGTTGCGAGGCTCGTTCTAATTTTTGATAAACACTTTTATCAAAATATAAATGTGTGTGTGTGAAAAAAGAAAGATGTCGCATGATAATGTTTAAAAAAGAAGTGTCAACAAGTTTACCTGAGTATACCTATGTAATGGAATATTTATTCTATTAGACCATTAAGTACAATGCTTTAAAATGTTTTAAGGTAGAAATGGTGGCTTTAGTAAAAAAATCTAAACGTCTTTAATATAGTTTTGTACTTTAAGTGATATAGTATACCTATATATCAATAAGTATAATATTAATAATAGGGGTGTGCGGGTACTGAAATTCTTCGGGTCGGGTCGGGTCGGGTAAAATGGATTACTTTCGGGTCGGGTACCCGAAAATTTCGAGTACTCGAAAATTTCGGGTACTCGAATCGGCCCGAATACTCGAATTCCTTCGGGTACCCGAAAGTTATAAGGTTCCCGAACGCTTTCGGGCACTCGAATGTTTTCGGGTACTCGAATGTTTTCGGGTACTCGAATGTTTTCGGGTACTCGAATGTTTTCGGGTACTCGAATGTTTTCGGGTACTCGAATGTTTTCGGGTACTCGAATGTTTTCGGGTACTCGAATGTTTCGAAGTACTCGCATGTTTGCCGGTACTTAGCTCGGGTACCCGTCGAATTTTCAGAAGAATGTCTCCATGCATCCATGTCGTTGAGTAATTCAAATTTAGTCAAGTATCGGCTATGACTCCTCATTTCAATTTTTATATAATTTGCTAATTTAGCAGTACGGTTAGTAGCTAACAATAAGAACCAAGATACGAGATGTATTTAGAAAATGTTGTCTTCTTCGTTAGTTATCTAATGGTGCTAGCAGCCCGTTGAGGCTCGGCCCGCGAATATTCTCGTTTAGAATTCGCCGAACTTTTAGATCTCATATGTATGGAAATTGAAAAGGCAAAAAGCAATCGTCTATTTGCTAGTTTATTGTCCAATAAAATAGACCTTCAAATGCGAATTTTGAGATAAATACCGGAATTTTTTGTATAAGTTACTTTGAAGGATCTAAAAACGAATTATGAAAATCTTTTTCGAAAACAACCCCGAGAAGGGATGAAAAAAAAATTAACAAAGTGTTTTTCTTAAATTGTGGGGAAAGGGTAAGAGTTAGAAGAAAAAACCTCAAACACAAGTTGTACCTCTTACCCTTTCCCCACAATTTAAGAAAAACACTTTGTTAATTTTTTTTCATCCCTTCTCGGGGTTGTTTTCGAAAAAGATTTTCATAATTCGTTTTTAGATCCTTCAAAGTAACTTATACAAAAAATTCCGGTATTTATCTCAAAATTCGCATTTGAAGGTCTATTTTCTTGGACTATAAACTAGCAAATAGACGATTGCTTTTTGCCTTTTCAATTTCCATACATATGAGATCTAAAAGTTCTGCGAATTCTAAACGAGAATATTCGCGGGCCGAGCCACAACGGGCTGCTAGCACCATTAGATAACTAACGAAGAAGACAACATTTTCTAAATACATCTCGTATCTTGGTTCTTATTGTTAGCTACTAACCGTACTGCTAAATTAGCAAATTATATAAAAATTGGAATGAGGAGTCATAGCCGATACTTGACTAAATTTGAATTACTCAACGACATGGATGCATGGAGACATTTTTCTGAAAATCCGACGGGTACCCGAGCTAAGTACCGGCAAACATGCGAGTACTTCGAAACATTCGAGTACTCGAAAACATTCTAGTACCCGAAAACATTCGAGTACCCGAAAACGTTCGACTACCCGAAAACGTTCGAGTACCCGAGACTGCGTCGGTACCCGATTTGTACATCGGGTACCCGACTGTATCGAGTACCCGATTATATCGACTAATAAAGAAATCCCGACTCGACGAGTACCCGACCCGACCCGAACATCGAGTACCCGAGTGAATCGGGTACTCGCACACCCCTAATTAATAAAGTATAATAAGTATAATATTCTATAATCAATTATAATGTAAGATACTTATATTTCTAGTTAAAAGATCATATAATTTAAACAATAAAGCCTCTTTGTCAGTACTAAATCCTCACCTTTTCGGATTCCATTTTGTACATTATGTGATATCCAGGTAATATCTAATATATAATATTTCTATTGGTAATATAATTATTAGTAATATTCCTATTATAATTCTTTTAGGTGACAGTCATCACAGTATCATATTACAAACTAGGGGTTATTGCTGGGCTAACTAGCCTAAACTATAATAATAACACGGTCTTTTGATGGAAAGTTCTGCACATGAGATGATACAGAAGAAAAATGCATAAGATATAAAATACATCTAGAAAAATAATCGAAAAATAAAAAAATACGTAGATTTAACAATGTATAACAGTTGCTGGCAGGGATAATGTAGTTCATATATTGCACTGAATGAGTAACTTTCATCAAAATATAAAGCGTTGCGTGCCGTCTGGGGTTCTGTACAATTGTTGTTATACAAATCGGAATTGAATCATTCAATGTTACATACATCTAACAATGGTATGAAAATTGAGTGATACTGATTTCGAAAATACCCTTACTATTCAATTTGTAAAAAACTATAATTATATTATTATGCCCTGCACCAACAGATATCAAAATGATAGCAAATAAACCTTAGAAAAAAATGAGCTTTCGTGTGAAGTGTGAAAATTGGTTAGTCTGAGCCCGATGATTCTAGATCCATCATGATGTTTGTGATTCGTGATCGAGCAAGTTTACGTTCAGGTTTTTTCAGTCGTCTCATCTGGCTGTAAGTGGTCATGCAGAAATTCCACTCCACATCATCAGTCTTATCTGCAGATTTATACCACCCCTTGACACTTTGCAAAGTGTCTGTTACAATTTGCAACGCATCTTCTTCGGTTTTTCCTTGCGTTACTTTACTTGAGCGGCCTTTCGATGAAATTGAAGAGCCACTTCGTGTACAAGACTCAGCAGTATCGGTCGCTTCATCCGACTTTCTTTTCATATTTGTGCGATTACCAAAACAATTTTCTTTATCGGTTAATCTGTCGGTTACTTTGTGCACAATCGGGCTTCCCTTGGACTGATGGTGATTGGACTTGATCTTGCATGTCACTGCTGGATCATCTTTTCTCAATTGTTTCAGGTATGCCAAAACCTCTTCATCATCATCCAGCGTTTCTACTTTCTATTCTAGCGTTTCTATTTCATCCTCGGATGACATTTCTTCGGATGCATTTCCACTGCCACCAGGGATATTACTAATCGTGTTTCTAGAATGTTATGGTGATTCTAAATGTTACACGAACGAATCTCAGTATTATAAATAACATGTAACATACTTAGGTTATCATGCCTACCTTCGACCGCGAACGTGTGGTTCGAGGAATAAGAGGGCATTATAATAAGAACTAGGTTCCTTTTTCACCCTGCCTGCTGAGCCTGATGGAATATGCATCCTTAATGCCCGTCTTTCTCGTGTGAAACGTTCTCGCAGCGATAGCCATTGTTTTTCACAAAATTCACCTGGGAAAGGTTATAACATTAATATTACAGCTGGAACTTTTGAACATGACATATTGACAGAACACAGATGGTGTAATACTTACCGGTCGTGTTCAATTCTTTTGCGATGCTTTTCCAGGTGTTCTCTTTCATCACCCTATCTTTATATCCGGGCGAGCCTTTGTCATATAAATGTGGTCGTTTTTCAACTTCCATAATTAAATCAAAATTGAATTTCTCCACTTTAGTATTCATTGCGAATCGAATACTTTACCACCAATAATTATATTTTTGAAAAAACACTTCCCGGACGGCTGGACTGCCTCAAACTGCCCTACTATTGTGCCCTAGTCGCTGTCGGAAAAGTTGAAATTTTTCAACTTTTGCGCAAGTTGTGGGTAACGCGCGCGTTTGACGATAACCGGATATTGTGGACAGTAGTACATCAAGCCTAACCTTCAACATCCGCGGTTTAGAACTACGACAACGGAACCATAAACTTTGAAAAAGTTGAAGCTACGCTCGCGTTTTTACGACAACGGTACTGCCATTGTAGACAGTAGTACGTCAAACCTATTCCCCAACATTCTACGTTTACGACGACGACAACCGTAACTAACCATTCTACCCGCGCCTTAAGGCGGCAACAGATTCCATTTCCCTGACTGTACATTGTTGGATTGTTTATTGCTCTGGAAATTAATAGGTGGAGTTCCTAATCGTTTAGGTTGATTATGTCAAAATCAATCACCTCGAGTCCATGTAGTATTCTGGTTACTAATTTATCAAAACAGTGATAGTCCAGTTCACCTATCTCGAAATCCTCTAAATCTTTGTTTATGGGTACTGAAATCGTACTGGGCGTAGCGGGTTTAGCGAGGTCTAATGGGATAGATTGGTCGAATTATGGAAATGGGGAAGGAAGAACCGCGGATTTTCTTAGTGTTCTTAGGGATCGTAGAGAAGAAACCCGTGACCCCCTTCGACTGGATACGCTTAGCGCTCCGCCTACCCGCACTGCCTATTTCGAGAAATCGTTCTTGCTAACGGGCATCCGTTTCTGGAATTCCCTATCGCCTTCTGTGAGGACTGTGACTGGTGGGCTTCGACGATAATCGAGTTTCGGCGGTGCTGCTCCGCTCTCCTGATGGCGCAAGAGGAGCGTGACGCTAGCCCGCAAGGCTAACTGACCAACCGGTTACGGATTACGGGCCGGTTGCACCGATGTGCTCGTAGCTATTTTTATTTTCATTTTATTTCTGAACCTCTGTATGTGTGTATACTAGGGCGGTTCAAAATAACGCTTTATTTTTTTCCCAGCATTGCTCATCGATATTTTAGCTCGTGTTCATAGAAAAATCGCTCTCGCTCTCGCACAAGCCGAAGCCCGCACATACGTAATTATTACCAAACTTAATTTCACGATTTTTCAGACTTCGATATCAATGCGGCAGTATTGGATATCATGCGACAGATCCCCGTTTTCACAGATTTTCTTCACATGTTGTGACGAACGAGAACCTCGAAGAGCGCCTCGAATTCTGAACTTCGAGATTTCCAAAAACGGCATTTTCTCGAAATTCTAACATCGATGCGGTATTAGTAAAAAAAAATCGTGTGGGCTTCAGCTTGTGCGTGAGTGATTTTTTTATGAATTGAAACAAAAATATCGATGAGCAATGCTGGGAAAAAATGAAGCGTTTTTTTTTAACCCGCCCTAATGTATACATACATGCATACTAGGGTGGCCCTTAATATAGGTGTAAAAAAAATTAGTCGGGCCGCCCTTCAAAACCGTTCCAAATAATTAAAAAAAAAACTACGCCAAGTCGCAGCTATGTACTTTAAGCGGAAGGCGTGCCTGTAAGCATGAACTTAAATTTAAATATTAATTTTTCTTCATGATTGGAGAAATTTTTTTTTCTGTAATCCAGTTTATGTGTCCATTTTTTTTTTATTTTCCGAAGCTATTATATATTAGTATTCAGTATGTGGAACCAATAATAAGGTCCTCAATACTGGATTTGATGAGCGTCCAGTTCAACCATCCTATTATTTTGGCACAATAGTATGATTTAGCTGTTGTCGAATGTTTTTAATCACATCAAAGTCAAAGTTTAAATTTGCATCTTGCCAAAAATATCCATTAAGTACGAAGGATATAAATTTGAAATTGTAAATTACAAATGAAAAAACGTGAAAATTATGTAGAATATTAATAATAGAAATATTTTTTTTTTTATGTTTATCCCTTCATAAAAGATCGGTTTGTCACGATTAATCTCGAAGTCCATTGTCATCGCTTAAGACCCGTTCTGATTGGTTTTCGGGATCGTCGCGGGGCGAACTTCGTGGTTTAGAATCGGTCTGAAGGGCGCAGTTCCTAGTTCAGATCAGATTTTCAGAATTGATCGGAATGAGGAGAATGATCACAGCTATTGAGTCAGAGTATTATTTGAGTGGTCATGTCAGGAGATTTTTCGAGGATTGTTGGTCATCTTTTATTAGTTAATTTTCGAAAATGTACTGAAAACCTTATTCGGAAAAAGGGTCATTCAGTGATTCGTGACAAATATTTGGCAGTTGAATAAGAGAAATTACTTTCGCATCAGAAGGAGGCTGGTTGAAGAAGCGCGCGAAGCCCGCTATTCTGAGCTAGTGAAGTAAAATGTTGATGTCTTTATTCATTTATGCATCGATTGAAGGAAATCAGCGAAATAAATTCAATTTTAACATATGAATCGTTGTTACTATGGTGCAGAGAAAGTTTCACATCAACATAAGCTTGAAAAAATCAACGACACTGATCATGAAAGAATAATGAATTTCATTAAAATTACGGAAATTTCATGCTTACAGGCACGCCTTCCTCTTGAAGTACATAGCTGGAACTTTGCTCAATTTTTTTTTTTTATTATTTGGAACCGTTTTGGAGGGCGGCCCGACTAATTTTTTTTTAGACCTATATTAAGAGGCCACCCTAATGCATACACTTGCTTCCGCCGTCTCTTTCTTCAGTGTCTGAGTTGCAACTCATACTCTTACTATGTCTTTTATTATTTGTTTTTACTTTACTACTGCTGTCAACCACCATTGACTTCTGTAATTGAGTGTACAAATGAAATTTTTTTATTGTATATTTCAGTAGTTCACGGAAAAATAATTTGGTCATATTATTTCTTTTTTCATTCGAGCAAAAATTGGCGTTTATACAACGAATTCAAAAATGTAACGAACGAAAAAGAAGAAATACGGATAATTTTTTTCGAGTTTCTTTACGTTTTGCGATTATAATGATTGAAAAAAAAATTTTTTTTGTACACCTAATTGAAATGTATACGTCCTCTGTGGTCCTGAAGGAGCTGTGCTCCAGGATCGAATAAATTTCATCTATCTAGGTATCTATCTATCTATCTATCCATCAATGACTTGGCCCACAGCTTTCATTATTACGTGCTACCTCCAGGAGTATATGCTCAAAGGATTATAAGACCACCTAAATAGGAAGAAAATGCTCGGAAGTTGCGCCAACGGGGTGCCAATTCACGTACTACTTTTGCCTTACTATATGCAACACTCATCTCATTCGTGCGATTTCTCATTCTCGTGTATTCCAGCTAGAGATTGCATATAATCGGACGTACCTATATTCGCCGCAAAAGAATTTATTATATTTCTTAAAATATGGTTTGGTCAAACTGAATCACTCTGTTTAGATGATATGTTATGATATTAAAAATCAGGCAATAATAACTATTTATTGTTTAATTACGTATAAGATTACAATATCAATTGTATACCTATATAAAATACATTACATCGTACTTGTGTATTATCTAATTATCACTGATCAATATTTACAATTATATCCTGTATTGAAAACTTGTCTCTCGATCCGACGATGACTGCAGTCATACTCTATTATTGTAGTTGTTCTATGAACCGGTGTTCAAACGAAACCGAAAATTTTCAACAAACCTATCGCACCGATCAGTATAGCAGATCAGTTCTTCTGTTTTACGTAAAAATTCAAATTTTCGCCTAAAATATAAATCTATTAGTTTTCTTTTTTGTTTTTCTTCAGATACTTCTAGCATTCTAGCTTCCAGTGATCAATTTCGATGAATATTCGTAATTAAAAACGATATACGATGGAAGACTTTTCTTTTTTTGAATCTCTTACTTTTACCTCTCATTAGTACCACGTCGATTAGACATTTCACTCCGTTAAATATAAACCTTATTAATTTTACTTGAAAACTCGACTCTGTAACTGAACAGTATCAAAATAATAAGCACGTGAATACTGGTAACGAAACATCGCTATCGATGGCTGAACGGGACTCTAATCGTCGCTAAGGTTCGAGGCAAGTATTAGGAAATATGAAATATGGGAGTGTAAGTTTACTCATAATCCTCTTCGTCTGGTCGAACTTGAGGGAACCTTCTAAGAGGTTGTTGCTGATGTTGAGGCTGGGGTTGAGGTCGTCTTTGCTGAAGTGGAATGTTCACTTCTTCAGGGCTACGAAATACTTGATTCACTGGTACGCGAAATTGGGCAGGAATTTGTTGCTGTTGGGGTCTGGACTGCGCCAAAGAATTAATCGGCGTCGATTGCTGAGCCAGGTAGACCTGAAACGTCATAAAAAACATAGAATCATATTATTTTCCAAAACTTTAAATTTTAAGGTTTCAAGAGAAAACTTTCTCATAAATTACATAAAATTATTTCTTGAAATAAAAAAAAAAAATAAAAAACTCACCTGTTGAGTGGGGCGACGGATCGGGGCCGGTGTTGGGGAGGAAATTTGATATTCTGCATTTTCACGTTCATCGGCGTAAATGTCAGCTGGGTAGTAACGTTCGCTGTAACGAAGAGTTACATTGGGTTTGTTCTCAGCTTCGGCAAGGTTGAGAGGCTTGTAAAGATACTCGTTAACGAAATGGTACTGGGAACTCTTTTTGCAAGTTATATCGCCACTTGGAGGCATGCAGATGAGATGGACCTGTAAAGATAGCGTGATGAGTCAAAAAACATCTGAGAATAGACGAGTTTGAATATTTTTTTTCATGAATCGTATAGTGGGCTTACCTGGTGGAACGTAAACCCTTCAGGACAGATCCAAGAAAACTTAGCATTATCTTGACAATAGTGGAAAACTTCGCAGTTTAATTCTTCGTCAGCGTAATAGCCCGTCTGCTTATTTACACATCCAAATTTACTCTGCTGTAAAAGGAGGCTCAGACGATCAGGCTCTTCCTTTTCTTCCTCTAACTCCTCGGCTTCGAGCTATAAGATGAATCATAGCAGGATGTACATACCAGCAATAAATCATTACATTTTTTCGAAACGCGCTCAGTTTTTTTCTTGTTGTGCAAGAACAACTAGAAGGAAGACTTAAAATGTCTAAAGTCACTCACTTGAGGATTTTGGCCAAACTGCGGTGGATTTCTTTGACGTTGACCTTGCGGAGAAACTCTGACAGGTGCTTGGTGCTGGTAATCTCTGGCAGCATCTACAGGTGCAGCTGTGGGCTTACGATAAACCTGAAAAAAAACGAAAAATAAGAAATAAAAACTCGGAATCCTTTGAGAGTTTTTTTGCTTTCTGCATATTTTCAGAATGAAATTGATTCATTTCAAACGATTTTTCGTATCAGCTGTCATTTTTACCTGGGGTGTTGCAGTACGATAAAGAGCTGGCGTAGGCGATGGAGTCGGAGTAACTGCATTGTCCTCGTAGCTGTTGTCTCTGTAATTCTGGGATGCACTAAGGCCGGAAGTGAACAATGGCCCAATGCTCGATGGTTTTCCTTGTGAGAACGGACTCGATCTTGATTCTAAACTATCATAAGGACTTTGCGCAGCCACAAGGCTGACGCAAATGACCAAAGACACTCGATACATTCTGCAAAAAGAAAAATAAAGAAAACATAGAAATTTAAATGTTTTCCAGTATTTGAACATGCTTTCAGAAGAGGAGCGTTTATTAACTTTATTTTGACAAATTGCACTTGAAACGTTCGAAGAATTAAAAAGAGAAAAAAAATTGCGTCACTTGGGAAAATAAAAATAAAAGAAATTCAATTCTTTTTTTATTTTTAAATTTGTCACATTGGTTATTAATATTTACGGAGTTTCTCATCAAGTCTAGACCCATTATTATTACGTGAAATAAAATCAATTTGTCTTTACGAGCTTGTAAAGTGATATCGCGTAGATCGTTGACCTACAAAGCGAAGAAGAATCAGGTCGATCTTCCACCTCTCGTAGCCTACAGTCAACGTCTGCCATAGAGAAACGTAAATGCATATATGGCAGGCTTAGAGCTCGTTAAATCTTATTATCTTATTATTTTTCTTCTTTCTTTTGGCCATTCGGAATTTACACTTGTGACGTTTGCATTATTTTGAGAAAGTACATACATGTAGAAGCGAATTGTAAAGTAGGTGTTCTACTACGAGATTGAAACACTGGTCATATATCTACACGTGTGTAGTTAATAACCGCAAGTCCTTGTCTAACTGTGAATTGAAAAAAAAAAAAAAAAGGTTTCAAAATTTCGACAAGCTGTCTACCACGTTCTCGTTGTATAAATCGTTCTGCCTGTGCATACATATATCATGCCAGTGTAACGGTGTAAAAAGAAACACGTTTCATTCGTCTCGCGAGAGCGTATGCATTTGGCGTACATATTCGAGGAAAGTGTGTTACTTTCTACCTATGCCACTGAAGAACATGTGACGCTTCTTTACACGTCGTAAAACTCTTTGTTCGTTATATTATATTAACGAAAGTTTCTTGCGAGTAAGTTTATGTATCTTGATAGATCCTCGACTGTAGAGACTATGAAGCTAACTAATTCAATCCATTTAACATCTCAATTAACGATACGAGATCTTGAATTGATTCGCTTAAACGTCGGGCGAGTCAACTGTTATCGATGAATAATTCATCAGTATTAAGACCAGAATAGAATGAGCAAAGCTTCAGATTTTA
This sequence comes from Macrophya alboannulata, assembly GCA_949628255.1. Lineage (NCBI taxonomy): Eukaryota > Metazoa > Arthropoda > Insecta > Hymenoptera > Tenthredinidae > Macrophya > Macrophya alboannulata. Next base: position 11,656,768 of record OX451212.1, on the reverse strand, counting down.
TCACTAAAACGTGTTGTAAAGGACACAGCTATTAGTTAGATCATTTGACGGAAAGAATTTTTTTGAGATTCCTTCAAAGGTAGGAGAGATTATTTTAGATTTAATCCTCCTAATTTTTCGATCTGAGGAAAGTAATGAGACAACTTTTACTCTCGATATCCAAAGACCGCGAAAACCGATTTCCTATGTTGTATTGAGATTTCTGTCGACTTACCCGAGCGAATAAATTATCATTCTGAGGACAACTAGAGTGCAGCGGGTTTGTGGCCGGTTTTAAAATCGCTGAAGCACGTCGCGATCGATGGAGCCGGAGCTGGGGCTCGACCAAGTGAAAGTAAACAGGGCGTGTATGGAAAAACTGTATATCTTTAGCTCGGCACGCACTGGACCACGAAACGATCAGCAACTGGTTGATTTCGAGCAATATTTCCCTCAGACACGCGAAAATTAATTATCGTTACTTGACTTTGCATGGAAAATAAAAAATTATTGATAAATACGGAAAAAATTTGGAGCTTACATAGATTTCAAATCTGTAATCTCCTCGTTCGAATTCAGCTACCGTAGTTCCTGGTCCAATTTCTCCGTTTACGCTTTTACTAAAAGAAAAAAAAAACTTTCTCGCTGCATCCGACGCGGGCGATCGCAAAGTTGATTCTATTATCGACTGTCGTTTTGTTTCAAATTGTTTTTGTATTTTGTTTTTGTTTTGGTAATGAAATTTTTATTGGTATAATAATTTCAATGTAATATATACCATGACAAACAAAGTTGTGGCGATGTGGAGCTAATCAACTTTAGGTAACAATGTTATGGCATTATTAGAGAAAAAGTGACCGCATGAAGAAACGATTATTTGTTAGATACTTGAGTTAGGAGCTTTTTACACAGATTGTAATGATAATTATATAGGTTGGAATTTTCCTGGTAAACCGTAACGGCTGAGGTATTTATTTATTGTTGAAGTATGTCCGGAACTCAAGTAATCCGGGAAGTAACTCATAACAAAGTTGCGCAAGAGTTTATATTACGCAAGAACAAGTATCCTATAACTGAAACGAATATAAATTGAAACTGTAAAGTAACGAATTAAGATAATCCAACTAGCATAGATTGGCGATGGTTTATCGTTACGCCGCGGTTTCATATTATTTTTATGGTAATTTTTGATTGGCTCGATCATTACGATGTACTTTTTTTTCGACAATTAACAGAATACCAAAGATCGTCGTGTAATTAATAATTCTCAATTCTAATCGCCTTTGGCTTTCACGTGCCGGTTACAAGATATATTCACATATTAAATTTGCCACTTGGCAGCTTGTATTCATTTCTGATGGTAAATCTTATCGGAATCTCCATTAAATCATTGGGGAAAAAGTAGTTATTATGTAAAGCCTGTATAGAGATAGTTGTCTGTCGTATGGCGTGTGCCGAGTAAGAGAATGCATTAGATTCTTGCAGCGCGTGTTTCATACCGGTATTTATAATTATCATACGGACAGGGTGTCCCGGTGCGACGCAATATTTCAACAGATATAACCACACGTCGTTTTATCGTTGCTGCAGAAGAGATCGATCAGTCAAATTTCGTACAACAGTTATGACTGCAGTTTTCAATAAGGAGATGTAAAAAAAATACGAGTAAAAAAAATTAATATCCAAAGTTCCTCATGCCGGAGAGATATGGTTTCCCTAAGATATTCAATTGTTTGTTGAAATTTCGATTGAGAGAAAGACGCTCTCTAAAGAATTGATGAGCTTTTCTGCCTTTCATTCATTTCTTTTTCTTTTTTTTTTCGATTTTTTTTAAACAACCCATATTCGCCCAAGGATATTGAAACAAGACACCCTGTATAGCTACAAAAGTATGAAAACTGGTTCTTGTAAGGAAATCTAGAGCTGTACTAGTTTTCTTGAGTACTCGAACACTTGGGTCGCGTTGCACTTATATAGAGAAAGAAAAAGGGATATAAAGAGAGAAAGAAAAAGAGAGAGGGAGAGAGAGAAGGGGCGGGGGGGGGGGGGGGTAATAATTTATTAACTGGATTCTAGAGATTTGTCGATCGACAGGGAAATGTATGAGGAATTAATTACGTGCAGCTGTGATTCTTTCAGAAATAATTAATATAGATCCTTTCTTTTTTCCATCCATTATTCAAGCTGGATCAATACTTTCTGTACGTCTACATCATGTAGGTATAACTATTATAATAACTAACCTGCGAAACTTTTATCTTGATTGTATATAGTATCTTGCGAATATTTTTGTGAGTGTAATAATAATAATGTACGGCAACTATAAATGCGATAGATTTTTTGATATTCAACAAATCTATATTCGCGTTGATTAGACATATATCAATGTAAAAAATAAATAATAAATTATACGTTATCAATTTGAAGATAGGTAATCAATTATATTTGATCTATTTTTACATATATTTTTTTTCGCTTAATTTGTCACGTAATTTGTACAGTTCTTCGTAGATTTGATTAAAAATGAAAAAAATATTTTTTGATTTGCCAAAGTACAGACAATATTATATGTATATAAGCATGTGACTAAAAAATTTCTGCAGTTTTTGGAAAGAAATTTTTTTTTTTGTTTGTTTCCAAGAAGTGAATGATTCTTGTCAAAATTGTTTCACCAAGGATATTTTTATTCCGAAACTACTACCCAAAAATAAATTCGGTGCACTTGATAGTTACCTAAAATATGTTACCGATCAATATGACAAACTGATCAAATATTTGTTAAGATTTAAAGTTTCGTCACAATTTTTCTTTTCTGTTCTTTTTTTTTTCATTTATTGAGATATCGATTGAATAATGAACACTCCGAGTCTGATTTCGACCCACGGTCACTTACCTGTAAACGATATATGAATTGATATAGGGGAGTTACACCGCACACAGGAGAAAGACGATAAGACGAGGTTAAAACACACGCGAGATTCATCGAGTAACGGGCGTGCGAATCGTTTATATACCTGAGACAGCTGAAAGTTCTTACCTCCACCAGAAAATCCTATACCTGCAAATCCAGACACTGGTGGCGTCCTTCGGGGCGGGAGAAACATGCGGCGAACGTTAATTTATCTTCAGGAAGGAGTTGATCCGCTGAAATATAAACCTAATTGTTTCATCAGGTCCCCAAGAAGATGATTTTTCGGCAGTTTTTTTCTTTCTTTTTTTTTTTTTCAAGCCCGAAAAATCTCGATTCAAATCAAAACACGTTTAATTATTCATATTCTCCGATGTCCAATTTCTTATGGAAAAATAAACAAATCATCGTTTTCTATTTGTTTTTCATTTTTGTCAATGATACAATTCTTTTCTAAACCAGATTTCTGCCTTTGTTTCATTTCCGGGTAAGGAAATTTGCAAATTTGATTTGTCTTTGCTATATTTATTGTTCTGTCATATAATAAATAAGATAAAAAAAAAAAAAAAAAAAAAATATGTTATACTGCAGAGTATAATGTGTACTTGAAGTATTTTGAAAGGGTCGAGCAAACATTACGCTCTGTTTCATACCCGTCCTCTTGGATAGTTATTCCGAGTCACAGTTTTCTGGGCTCAGGGAAATCTGATCCGAAACTAGGTATGCTAGATACTGTACTTTCCGCCTAGCCTGTGAGAGTAGAACGTACGCCATGTCCTTACAGATCGCATATATTTATATTCCCATTCGCAGTGCACTGATTATGGGCGAGGGCTCGCTTTCAATTCAGACTTCTATGCCATTAAATAAATAAATTTATAGCTATATGCATACATATATCATCAGATATGGACGAGATATAGAAAGACACTTGATTTTCCAGGTTCAAGGCTTAGCATGACAAACTGATAAAGTTTGAAAGACTCGCGCTCTCTGCGGAAGGGCAAGCGTATGCAAATGCGCAATTTTACACTTTGGAGAAATGGGCTATTTTGATGTAAAAAAAAAAAGAAAAATGGAAAAGTAAACAATTTTCTATCGAAGCATATATGTATAGGTATAATCTTCGGAATGTTCACAAAATTCAAGAGGTCTTCACCAATTTGAACAACAAATGAATTCTTATGCAATTTCAAAACATATTTTTTGAATAATGTCAGTTAAAATGCTCATAAGTTCTGATTTAATTCTTTAAGAATAAGAAAGGGCGACGGTATATGGTTGGAATAAATTATCGCCCAACTGGGTTGAGTGAGTTCCGCTGACATTCCTCTAGCCTGTCGCGTAATTGGTTCCAAAAGAAAGGAACCCCGCGTGGCGCGACTTCTTAAGTCCTTTTCTTTTTCTTTCGTTGTTGTTTTTGTTCTACTAGAATTATTTGAGAGTGATTTTCACTTATCTCGTCTTATAAACGAGATCGAGATTCGCCCAGTAATTATAACTTACGATCAGTCATGCCCGGGTGCCGCGGTTATATCACTCGGTTGCACCCGACCGTAGAAGAAGAAGAAGAAGAAATGCCTTTCTTCGTTTTTGCACGATCTTTTCTCCGCACGTTTGAAATTGTTAATAAATTTTTCATCGTACAGATGACTTGAGCGTATAACGAAGGATGTTGAGAACAAAAAAAAAAAAAAAGAATGTTTGTATTTGTATTGCAATGACAAAGAAAAATAAAAAAATTAATGGTGAATTGGAACAATTTTGTAATAATTATTATCGGCTAAAATCGGACTTTGAACCCGAACTTGTTTCTCCATTCACTTCTAACGACAGGTTCCACTAATTATGCATAGGAACGAAAGCTTCTTTGATTAGGTAACAATAATTCGCAAGATGATTTTTAGATATTTTCAATTTATGCTAATCGTTAAGCAGAAGACAAAAACTAGAAATATCAATTACGATAATATGACCTATAAGCTATTGGCTCATCTTTCTTAAATGCTGTTTTTTATTAGCTAATAATGAATAATTATTAATTTATGGGACATTCCATGTTAACCGAGCCACCCCATTTTTTTTGTCTCGAAAAAATTATTCAGTATGGGCATTTCGAAGGACAATATATCCATGACATTTCACCAAAATTTCATCCCCCCACTATTGTTGGTTCTTGAGATAATGAATAATGAATTCTCAATTTTGTAAAAATCATAACTTCGTAACTACTGTTCAGATTTAAACGATAACAAAAAAAAAAAAAATGTTTATTTCTTTTGGCCTTTTCGAAAAAAATATGCCGTCATCGGAGAAAAGCTCATTCGACGGTTCTTGGGGTAACTTTTCGATTTTTTTTTCTACGAAAGGTCCACCCGGAATTCCACTCACTATTTTTTTTCCCCGATAGAGGGAGACAATACACATCTCCACAGGATTTTTTGAAGAAGGAAGAGGGCATCAGTGGAGAGGAAAAAATTGTTTTTTCCCTCTTTACTGGTTTAAAATATTTCTCCGATGACGGCATATTTTTTTTTTCGAAAAGGGCAAAAAAAATAAAGTAAATAAAAAATATTCTTTTTTTTTAAATCGTTCTAATCCGATCAGGAGTTACAAAGTTACGATTTTTACAAAATTGAAAAGTCATGAATCATTATCTCAAGAACCAACAATAGTGGGGGGGATGAAATTTTGGTGAAATCCTATGGATATATTCTCCTTCGAAATGCCCATACTGAATAATTTTTTCGAGATAAAAAAAAAAATAAATAAACGGGGTGGCTGAGTTGACATGGAATGTCCCATATTTATTTTATCGGATAATTTATTCAAAGTTTGATTAGGTATAGTCGAAAAGTCGTGGGTAAAAATGAATAAATGAAAATCATGCATAAAAAGCCAATTAATTGATTTTACAAAAAAAAAAAAAAACATGTAAGAGAACTTTTGAAGATTTATGGTCAAGGATGTAATAAATTCAAAAATCAAAAATAACAAACAAAAAACCAACGTTACTCATTCTATGTAACGAATTCTCCTTTCACGATTATACTAAGATCCTGTTCAAGTGTCGTTTGGAAAGGGTTCGTATAGTAATACGTATAATAACGTAATAGGAACAACTAATCAATGAATTATTAACTGCGGAATGCTGTAACGATGAAAATTGAAGACGCAATGATAACATGTAGGAAGTATAATCGCGTAGGGCGATACGCGATGTTTAACACATCAGGCCGGTGAAAACAATGTCCTTTCTTTCTATGGGTTTGGAGAAACAGAAAGTGTGATCTCATTTCATATATTTCAATACATTACGGAGGTTATTCAGTGCGTTGAATTCGGTGAGTAAGAAAATTATCCCCGAGTCTATTACATACCTGTAAGTATAACGTATATACCTACATACATATAGGTATATAATAAACACTACACATTATATTTTAGAAAGATTATGAATTCAATGAACAATTTTAACAATTACACGTCGTATCTGTAGGTGTGGAAATTTTCACAAAAATGTCCAAAATCCCAACCAGAATTTAAATAAATTTCATCTTGTTTACAGTTTTTTGAACTGCTAAATCTTGTCTCACAAAAAATCGATGCGTATGTACGAAAGTCCTTAATTATAGATGTCCTGTCATATTGTTATTTTTTGATTGTTTTCTTTTTTGTTAAATTTAGAAATTTGATCGGTGATCAGAAATTAAGCTCGCTAAGTCGGCGATATATTCTGCATTGCTCTCATTCTGATTATCTAGCTGTGCTAAAGCGTTTACATTTCGCATACCCACTTAAACCAGTCGTTGAGCTGTAAAGGCGAAGGCTAAATTGCGTAACATTTAACCTAGCTAGTTGAATTTAGAGAGAATTGTGCACGTATAGGCATACATAGAACATGTAGAAGTTTCGATTTATTCAAATCCATAACGAAATAGTTTTGAAAATCTGAAAAAAAATCTACAATTTGAATGACGTTAATATAATGACGATTTTTGACAAAATTTTTTACATACTTGGACATTTTAATTACAAAAATTTGTATCAAGATAGTGCCGGTAAAATTTTGGCCAAAAAATCTGCACACAATTCAAATAACCCCCATACGTGGTCTAAAAATTAAATGAGACAAGCTGGATTCTTGTTGTAAAGGAATGGCTAATCCTGGAGAACGTATTAGGTAAATTGGCATCGATTACGTAGAGAAATAATCGTGAATAAGATTTTGGCCAAGATTTTTCACTTCAAGGAGTCGTTAGCCTTGAAAATATTTAAAGATCCTTGAACCGTGGGTACGTTTGTATTAAAAATCTGCTGCAGGTCGATTTGGCCGATTTTATCCAACCAAGACGTTTGATCAACGAGATCACTTTCTCCCTCTTGCCTTTCTGACGTTATACATATTACGGTGAAAGCAAATCTTCGAAACACCCGAAGGCTCGGAATACTAAAGAGATTGAGCGCAGGAGGAACAGCTACGTATAGATATTATCAATTCATTAATACCTCGACCTTTGAACTTTTATTTGATTTTTTTTTTCAACGAATTAACCGCGTTCAGCGAATCAAAGTTTTCCTTAATATCAATTTGACACACAGTTCTTGGATCATTTCTGTTCATCTTATAACATCAGTTACCACATATGACACTGACACTCGATAAACTACAGTATAAGGAATGATCTGCCTTCCTAGAAAGTGTTCCCTATTGAGTATTAAATCGAAAAAAAAGAATCTGCTACATTGATATAGGAAAAACTGATCTCAAAAATGGAAAAAAAATCACATATATTGTCCCCAAAGTTTGCGTAATTTCATCCTATTCAGAAACATCCTTTATTTTGCACAAGATCAAAATTCCGACTAACTCATAACTATAGTCTCGTGATAATTATTCCCTGTTCTAAATTCTCGTTACTTCTTCCAGCTACGTATTTGATTCCGGAAGTTGATTGTTTGGTAATTGTGTTTAATGGGTGTGGTCGCCTCTCCAGGTGTAGACTTTCGCTGTCGTCAGCGATCAAGCTCCGCGAGGTCATCGTCATCGTCGTCGGTGTTTGCCAAAAAACAATTGGAATATAAAAAGTAAGAGCAAAGAGTAGGTTTCAATAAAAAAACAAAAACAAAAGTTTAAGAAAAAAAAAAAAAAAACTAAACAATAGATTTCTACGTATACATATATTATACGCTTTTCTTGTCAAACCTATGTAGACAGTATAATAACTATATAAGAATATTATATTACTCATACCATAGGTATTACATATAATATCTATATATGTATCATACCAAATGTAACGTCAGATACATAAAATAAAATCGTTACTGTATATAAATATCGGTCAGTATATAAAGCAATCGTTTACTTAACACTTGTACAAACTATTTAATATATAATTTCAATTACTGAATAAATATACGATTTTAACAAAGGTATAATACCTATATCACGGGTAGCGTATATCGTTAGCTAAATAGAAAAGTCACGTAACTACCAAAATTTTCACGTTTTGAAAATTTGAGTGATAATCAAATAATTATTTTCTAGAGATACGTCATGCCTTTTCTGAACTTTTTTACTTTTTGGTAGTTACGTGACTTTTCTATACAGCTAACGATATAAGTATAAAAAATGACAATTACCTAAACTGCAGAACCACGTCGAAATGGGGTTCGATGTTTTTTTTTTTTTCTTTCTATTCTAAGGTATTTAAAATTAAAAATTTCCAATTAACCATCGATCACACTATTCCCGTTCTATAATCCGAATATAGACGAATGAATTGTATAAACTTACTTAGGTACTGATACACATTCTATAAAATAGTCGTTTTTCCAAGTATTGTACAAGGAAGTTGGACGATCGAGATTATTTACCGTGACGAAGAGTTTAGATAAAGTTGAGAATATTATGTTCTTTATTAAGAACGGGCGACTTTTACATTAAAAACGATTTCCAGACAAAGAGTGGTTTTTTAGTATTTTATTTTTATTTTGGTGGATAGATTTCTATTTCCGACGTAAAACCTTCTTTTATTCATTGTTCGTTTCAATAATTTCTTTTTCACCTTATCTTCATTCATTTTATATACATATATACGTTAAGAAAAATTTATGCAATTGTTTGACCTGCGTTACAGAATTGCGGCATAGCTTATAATTATTGCCTGTTTCGTTATACAGTCTTCCTGATGGGTGCGGCTTCGACGACGATGTCAGTCCTGTCGCGTGCCTCGAATTTCAATATCGGAAATCGGAGAAAGAAACGGATCTTGATTACGATTTCAACTAATCTTATACTTCGTCGTGTGAAACGACACTTTTTGTTACAACCTACAAAAAAATTGTCGCGTAACTCGAAAGTCTTATGATCGCGGTATACGTTCGGTTTTCTATAACAAAAGGAAAATATCTCCTGCACTGGTTAGAATTCATCGTCGATGAGGTATCAGTTGTAATACATGGTGCAATATCGTTATTCATCAGTTCAACATCATGTATATTTGTATTCAATACCTTACCGCAGCTTAAATTTAAAACTATGAATTGCAGTCTACCGATAAGCTTAACATGGAAAATAATAAAGATCGAAATCTCATTTACAAAATATTAGTTGCGTTTCTTTGATTCTTGACTATACAATCACATTTTCCATGCCGTTTTTATTTCTTCAGCATAACTGCATTCGTCATCTTCACCCGAATAATTTCGCCGCAAGTTTAGTCCTCACAGGACTATCTTCTTGGACAAATAATTCATCGAATTTTGTTTCTTGTCTAAAGTAATATGAAAATACAAAATGAATGAATAAAATTTTGAAAACAGTGTACCTATACGTAATGACGGTTTCCTCTTTACCGGCGTGCAGGAGTTCGCCAATGCCCACTTATTGAAAGTTGAATATTGTCTGAATTTCTCCGACAGTAGGTAATGGTCCGAGAACGTGGGCCCCCGTCGGGCCCCTAGCAAGTGATGCCGTCAGCGGCGAATGCTCCAACTTAACTTCGCGTGGTTTTATAACGGTGGCAATAAACTGAACATTCAGATAAATGTTAAAATTTGTTTGTTTCTTTTTTCATTTTTACATATGTATATATCGTTCGTTAATATAAATCGAAGAAAAGGACATAATGAAAAATAGTTTCAAGACCGTGGAATGGATTTTAGAGAAAAGGAGATAATACAAGTAATCTAGTTACCCAAAATATAGAAATATTATCCTGTTATCATATTACAAGCTATTTATGTATTCGAAATTTTTTCAATTTCCTATCACAATGAAACGAATGAATATCTAGGTGTATAGATTTTGAAATTAATATATCGATCGTTCATTTATTGTGCAATAACTATTCTGTAACAATCAAAAATCTCTTCAGATTTTAGTTATAATCGAACATAAAGAGCGTTTTTTTTTATAATAAAATAACTACGAATGATGACCTTATTCCAGTACACCTTTCTTTCTGAGAAATTGTACAATGGGAGTTATATGTAATGCCATAATATACTTGAAAATCAACACTGCACTCTGATAATTGACATGGTTAATCAGAATACTGGAATAGTTTATAGTTCATCTTTCCTAACTCTAATCCTGCGATTGTGTCCTAAGTGATTTTCTATGCAAGGCTGTTTTTTCTACGGATAATGACCGTTCAGAAAAAAGAGTAATGTTGCATTTTTGGCCAACTATAAGCTACTATAATTATCTCTGAATGATTTGAATACGTGTTTAAGTCAACAGTTGATAAGAAAGAATAAAATAAAATAATATTAGGAACATTTTAGCGAGCGAAGCACGTGGCTGTCAGTAACATGCGTGTCTCACGCGTTTCGGACTCACCCGAAAGACTTTCACCTTAGTAAACTGGGCCACATTGGCTCAGCAATTTAACTGCCGTTAAAACGTATCACAAGTTGTTATTTTTACTCACTTATTCATACGCCTGCATCGCGCATCGTCGAAATTCTTAACATAAGGTTTGTCTTCTTCCTTTTCACATTTTAGTATAAATTTTCAGATAATTCATTTACCCGAAGACAAAAGAAGACTAGCAATTGTAAATTAGAATTTTCCATCTCAGTTTGTATGATGAGAATTTTTCTTACTTACTTACTCTAACTTATTTTTCTGACTTACGATTAGATTGTCTTGCAAAACCCGAAGTGCGTATATATACCTTTACGTGATTGATTTACAAGTTTGGTTATTAGACACACCGACTTAGAATTCTGATAGGATTACGCCTCACAATACATCTCTAAGTACTGAGATGTAACTTTCTTTCTATCTCCGTATTATTATACCAGATGATTAGTTTTTCTAATTCTATACGACGAGGCTGTATAAAGTAATATATGTATATTGTACTACTACACTGCGCACACAGCATTCATACCTATAGAAGACAATTCTATATTCTTACGCAATGCAAAGTGAATTAAAAGTCAGCTCAAGGCGATGCTGTAAGAATATTGTGTATGGTATAGGTAGATTGCCGATATAGCAACAGATCGAACCTCTTATCATAACGAACAAATCAATTGTCCGAATTCCAACCCAATACCCTTCCCCTTCTATCGATTATTATACATATACATATAGCGTATAAAGTAGTCTAGTTTTGAAATTCCGCTATACGGGATATGTTCTACAACATCGGTACAGAGATATCACTGAATAAATTTTTTTCGAAAATTTATCTACTTGCTTATTGCGGGTTATCATATCTTAAAGAAAGATCGTTTTTTTAACAACTTCGTATACATATCACCAATTTCTAGACCCAAGCACGTATATGTACTGTGTCTGATAATACTAAACGTGACGAGGATGTAGATATGGAATTTTGGATCCTTTAGCTTGCGTGAAAAGTGAACATTTTCACACATAGGTATACATACACACGTGCCTACGTTTCTTCTTATTGACAAATACTTTATATATCTACCTTTGCACTGATTCAATTAATATTCTGTACCCCGTAGTCTTTAACGCGGTCACTTCCGGTTTCGAATCACCAAACTATCCAGAGAAAATAATATTCTTCGTTTGTAACTGACTAGGAGTGGGTCAAATGGTCTCAAATTTGGAGAGGTGTTTCTTTGGCCCAAAATACTAGCCCTCTGATCTTCAATTCCATCTCATAGGCCTTCCTTCTCCCAGAAAATATTATTATCATGCAAATTATTGGTCCTTTGCCATGGCTTAGATTGATGCAGCGAACTTGAATATATCACTGGAACTTTTTCATTTGAGCATGAAAATGAATATTTAACGCGTTAATTTACCATATCTTTTTTTTTCTTTGTTTAATAATTGAATTTTTTTAATAAAAAAAAAAGGTAAAAGAATTGTATAAAAAAAAAAAGAATAAGATATGGTAAATTAACGCGTTAAATATTAATTTTCATGCTCGAATGAAAAAGTTTCAGTGATATATTCACAAGTTTGCTACATCAATCTAGAGCTATGGCAAAGAACCAATAAATTGCACGATAATAATATTTTCTAGGAGAAGAAAGGCCTATGAGATGGAATTGAAGATCAGAGGGCTAGTATTTTGGGCCAAAGAAACAGCTCTCCAAATTTGAACAAAATCCGTGCACCGGAACCCTGGGACACTCCTAGTGAGTGTAGTGTATGTACATACTTTTCGCAAATGGATATACGTATACCTATACTTACCCATACGACGCGACTTAATACATGATTAAATTCGTACCTTTTTACTTTGAGATCGGTATGAAGGACACCCCAGTGGACTTACTCATGTATAAATTCGTTAGTATTTCTTATAAAATGCTGTAGCCTATATCGCTGACTAAAGTATTCATTGATTCGATTCTTTTCTGATACTGTAACATTTTAAACGTAACCAATTTTTCGTAGAAAGTATATTGAGCGGGATTATTTCGCAATTGACAATAATATAATTATGTAGGAGCAATTCTGTGGAGTATGCTAATCCTGAAGATGATGTATATTCGTCGAAAGTTTATCTTCTTTGAATTTCGGTAACGTTTCGACGTTCTAATATAACTCTTTCAAATTTCTTACCATGTCGGATGAGAAGAGAGTTTATATTTTCGATATAATTTTTTTATTCTGGTCTGAGGTTGATGTTTTGAAGACTCGAATGCGCAATTTTTCATGTGAAAAATTATCGTCTTTTACATTAACGCAAATCGAAGAATCGAAGTAGACAGTTGTTACGATAAACCGGAAATCAATTCTGTCCAAAGTCGTTGAGAGTAGAAAGGTCACACCTGATGAAATGATACAGTATAGGCGGTGAAGTCGCACGTACTCGAATTTCTAAATCCAAAAACTGGATCTTAAACGTATATTTGATCACCCACTACTTGAGATTGCGTGAACTAGTTCGATAAATCGTACGATTGCATAAATCTTTCTAATAAATAAAAGAATACGCTCTCCATGCGTAAAAAAAAATATCTCACATTCTACAAACTTTGAATTCAGCAATGAGTGAGCGATATTTAAATAACTCAAAATTAGAACCACAAGTAATTCAATTTTTGAATATTTACTGTTGCCCGGTTGTTGCACAAAGCTGAGAGGTGAAAGTTGAGATAATACGTCGTAATTTCCTTGATTTTTTAAAAAATTATAATTTTTGATAGAATTAGTTCAATCTTCTTTATATTCTCCGAATAAAAGAAAGCAGTATCTGAGTTGAAGATTTTTTTTGATCAATGTCCCAAGGATTGACTTTGTAAAATATGAAAGTCGAAGGTATATTCGTAGCTAGCTGATAGAATGACTACTGTAGAAAGAAATAATCTTCTTAACTTCTTACGTACTCAATTTATATGAAACCAAACACTCATTGAGTAACAAAAGCTGCTGTCTTTAGTTCAGATACAGATGTGGATAGTGGATTTAAACATATACATTAAATCTAAAAAAAAAGCAATAGTATATGATCTCAGAATATCAAATATCTCCGGTATACATATTATATATTTAGCATATTCTCTGCAATGAAATTCTCTCGAAAAGAATAGTGCTTTTTAATTCCTAACGAGAACAAAAGATGTAAAACATCATATAGGTATAAGAGTAACGAGACCGATTTTTCGCTCACGATTAGATTGACTGGAGTCAAAATATTTGCGCCGAATACTTCTTTGAAAGAATCTAATTTCAGGATGGAATAGTCAAATCAGTTTCAGGCAGAGCGAGGAACAGCCTGCAAATATCAATAATTTCATGAATTTCTGAAAGCTGTCGATCTCCTAGATCATAGAAAAAAAATCAACCTTCTGATAAAATCGGTTCGAACAGAACCGGAAAAAGCTCGCGAATTTGAATAATTTCCTGAATTTCTGAGAGCTGCTGATCTCCCAGATCATATAAAAAAAGTTAACCTCTCGTTAAAATAGTGTATAAATATCTGAATGCTGCGGTATGCCTGTCTCTGAGGAGCTCCTGGCTTTTATAAGCAACTATAACGTGTTTTTTGTCGGGGGGAATCGGATCCCCTTCCGCGGCAGGGTGACCGGTTGTGATGCAAGCTCCGGGTCCCCCCGGGGCAAAAAACCACGCCCTAGATTTTGGCGGGTTCTTCGCCCCGGCGAGGGTCACGTGGTCCGTGATCCACTTTTGCCTTCATGTAACAACAACTCAGACCTCGACTCATTAGGTTACGTCATATGCACCGGCTCGCTCGCATGTTAACCGCCCATTGCCCACCTGGCGGATGATTTCATCCTTTCTTTGTATTTTGGTCTTCACCTTTTTTGTTTCATTGTTTTTTTCTTCTTTCATTCCCTTCGTGCACCGGTTCTTGTAATATATACGACTTGTTGATTTCGGCACACCGATCGCTCTGCAGACATCGACCAATTTTCATTAAATATTATTTCTCAACTTTAATTCACGGACACAAAAATTACCTCAAATTATACCGATCACCAAGCCAATTGTATTTACTTCAAGAAAATTTATATCCTTCATTATTTCTACAGGCTTGATGTACTCAGAATCTGGCGCGTTTCATTTCGAAATACATATGAGGAGGTGAAAGAGTTACTGATTGTTAAAACTCACAGTTAATACCAAGAGTATGATAAAAATGAAAATCTGCTCAAAAACAGCAAAAATTAAATCCATCATTCTTCACAATTATGTATCTTCTCTGTTGGAATTTTAGAAAAATTGATAGAACATTCAGTTTTTTTACCGAAAAAACCAAACAGTATTGAAATTATTTCAAGCGCTTGAAGTAATTATCGGGTAATTACTCTTGATTCCGTGTTATACAATTACGCTATGGTAATTATTTTTCCTCCTTTCTGTTTTTTTTTTTTTCTTTTTTCAGAAGCGTGTGTTGCAGTTGTGACATACTTCGAACGATAGGGAGTAGACTGCAGTATAGAACATTAAATAACGATTATTAAGTAGCTGATGCCCCTCGAAAGAGTCGGCCAAGAATCAAGCTGCAATAAGCGACTCCTGCACTGCAGACACGCCTTGAATTATTCATTATGACCTTCTGCGGTATTGCATTGCATTTTACCATAATGGTCTAAGGGAGAATTTTGAAATAAACCATATGATATGCTTCGGTTATAGATATTGCGATAATGAAAGCTAAAATTGTGGATTGTTTAATTTTATATACCTATACCTACGTTTTCCAAAATGATTTCATGTGCTTATTTATTCATTATAATTATTTACCTAATCGTATATGATTTATTTATGTTTTGAAATATACTTCGTATAGATATATATTATAGGTATGTATGTATAGCTTTCTATCAGATATCGTTCGAAACAAAATTTCGGCCGCTTATTGCCCCGGGCAAAATGGGCCTAGAGATTGCAAGTGAGAGGAGAAAAACTTACCGAATGGTGGATAGATATATAAACCAGTGGAACTTGACACACGGCATCAGTTTGCTAACAAGGCCGATCCAAGCATAGCAAAAATGGCATTCAAGGTGAGATATTGTAGCGTTGTAGAAACGTTTTTCGATTCATCTCAATCATAAGCCGAATTAGTTTTGATCGAACGGCATTTTACCGTTAAATCTAGCTGAAGAACCATACTCGAATCACTGTACACTATAGCCAAAAAAAAATAAAAAAATGGAATAATCTCGGTTTACAAAACTTATAAAATTATTTACGTTTCATAAGTTTACTTTTCACGGATAAATTGTGTAGATTCATTCACATTCAAATGATTTTTTCCTTTTTTATCTTGTACCTTGCCAAAAATTGTATCATACACCTACTTTTTATGAAATTATTAGGCACTTGCCATACGATATCTATAATGGAATTCCATATATAGTACTCAATTTAACATAACATTAACGACAATGATTTTATTTCGGGCACAGAATTATTACAAAATTCGTTGACCAGAGCCACAGTCAATCTATGGGATAATTTAATTATGTATAAAATGGTGATTAAAGTTGGTCACAATTTCAGTATATTGAACATTTTTCAGCTTTTCGTTCTCGCCGCCCTCGTGGCTGCCGCAAACGCAGGCATAATTGCTCAGGCGCCTTTGGGTTATGCCGCCCCTGCCTACGGACACGCTGCCCACGCATACGCCCCAGCTGGTCCTGCCTATGGCTACGCCGCCCCCATCGCCAAGGCTGTTGTCAAAACCGTCGATGCTGACTACGACCCCAACCCTCAGTACAGCTACTCATACGACGTCCACGACACCCTGACCGGAGATGCCAAGAGCCAGCAAGAAACCCGCAATGGAGATTCCGTCGAGGGTAGCTACTCTTTGATTGAGGCTGATGGAACCCGTCGTGTCGTCCACTATACCGCTGACCCTCACAACGGATTCAACGCTGTTGTAGAAAAGCAACCCGCTTCTCGGGGACCTGCAGTCGTTGCTAAATACGCCGCTGCCCCAGTCGTTGCTAAGTACGCCGCTGCCCCAGTTGTTGCTAAGTACGCTGCTGCCCCCGTCGTCGCTAAGTACGCTTCCCCCATCAGCTACGCTTCCCCCGTTCACAATGGATACTACCACTAAAAAGAAAAATACCTAGAGCAGTAGCACTCTTATTTATATTATATATATATTGTAAATAAATGTTATTTTCACGTATGTATAAATACGAGTTTCATTTAATTATATTTTATATATTTATTGGAATGTTTATATACAAATATTAAAAATACTAAAATACTGAATACTTGAGTGTCGATCTATTATTTCGTGGATAAAATGGAGTATTTTTTTTCTTAGTGGTACTACATAGGTATACATTTCATATAGACTGAATCCAAATGAAATCATGCAGGCCAGCGGACGTGATGTTCCAGAATCGATCGGCGTTCAAATATGTTATTTCTCATACAAAATGAGCCGACACGTATTTTGTTGTTTACCCCAAAAAAATTATCCAAGCCCGATATCGATTTTTTAAGATTTGAAGGCGAAAAACTTTCTTCGCCAATTTGAGGAACCAAATATTCGGAAAATAGCCGCCAAATCCGTAATTCTCGAGCTTTTTTGACGACTCTTGTTTTATGTGATCCGGAATTTTGTACTCCATCGCGAAAAACAAAAAAATCCCAAAAATTTTGAAAATTGCCAACAATATAGATGTTTTTTGGGAAACATAAGAATTCACTTTTCTCAAAAACCCCATTTTTTTTTTTCTCAAAATTTGATATGTTTTTCGGAGTGATATTGACTACTTACCCTATTGATGGCGACTGTTGTTTTTTCTTGCTTGCCGAGTAATTGACTATTTTATTTTCTGAATTCCTGCAGGGCCGTGTTTTCACTGTTTTTATGTACATACTCGCAAGCTTGTATTTTCTGTCGAATGCCATTTGTATATTGTTCGGGCTGCCGAATATCTTGTTGTTTAATTTTCTACGCGGTGTTTCTCTTACACAATACTTCAAATTACTTGTATCATGAACAAAAAGTAATGAAATCCCCCCCAAGGAGCACCTCTGGTGCAAAAACCTTTCGCCAAGTACATTGATGCGACATTTCCCACAAAAATAGTTTTGCAGCCATTTAATCTTCAAAAGCATTGAAATTAATGGACGTTACCAAGTAGAAATAAATTTGCTCCCAATTAATTTCTTAACGTGATCCAGTTTTAGATTTTGGTGGCAATTTACATTTCGATGTATACCTATAATGTGGGTAACATGTAATAACATGCAATATACAAACTTATAAGGAAAGATCAATTAAAATTAAAATTACGAAAAAACGAAGAAAAGAAAAAAAAATTTGGAGGTAGTGGTACTTGGCGGGCATTTATATTTTCTTGTAATTTTTACAAAAATGCCCGCCAAGTACCACTACCTCCAATTTTTTTTCCCTTTTCTTTGTTTTTTCCTCATTTTAATTTTAACTGATCTTCTCTTATGAGTTCGTATGTCGCATGTTATTACGTGTTACGCACATTATAGGTATACATCGAAATGTAAACTGCTACCAAAATCTAAAACTGGATCACATTAAGCAATTAATTGGGAGCAAATTTATTTGTACTTGGTAACGTCCATTAATTTCAATACTTTTATAGATTGAATGGCTGCAAATCTATTTTTGTGGAAAATATCGCATTAATGTATCTACTTGGCGAAAGGTTTTTGCACCAGAGGTGCTTTTTGGGGGGGGATTGCATTACTTTTTGTTCATGATACAAGTAATTTGAAGTATTGTGTAAGAGAAACACCGCGTAGAAAATTAAACAACAAGATAGTCGGCAGCCCGAACAATATACAAATGGCATTCTACAGAAAATACAAGCTCGCGAGTACATAGCATAAAAACAGTGAAAATACGGTTGTGCAGGAATTCAGAAAATAAAATAGTCAATTACTCGGAAAGCAAGAAAAAATACCAGTCGCCATCAATAGGGTAAGTAGTCAATATTACCCCGAAAAACATATCAAATTTTGAGAAAAAAAAAAATGGGGTTTTTGAGAAAAGTGAATTCTTATGTTTTCCAAAAAACATCTATATTGTTGGCAATTTTCAAAATTTTTGGGATTTTTTTGTTTTTCGCGATGGAGTACGAAATTCCGGATCACATAAAATAAGAATCGTCGAAAAAGCTCGGGAATTACGGATTTGGCGGCTATTTTTCGAATATTTGGTTCCTCAAATTGGCGAAGAAAGTTTTTCGCCTTTAAATCTTAAAAAATCGATATCGGGCTTGGATAATTTTTTTGGGGTAAACAACAAAATACGTGTCGGCTCATTTTGTATGAGAAATGACATATTTGAACGCCGATCGATTCTGGAACATCACGTCCGCTGGCCTGCATGATTTCATTTGGATGAAGTATATACTGAATCGTAACAACTTTGGAAAATAAATTGTAAGCTTTTTTCTCGAACGTTGAAGTATAACATCGCCACTAGAAGCTCTTCTTTTCTCTTTCACTATTCGAAATACTAAAATTATGAAAGATTCGATGTGCATTCTTTTTGAAATAATAACCTTGTTCATTCAATCGAATTGACTATTATTCTGAAAAGTGATTTTTATTCATACGTGTGCACAATTTCTTGATTCAACAATTTAATACATAGCTGAATCGACAGTTCGATATACCTAAAATGATTAATTATCTCTTTAATTAGCTCTTTGTGATACATTCTGTGACTCCGGAGTCTAAACTGTATTACTAACCTAATTAATATACCCAAACCGAGTTGCATCAGGGTTATGTAACACTTTGCTAATTAAGTCCCTACGTTATCCCAAAGTTAACGATCCATTCAGAAATTGCTACACTCTACTACACGGGATATAATTTCTGCTGGTCATATCCCACTAATGCACACAAATTCCATCAATATCTGGCTGATTCTCAAAAAAAGTCGAAAATGGCTTTACCGAGTTGATCGAATTTTTTTAAACTTATTATCAAATTTTTTTTGCACAAGTCGTAGTTTATGCCTTATTCGATTAAAATATTATAGTGGTCCCCACCTTTTTTGAGTTTGAATCGAATATAAAAATAAAAAAAAAATTCGAATATGAGGGAATGACAGATTTGTGAGGGAATGATTTTTAACATGATCACGCAATAATTGAAAACTCTGAAATGCACCAATTATTTTTTTTTATTGCAAAACTATAATAATTATATCCATAATGTAACAATTCGATTGTTATGAACAAAACATAGTGATTTATAAAAGTAATATTAATTAATAATTAGTTTAAATAATTTAAATGACGAAGTTTAAGAACTATAATAAATCTGAAAGTTTACTTATGTTTTTAACATAGTGAAGACAAGTATATATTTTCATAGTAAAGATTTATGTTGTAGAAAAATAATGAAAGAGAAGAACATAAATTGGGATTTTACTAATCTAATATCATCTAGCAGTCTCTATACAATCTAATCGCAATTGGCTTTGTTTATTTTTATCTTTTTAAAGTTTTCATTTTTTATCGACTTCTTTAATAAAATAACAGCCTCTACTGAGTAACTTCGGGGGTTGAATTACTCGAAGTACGTCGGGCCAAGCATAAAGTTCTTCGTCTTTCACTGTCGGCCACTTCCAACATTTCAATCCTTTCTTCATACACCGTACTAAAGCCCCATCATCAGATAATGAAAGAATTTCACCAGGATAGACCTCGTTATTCCATGTTATAAGGACATAATCACCAACTTTGTATTCATAAGTACCCTTTTCGGGAGAAATAGTTTTCGAAATTTTTACATCACTTGCTACTTTAACATCTTTTCTTTTACGTCGCGTTGATACTGCAAGTGCGTCCTTATTTGATATATCAGAAGTTTTGTAATATCCAAGATGAAAATGTTGGCATCTTCCGACGCAGTCAAAACAAGATAGAGTTCTAAATTCAAGCACATCATTTGAGAGCGAAAATTGCCTAATTTTTTGAGTGCCAGGAAAAGTAGAAATAGAACTAGATTTTTTGATCAAATTATCCATTTTATTGATTTCCGCTGCACTTACCTCAATAAGAATTATTGAGGGACATTTTGAAATCAGAACATCTTTCAAAACATTTAAATCTGTCACATCTTTCCCTTCAGCCACGGCTTGATCGGCAGACCTCTTTAAGGTGCCACCAACACCATCTGGTGCTCCTTTGCCGTGACCAGGTTCAGAATAGTTCCAAGTAAAATTACTTATATCTGGCAAAAAATATTTTAAATGTTGAGAAACAATGTGGAAGACAAATTTGTTTTTGTACTGATTAACTGGGCTGTCACTCAGAAGGTGTACAGTATGGACGTTCGGTCTTTGATTTTTAAGCCAATCGAATATAGGCTTGAGATGAGCCCATACTGCTATTGAGTCATGCCGATTATTACTAGAAAGAGTACAGAAAGATTGCGCTTTAACAGTATTATCGGAGTTTTTCAAATATAACACACCAGTATGGAGCGTCACTTGCTGCCGACCACCACCAAAGTGAACTGCTTGAATTTCTTCTTTGTACTTGCAACAATAATTTTCACTAAAATCAATGTGGATGAGCACTTCGTTTGTTGACAAGTTTTTTTTCAACTGTGTCATCACTTGGTATTGATGTGCAATATTTCCTGCATGTAGCAAAAATGATTTCAATGTCTCTTCTAATACTGAAACTAGTTCTTTCAAAGTAACAGTTATTTCCTTCTTCAGAGGCTTACGTACAGTTTTTATCTCACCATTCTTTTCATACGTTGAATTTCCGTACATCCATTGTCGATAAGTAACAGTTTTAGTAGGTTCTGGAAGGTTGTATTCTAGAACCTTCTCTTCACAATTTATACATTCTCTAAATAAACATTCAGTACAGTAAATATCACATGTTATATCTGATAGCAGACTTGGAATATTATTATGTAAGAATACTTTATTTTCATGTAATTTTGAAATGATCAGTTCTATGTTTGCGTGAACGACGCATTTACACGTGTCTCGTTCTTTAAGGCTTGCCCAAGTGACCCAAAATGGCCTGTACTTGCAAAATGTTGATAAACTTATTTTGTAAGTAACAGAGTTTGAAAATTTTTTATGCAAATTACGCATATTATCAGTTAGTAGGGTGAGTGCACCAGTGAATGAACAGTCACCAGTCAATGAACGGAATCACGTCCTCCATGAAAAAGTAAGGTTTTACCGTAGACGTTTGTTTCCATCCATTCTTGCAGCAAAATCGAGGTTTTCTTATGCAACAGCTTCACTTCTCACATACGTACGGTTCGCTCGTGAAGTGATATAATAAATTATGTTTGAGACCAGTGCTCGCCTCATCGCGAGAAATTGATGGAAAAAGTAAGTATGGCCGCTTTTGTTCTTCACTTTTAGGTTAGATCATTTACATCAGAAGTGTCGAATAACTTATGATATTGTTTTTTCTGATTGATAAAAAGCCGAAACTTTTGTTCTGCACAATTTTTATGAAACATAACCTTGAATTACTTTTGAAGGGTCAGTGTTCATTCACTAGTTCTCATAACCGCGATTTTCCAACGAATGAACGGCACTGTTCATTCACTGGTATACGAAAATCCAGTGAATGAACGATATGAAAACGGCACCGTTCATTCACTGGAACCTGTAATTTCCAGTAAATGAACGACACCAATTTCGCTTATTTAGTAATGCTGTAAGATATTGTTATTTCAATTAAAATGTTTCTCGATAATATTAATTTCTATCGAAATTGAATTATATTCGTTTCTAGGTAGGTAGGTCGTGCCAGAATAAAAGTACAAAATTATTGATAATTGAAGTTCCTATTTTTTTTTTGTTACCTCGTTTTTTAAAAACTTTGTGATAATGAGTATTACTGTTTTAATTAGTATTATTAAACTGCAGATATTTTTAGTGTAAAATCTTTCGAATTAAATATACGTCAATAACTATAACTACATACCTACTTCATTTGATACCTACTGTTCATTCCCTGGGATAAGTCTGTTCATTTACTGGTGCGAAGGCTGTTTATTGACTGGGTCCGAGTGTTCAATTACTGGTGAAATTGCTATTTTCATTTTAAATAGGTTTTCTTATATATATTTCTGTTTGGATAATACGTTTCAACGAGCGATTCTAAATATTTAGGATATAATGTGTCGAATAGAACTGGTTTTGTAAGGCAATAATCATCCAGTACAAAGAAAACCTTCCGTGAAACTGACCGTGCGCTTAATTGTTCATTTACTGGTGCACTCACCCTAGACGCTTTTGTTTAACTAATTTTCCTGATCGAACAAAATCCCTTTTGCCTGGACACATTCGAGAGTTTTCATCTTTCTCCGAGAAATCAATACTATTTTGTTTTACTTTTAAAATTTTTGATTTGAGTTTTCTGTTTTTACTTGTTTTGTAATTTTGATTTTTAAAAAAGGTTTTAGAATAATGCATAAGTTTGTGTTTTTTTAAAGGATCTAAATTAAAGTTTTTATAGTATGCTCGTTTGTCTCTCTGAGTCTTTAGCTTGGCATAAGATTGTGCTGATCGTTTCGTGATGATTTCAGCAAATATTAATTTTTTTTTAATTGTTTCGGGTAACTTAGTATTTTTTTTTTTCTCTAAGTTTGGCCACACTTTCAGGACAATTTTTCATTTCTTCTCTTCGCTTCCTGTCATATTCTTTTTTCTTTAGTTTTGTTTCTGCAGCGGTTAATTTTTTAATTTTTGACATTATTACGTACAGCGTACTGGAACAAATCAAGCAAACATAATTATATCTTATACTTATTAGAAAATACATCATTCCCTCACAGTGATCATTCCCTCATCAAAAAATTTTATGAGGGAATGATGATGAGGGAATGACGAAACGAAACAAAACTGCCACAAACTCAGAAACACAACCTTAGTTTCTTATGCACTGTTAACAGGACTTTATTACTACCGAAAACACATACAAATCTGCTATGATTATTAAATAAGAAGTGCTTACCTTTTCATAAGAAAACATGAGGGAATGATATTCAACAATGTAATATTTAAAAAAAATGATTGACAAATAAGTTTTAACAAAACATGCTCTCTTCAATCGTTTGCTGCAGTGTATAGTGTGAATACCAATGTTGCCAACTTCTAAAAAAATTACAGTCGGGCTTGGTAGACCTTCACATTTTCCTCCAATCGCACTGTTTCAAAACGGTGAGGGAATGATTGGTTTTTCAAGGACAAATTTTGAAGTATATTTAATAATATTTCCATTCACTGTTTTTAAATTATTAACTCATGTAAATACAGTCAATACTATCCTATATAAGTAGAAAATAAGATAACAAACAATTAGTAAGGAATTTTACGTTTTAATTTCATGATTCTCCTCGAATTTGTCAGTTGGGACATAGTGAGGGAATGATTTTCAGGGTACTTTCTTGGACATATCTTTTCTGTTTATCATGTAAGTAATAGATTTGTTTCATAAATTCGCACATCTAGTACAGTAGTTTTATTTAAAAAAAAAAACTTTTCATACTTGACGATCCTGGTTGATAGAAATCACTAGGGACATCAATTTCGATTTTTTTTGAGAATCAGCCATCTACGCTTTTCTTCATTCACATTGGTGGTACGAGTAGATATCGTCACTAAAGGCGACCAAAATCAGTCAAAATTCCCGCCGCCGTGTAACTAAATGTTTCTATCATCAGATTGCGAGATCAAATTCCGAATGAAATTGTGTAAGAAATGAAACATGCCGTATTGCTTCATATTGGTTGTGCAGATAAAATCATTCTCATTGCCGAGAAATCAAGAAGTATCTTGTTATCATAAATTTTCTTGCCAAGTCGAAGTGAATTGCGATTTGATTTTTTCCTGGCGTTTCGTGAACAGGGTTCTTCGGCACACTGAATGGTCTGATACTCATTTTGAAATGAAACACAATTAATGGCAATGTCTTCGCTTGGTGCCAAAGATTATATTTTTAATTTTGGAACTAGCGATGGCTTACTTGATCTTAATAGCTCAAGCATATAAAATATCCAGTTAATTGCTCGAACTACACCGGGATATCTCTCGATCCCCAATTAGTCTAGCATAGACAAAAAATTTTCAAATCAGTAGCCAATAATTACGTAACAGTAAAAATTTTACGTTCTTCATAGGCAATCCGATCCGAGGCGCCAGCGATGAGAAGGTATAACAAGACTGGCCTGATGCAATAACGGTAGTGTTGGCTGTTGTTTTCCTTTTATTACCGTGTCTAGAAGATATTCTATTATAATACCACCATACACTATTATGTATGTATATTTCCGTGTGCCTTAACTGTCCAAAAGGTGATCGAAATCGAGTGGGGTCTTGTGTTACTCTCCTACGCCTTCATGAACCATGGTGAGCCCGCAGATTGACCAGGTGTACTCAGGTCTTGCGATATATATATAGTCTAGGCAGAGTATAGATAGACTTCATTCTTCTTTTCTTCGTGGTTCAGGTGGCATGGCGTTCGAGGTAAGAGATTTCAGTTTCGTTAATTCTCTTCGACCAGTTCATTGAGATTCATTTACAGCGAATCATCATTTACCAATTATGTCATAAATAGGCTCTTTTACGAACTTTTTTAATTGTATATTTTGGTAGTTTACAGAAAAATAATTTGGTCATATTTTTTTTTTTCTCAATCGAACAAAAATTGGTGCTAATACAACGGATTGAAAAATATAACATTGTGATGTTATATTTCACCTATGCTAACAATAAGATATATCAATACACACAAAGCAAAAATACTGAAATTAAATTGCCGGTAACTCTCGCAATTATTATTTTTAACGAAAAAAAATATGACTTCATTATTTTGAGTTCCTTTACGTTTCGCGACTTTAATAATAAAAGAAATATTGCGTTCAAGAGCCCAATTGGAAGGTGTTTTTGATTTCACTATTCATTTGTTGCATCGTTTTGATCAAGATCCTATACAGCAACCGGAAAAAAGACAAACAAACTTTGCATTATCCGCAGTATTGTTCCTACAGGTCCATCCGATTCGATCCTTATTCCATTATCTCTTTCGTTGCACATTCAGTTATCGGTATTTGATAGAAAATTTTTTTGGAATCTTAGCCTTAAATCCGATAATCGATTCTAGATAACGAGTCTATTAGTCCTGGTGGTTATGGTCGCAGCAGAACTTCATCATCCATTACTTTACCAAGACTCATTGACATACGTTTCTGCGGAGGGTGACCGCGACTCTCGGGATCGCTACAGCCTCATCAGGGCCGGCCGGGGTCATTGGGTCGTCGATTCCGGCGACGGATTCAACGCTGTAAACCAACGGCAGATTCTTCCGGTTATCTACAACCAGCCATCTTTAAACGGAGGCGAAGGCTCACCCTGGACTTATCTAATTCCAATTGAAAATTCAGGCTCCTTCATCCCTACGACATACCCTACACCAGACCAAGTCCTTCCCTTAGCTGCACCCTGGACTCACGACGCTCCCCTCGCGTATCCGACTTCTACTACCCCGACGACAGACCGGAATCGAATTGGGGAAACACTCTTCGGCTATGTACCATCCGTTGCCAAGATCAGCGTACCTTCTGGGTATAAGATCCATTGATTATCAGTGATTTATAATCTATAATTGTATGCGTTAGTCACATGTATACGAAGCAGTATGAAATCTTTAGAAGTAATCATCTATACTCTGAATAAATTTTTTTTCTCTGCAATTTTGTACTTTTTATATCAGACTTTTATCACGTAGAACTATTCATGTATAAAAGCGAAAGATGTACCCTGGCCTAAGGAATGAATTTATGGTTGGATATCGTCGGTGTAGGTAGACGAAAGGCGTGTCACATGACCCAAAATATACACACGAGTTTAATATTTCTTATCCCCGTAACTGGCAACTTTCGGTATGAGATCTGATCGTGATCTCGGAGCTGCACTCTTCTTTGCGGTCTCGGTGGTCCAGTGGTTACATAATCGTGGTCAGCAGTCACAGCAGGTATAGGTAAATAATAAATACACTCGCAGACAGGAAATTATAGTCCATTATATTGGCCTGGGTAAAAACCGCAAGGTAAATTACTGGTCTTAGTGGTTAATTGTGTAATCTTTCAATCTTGGGAGGTTGTTCAAAGGGCACCAGATAAGATAAGCGATGGACACATGACGCCGGTTGCAGATCTTGCGATAAGGTGACTTTTTGCTTTGACATAAAGCGAGCTCTTCCACTTTCATTCTTTATTTGTACTCCTCAACCCGTAATAATCACCGCGGGTCCAGGTGACCCAGTTCTTTTTGTTAATCTAATATTGGGAGTAGTAAACAAATAATGATACAATTGGCGGGGAGGCTTTAGGAGACGAGGAAGACAACTGTATGAATAAACACCTTTCATTTTATTCAATTCTTTTATCCTTTCAAACCCCGAATCATCAAGTTCAACCTTCAAAATAAATATACTTTTTGTAAGACACCGTACCAAACTGTTTTTTTTTTTTTATGAAAGAACTATAACTCAAGAGTATCGTGCTAAATCTTTTCAAAAAAATATTGAAAATTGCAAAAGTTATGAATTATTGGTAGAAAACCGTGTTTTTTTGGACACTTTTTTTCAGGAATTTCTGTTAGTACTTAAGGGGGAAGGGGACAGTTAACCCTTTTTTGAGACGATATTTACAGTGCTAGGTATGAATATGAGTGATTGGTGGGCTGTTGACTGTTTCAGAGAAAAATAAGTATAGTTTATTGTAAAATTTTAGTATATTAATATTTCAGTTAGATTACATATCGTCGGCTGGGAGGAAGAAGGTGTTGTTTCAGCTTTGCCGTGAAAAAGGTGATGTTTCGGCTTCGCCGTGAAGAAGGTGATGTTTCGCGAGCGATTTTTTTTCTTCATAATTTTAAGTTGGCAACACGCGCAGGAAATATGAATTATCAGTTTAATTACATGAAAGAATCACTTTCCAATAACTATTTATTTTTATTTTGTGTAATAATTAAATATTTTATTCTATTCAGAGCCACAAAAAATCGGTGATCCGGGAAACCCAAATTTTTCCATGGCAGAAATTATTTAAATATATTATCAGCAGATTTTGTATAATAAATGTCACATTTTGTTTTTCACTTAATATCTACACTGGGGAATATGAGAGATTAATTGAGAAGAGAAAAATTCACGATAAGACTAACGAGAATAGCAAGGCGTTCACTTTCAAAAATGATAACAAACTTTTTTTCGATGAATCCTCTTATTTCAAATTGCTTTCAAACGTCTCAACGACTGAGATTTTGTGTCAATGTATCAACGGGAAATTTGAATTAAAAGAAATCATCGAAAAAACGTGCTTTATCATTTTTGAAAGTCAACGCCTTCCTATTCTCTTTAGTCTGATCGTGAATTTTTCTCTTCTAAATCAATATCTCATATTCCCCAGTTTAGTGTAGATATTCATTGAAAAACAAAATGGGACATTTATTATACAAAATCTGCTGATATATTATATTCAAATAATTTCTGCCATGGGCAAATTTGGGTATCCTAGATCACCGATTTTTTTGTGGCTCTTTGATAGTATGAACAATGATTTCAAGAGATATAAAGAAAAACAAAAGTGTCCAAGTTCTAGATATTTTTTTTTCTTTTTTCTTTCAATCACGCTCAAATAGACTATAGAGTTTCTTTAGAGATTTGAAACAATTTTTAACTGAAAGTTCGGAAAAAATCCGATTTTTCTATGGTTTAAAAATTTTTTTTTTCAGCGTCCACGAAAAAAAAATTATTAATTTCATTTTTGACGGAATTTGAATTCTTACGCGATAACGGTAAGTACGAAAATCCCAAAAAATTCCTGGAGGTCTCTTTCAAGTACTATGACCTCGTGAAAAAATGTCGTGAGAATCGAAATTTTGGTCGAAAATGGTTGTCCGGTTTCACAGAGAAATCCCCACAAATAGATGGATTCACGCTTAATTCATAATTGACTGGATTATCATTGGTTGCCAAATTTTAAATCTGGTTACTGGCCCGTATAACTGGAGTACCTTATGCATGTACGCCTTCTGACATTTCAACGTAAAGAAATACCGAAAAGTAGAACACTGCAGAGTTGGCTCGTGCACTGGTAATAATTGACATCACATATAGGTATATATGTATATTCTTGGGAGAAGTCGATTCCGAGTACCGAACCATTGTTGGGCGTGGCGGTTTTTTAGGGGGATCCAGGGTCCTATTTTCGGTATATAAAGCGAGGTTGACACAAGCAGACGGCATCATTCGATCATCGTCGATCAGAATTCACACACCATGGTCTTCAAGGTTTGCATATTGAAAATTAAGTTTGTATCAGTTGATCAAAGTTATCACGCTCCCTTTTGTCACCAGCGCAAATTTAGGAACTTTTTCCTAATCTAGTTTTGATTATTCTAGAAGATTTTAACGAATTTGATTTCATATCTCCTTTTCTTCCAGTTGACAAACAATTGGAAACGAATTCGACTATG
This sequence comes from Macrophya alboannulata, assembly GCA_949628255.1. Lineage (NCBI taxonomy): Eukaryota > Metazoa > Arthropoda > Insecta > Hymenoptera > Tenthredinidae > Macrophya > Macrophya alboannulata. The sequence continues at coordinate 11,627,422 of OX451212.1, read as the reverse complement.
ATTTGTCCAGAATTTGAAAATGGTCGCACTATATATTTTTTTTACGAAACGAATACACTGATTACCTGCTCCTCTTTTGAAGTGCAAAGAATCCATAAAACTTAAAAATTTATCATTATTCTTGAGTAGAACAGACTGATTTATTTCACCAGCTCGTTGCCTTCGTCGCCTTCTTGGCTGCGGCTTCAGCCGGTCTGATTCCGGCAGCGCCAATTGCATACCATGCTGCCGCTGCTCCAATATACGCTCCCGCAGCCACTGCCCCAGTTGCGTATGCAGCCCCCATCGCGAAGGCCGTCGTAACGAAGACCGTCGATGCTGACTACGACCCTAACCCTCAGTACAGCTATGCTTACGATGTCCAGGACGCCCTGACCGGCGACAACAAACACCAACAAGAATCTCGAAACGGAGATGCCGTCCAAGGTAGCTACTCGTTTGTTGAAGCTGACGGAAGTCGTCGTATTGTTGAATACACCGCGGATCCGGTTAACGGGTTTAATGCCGTTGTTCACAAAGAACCAGCCGCTGTAGCCGTCAAGGCAATTGCTACCCCTATTGCTCATGCTCCTATTGCTCAAGCCGCCTATTACAATCACTGATACATTCCGGTCAGAAATTCAGCTTTCAACGATGTGTATATGTTATTATTGTCAGTGTAAATAAATAACCATTATGTCAAGAAATGAGTCTATTTGCTATATCTTCTCAATCCTCATTTTACTTCTGTATCAGAGGTATACATACATACAGGTAATGTGTTGCAATTAATTCACTGTCAATGTTTTGCCTTGAACTCGGTGAGTGACAGTGTCTCGTCTATTTCCGAGCCGTTACGGAAACTGCATTTTACGTGATCACTCGACTGTATCTGATTGGTCTGCTCATAGCCACAAGCTTAGTTTAAAGGCCGTCCAGTATTGACTGGGGAACTGAACGTACAGCTGCAAGTAAAGTCTAGTCTACAGTAGACTGCATTTCTAATATCTAGCAGATTCATGAATCATGTACACTACCTGTCTAAACAAATAGTAATTATACTAGCTTTCGAAAGAACCTCGAACACATTATACAACGACAGTGATACACGACTAGGAAATTCGCTAAATTCTCCGAGACGTGATTATAGGTATGTAATAACGAACTAGGAGAGTGACAGCTACTAATTATGCCAGCGATTCTATTCGGAGTTTCACAAATCGATACGCATTTTCGATTAACTTGTTCATAAATCTGTAAGAAAAGATATACTCGTACACTATAGGTATGTATGTAACATGCTACATTGTAAGTAAAAAGTGAATTAACACTAATTTCGCCAATTTATTTAATGATTGTTACTGTTTATTGCATTACTGTAGGATACATGATATACAATATGGTAGTTTCTCATAGTGTTCCATAGGCATTATAATAAATATCAGATAAAGAGATTTCAGAGTCAATGACTTAGTACCGGAAAAAACGTGATATGTATGTACGTAGGTATGTAATACATCAACTAGGAATGGATGTAATAAGCACTGCATCAAATGAATGCTAATTATCATTCTGATTCACGTTGCAATTCCGATTGTCTTGGTACTCGTGCCGATTATGGTATGTGTTTTTATCGAGAGAGATACAACTAGGGAGGCATGCTGATTGACGTCGAGAACATCTAGCCATCAACAATCGTGCGATTCTAATGATAGGCCAATCCCATTGCACCATAAGGAGATGTCGCGAATCTCAGGGGTGCGTGGGCGACTGCAAATGGTCTTGCGACTGCAAAAGGACTTGCGACTGCAAAGGGTCTTGCAACCGCAAGAGGTCGGGCCAGGGTTATCGGAGTTGCTGCAACTGCGGCTTTAAGGCCCATCCCTAGTCGCCCACCTCCTTTTTGCCGAAAAAGGGGCGGGGCAGGCACATCTCGATTATTATCCGGGCCCAGGCGTCGACGACGCAAAAATAAAATGCAGAGCGGCGATTCTATTTCAATTCCGAACACATACGTCCGAAAATATGTTCGTTTGATGCGAAAATAGAGCTGCAAAACCGTTTTTAGATTTGTCAAATGTCAATTTCCTCGGCAGCCATTATTATGAAGCTGTCCGCCGAGTTTAGCTGGCACACGAGGTAAGTGGCGCCACGAATATCAAGGATATCACTCTCTTAGTGTACTATCCTTGCGTCGGAGCATATATACGTGGCGCCACTTACCTCGTGTGCCAGCTAAACTCGGCGGACAGCTACATAATAATGGATGCCGAGGAAATTGACATTTGACAAATCTAAAAACGGTTTTGCAGCTCTATTTTCGCATGAAACGAACATATTTTCGGACGTATGTGTTCGGAATTGAAATAGAATCGCCGCTCTGCATTTTATTTTTAAGTCTTCGACGCCTCGGCCCAGACAATAATCGAAATGTGCCCTCCCCACCCCTTTTTCGACAAAAAGGAGGTGGGCGACTAGGGATGGGCCTTAACAACGGCTGGTTCTTTGCGGACGGCGGCATTGAATCCGTTAATGGGGTCAGCAGTGTAGTCAACGGTACGACGCGTCCCATCCGGTTCCACGAGGGAGTAGCTACCCCGGACGACATCACCGTGGCGTGTTTCGTGCTGAGTTTTTGAATCCCCGGTTAGGGCATCTTGAACGTTATAAGCGTAGCTGTACTGCGGGTTAGGATCGTCCGAATGAATTTGCTTCGCTACGGCGATTGCTGGCACCCCATAAACCATCCTGGCGTAAGGAGCTGCCACTGCCAATGAAGGCGACGCGATTATGCCGCCATGTACCACAGCTATCAAAGTCACCCAGCAGGAACACTGGAAAAAATTGAGCATGACTTTCTGAGATGAGGAGTAGCTGCTTTCTACTTATATTGACGATGAGCTAATTTCGATTAATGGTTTGTCGTTAATGGAATGAAACATGATTGTGAAGTTATTGCGAGAATGTTCTAAACATCAACAAACATCGCGAATGTAATAATTACTTGTCGTGGACTTCGAACGAAGTTAAGAAATCAAAACACCACAATTATTATGGTCGAAAGAAATTTGAGACCTTACCTTTAACGCCATCGCTCTGCGCACTGTGATGGTGAAGCTGCTACGGTGTTAGAAAATGGAGTGCATGCTTTTCCAGATCATAACGTTGACTTATATGGTACCTAATACCTCCTAGGGCACTCTGCCACTCCCGTCTATTGTGCCTGTGGCTCATGTTAGATGCATTTTTGTCACTGGCCAGTATCAGCAATCATAATACATCGATGGATTTTATTTTCCGAGGCACGCGGCACGGATCATAAGTAGGATTGCATAAACTGTTGAGAATCAGCTATTCTGATGTTTGCAAATCGAATAAAACGCAGCGAATAGGTTCGACGCTTTACCTGACAGGTCTGTAATCGATTATGATGAATTCTATAACCCCAAAGGAGAGGTTGGGCATTGACAGTTGTACAAGTTGGATTTCTACGAATTGCAGACTGTGATTTGCACTATTATTATACTGCATCTGGGTCACCATGATCTGGGGCGTCTGGTACACAATGCATGTCGTCAAATGTCGCCTCAAATCTCGAGTCATCTAAAGTATGATAGTCATCGCCTTTGGCGATTTGTGTTCAACGGTTCAACCGACGTGGATAAAAGTGCGATTTAATCAGTAATCAATAAAACGTATTGTCACGCAATGTAAGTAGTAATAAATCTTAGTTCAAGTCGTGCACAAAAGTGTTACGTGTTTTAAAAATCTGTAATGAAACTTGAGGTTCAACTAATTATACATGTAATCATCCAACACGGACCAGTTCAGACGGAGATAGCACAAATCATATCAGAATTACAAATGTGACGAGAGATAAATCCGAACTATGAAATGGAACATAAGAATCATTTGTAATTCTTAAATGGTTCCAGAAATGGTTCCAGAAATGGTTTGATGATTCAGGAAGAAGAAGAGGCCGGGTACTGTTTACATAAAGAAGAAATCGAACCGCTAAGTACTGTTAAAATAAAAAAAGTTGGTACTTTTTATTCTTTATACAAACAACTATAGCTAAAATTAACATTGAATACTCAATGGTGGTAGCCAGAGTAGGCAAGGGGAGCATGAGCGTAAGCGGCAGGAGCTGCGGCGTACTTGGTAATAATGGGGGCAGCTGCGTACTTGGCAACAACGGGAGCATGAGGAGCACCTTCCTTATGAACAACAGCGTTGAATCCGTTGTGGGGATCAGCGGTGTATTCGACGATACGACGGGTTCCATCAGCCTCGACAAGAGAGTAGCTTCCATGAACTACATCTCCGTCACGGGTCTCCTGCTGGCTCTTGATATCCCCGGTGTGCTCGTCATGGACATCGTAAGAGTAGCTGTACTGTGGATGAGGGTCGTAGTCAGCGTCAATTGTCTTCACTACAGCCTTGGCGACAGGGGCAGCGTGAGCGTATACTGGGGCAGCATGAGCGTAGACTGGGGCAGCGTGGGCGTAGACTGGGGCAGGTCTAGCGTAGACAGGGGCATGTTGGTACCCGTAGTGAGCTTGACCGATGACGCCGGAGCTTGCGGCGGCCACAAAAGCGACGAAGGTGATGAGCTGTGAGGAGAAAAACCGTGTATAAAAAGCGTTCTTTTTTGTTTCCTTTTTTCATTAAGAATAGGTTTTTCTGAAATTTAGGAAAGCTCTGTTTTAGTGTATTTCTAGTTTGTCATGTAGCAGCACAATTTTTATATAATTATCCATCGAAAAACGCATTCCAAGTTTGTTAATGTGTCTTCCGTTTCCACTGATGATATTATTAGCCGATCACATTATTGAATCACAGAGCTAATCACAACTCACCTTGAATGCCATGATCGTTAGATGCTAAGAGCTGTGAGACTGATGCCGTTTTGGTTTGACCATTGGGTTTATATACTGCAGTTACTCTCACTATTTCGTTGGCCCGGGGCTTAACTATTGTATTTCCTATCCCCAAAAATTCACCTGGTAGAAGGTAAGATCTGATCCGAAAAGCCAGGATTACAATCTCTCGTATCAAAACTGCTCCACATCAAGAACGGTAAACCTACCGTACCGTTATGAGTTATGACACATGATACAGCCTCGGGAATCGAGGGGGACCGCAGTTATGCAATTTATAACCGCGGTATGTGTGACGAGCCGGTTTTTTTATAAGAACTGTAAGCTTACATGTCATAGCTTCCACTCGCTCACCAATCGTTACCGTAAAACTAGGTATTTCCTTTTCTTTCCTCAATATTTCTAAAGATCCGTTTTGTCCATTTGTTTCATACTTGTGACATCAAGTAATTTATACAGACGAATTTTATGCTGATTGTATTGCCTGTATATTGCACAAATTCGAAATGAGATTCAAAAACCTAAAAAAAATGACAAACAGATGATAATTCATCTCGTCGTATTTTTTGATTGATTGTAAGCGGGTAAAGAATTATTATAACATTTCTGTTGAAAATTATTTTTGGAGCATAGAATTGTTGCGCAAATCATATTTATACGTAATATGACAGTTGGTCAGAAAGCAGCTGTTATGTTTTAACTAATATTAACCACGTATAATATGTTGGGCAAGGAGAGTACCGCACCTAGAAAAAAAAAATCTGAGGCAGCTAACACTCGCAATTAGGCCTTAAGAATTGACAAGCTTGTACATAACGACGGATTAGAATAAATAAACACTCTGTGAATGATTTTTGAGGCTTTGCAGAGTTTCAAAGCGTTAGGATCATTATTATTTTTATAAAACGCAGTTTGAAGGATATACTTTATTGAACTGGAATTATTCAGTATAAAAACGGAAATAGTTGGCCATAATTCGTAGGCTCAATTTTTTTCACTCGCCAATCTTGCGGCAAATCTTTCGCTGAGTGCCTATTTTTGGAAATTGAAGGAAGAAAAAAAAACAACAGTACACTCAATAACAGTCGCATTTAGTCAACGTCGAATGGCATGTTCAGTCACAAGATCTTTCACCGTTGGTGACAGCTAATGGGGAAAGTGATCTTAGTCAAGTATCCAAATAAGGACGTGGGAGCTCTTCGACGAATCTGATTATGTCCCAGACGCTCGTATCTAGGCGTTAAAAAAATTTACATATTCAATAGGTTTCTTTTTATTTTTAATTTTCTCTTTTTTTTTTCATACACACGGATAAATTCTTTCTAATTAATATCCAGCCCTGGAGGCGAATCGCGCACGTTGCGAATCGAAGATAATGATAAATTTCAATAATTATAAATGATAAGTTATTCTTATTGAAATTCTTGGGAGTAGCTATACTCATTGTTAAATCACATTACTTATTCCGCAGGTGGGTTTTTCTCGATTAAATTTCATATCAAATCATTTTCTGGTCCCATATTTGCAGCTTCTCGAGTTACCTACTGGCCTCACCGTCCTTGTCTTTCACTAATCCCTAGATTATCCTGTACAAGACTTCTGGTTCACCTGAGCGAAAGGAAAGCGAAAGTTTGCGAATGTTGTCCCGATATCGGGCGACGATTATGCGTAACAAAACACAATCGCAAGATCATGTTGTCACCCAATAACTTCCTTGAGGCTTGCCTCCCGGCCGCAGGATTTAGTTAACAAATTTCTCCGCGCTTTTGCGTTATAGGTTCAATGATGAAAATTAATGTTATGTAATTATATAATATTTTTTAAACTCGACTATCTTAGCACTTCGCTGAAAGAAATTTAATCAATCCAGTCAGTGAGACAAAGACATTATTTTTTTCTCATCCAAGACTCATTGGTAATTAATTTATTAATATCTGAAGCGATTTTTCATTCCATTATATTGACATAATGTTGATTTACGTTTTTCTTATCATATCATCTCTATAGATACATTATATTGACGAATAGAATAAAAATAGAAAGTAGACACACATAATATGTTAATTGTAATACCTAGAGACGTAACATATGTATACTACAGGTCTATATAATAATAAATTATGGAACTCTCAATAGAAGGAAATGGAATTGATCTCTGAAAGAATAATCGCTTGTCACATTTAATTGCCATTTTTGAATGGCTACTTCTTATATTGAAACCAAACAATCAGAGTGGTTATGAAATAAATTTCAAATAAAATAAACCATCAGCTATATCCTTAGCATTGTTGTATACGTTTTGCATACCTGGGACTATACATATATTTATTATAACTTTGTGACTGTCCCCGTATTGCGTAAATTTATTAGAGCATGGAGTTCGGCGGACGTCCACTTTACTTGAACATAGGTATACTAACATCGCATATATTCATTGCTGATACATGGATATTCTAGATCAACTCTTTTCTCATAACGAAACAAGCCGGCTTCAGATCAACTCCTAGAATTACAAATTATGCATTAGGCATAACAGATAGAAATTCTATATTCGTAGAAAATTCTTTAACTTTTAATTATAAATAGTGCAAATCTTATGGAGTAATACTAAAATTTTATACTAATTTTTTTAGGATGCATAAATCTTTGTGCAATTGTATTATCAAAAATTTAAGTAATTTTTAGTCATTGTATGCTACTTTATTTTTTAATTTTATGTAAAGTTATATATTCTGGTATCTATGTACAGGAGTGATGCTCCTCTATAGAATCGTAATACTGGAATTGAAATAAAATAAATACATTAGCTTTCAATAATTATGATATTCACGTATAATTGATTACACATGGTCTGGTCTTTATGAATTTCTGTCATTGCTCTAACAATATAAACAAAAATCAATCATGAGATAAAATATTAGTATGTATTACACTCTTTCCTAGCCGGTGTTCGTCGTTCTAATAATGTAGCGCACGTGGTGTAATAAATCAATAGACAAGTATCGCCTAAAGCATCGATACATTTCGATTGCTTATCGGTTATTAATCTACTATTACCCTCCGGGCTAGAAAATCCCCAGGCGATCTTTTCGAAAATAAAATAGTTTGTAAAAATGTCAGAATTTTTTTTCGAAAATTGAACCACTTTTTCTTGCGTCATATCGCTTCCGGAATTTCAACAAATTTCGTTTTAACTTTAGAAATTCAATTTTCATTAACGTGTCAGTGATCACAGCAATTTAACGACATACACAGTCACGATACTTTGCCTTCGTAATAATCATAAGTGTTCTACTCCATTTGCTAGTTCATTACGATATAAGTATACACAATATTCGTTATATAAAATTTTAGGCTGGTACAGCGATATGCATATCAAGGCATAACATCTTACATTACCGTTTACTCGAGCGCTATCTCTATCTCCACGTTATTATACCGGTGCAGGTGTTACGTAATTTCAATTTACTGTTAGCTATGTACTATCAAATGCGAGGCACGGAGAACGAGATATTGTATACTGACCAATTGAAAAAATTGTTCATTTTTATTGACAACAATAGTCATTATCGCTATTCACACTCCGCTTGATCTTTGAAGATGAAAGACTTTCTCTACCTCAATGGTACATTATTCTGGAAATATGTCATCTGTTATGGATTGATTAAATGAAGAAATTCAATATTTCATCCTGAGCAGTCGAGTGTTAATAGTTTTAAGAATTCATTGTGAACTTGAACGAGGTTAACTTTACTACGTGATCATTCGCCCATGAATCGAGACGAGATACGAGAAACACGTTTTAGGTAAAAAATTGCTAGAGATATTTGCGGTCATTTAGTTATATATGGGGCATTCCAGCTATAACCGAGTGGCCATTGCCTCGACATTTTTTTTGTGACGCGGTTTTTTTTCAGGTACGTTTCGACAAGAAAAGACATACGTATTTCTCAGAAAAAATTATTCATTATCCACTTCCGGTTTATGACCTTTTAAAGCAGAATAGAATTATTTTCGCCTAGAGTGTATCCTCCAATTTTTCTCAAATAAATTCACTATAAAGAACATTAAAAACCGCATCTTTTGGTGGCTATCTCATTGTGGAGGAATCATTTCTCGATTTTTTCTACTTAGATGAAACTGTGAAAAATGTGTTTTTATACGTCAAAAAGGAGTCAGTTCCTACGAATAAGAACATTCATCGTGGATAAATCCCTAACAACATGAATAACAACATTATCAGTAAAAATAGAGTCAGTATGCCAGTATGTACTGACTTATTTTTCCGAATAAAAACACCATTTTGACAGTTTCATCCAAATAGCAATAATCCGAAAATAATTTCTCCACGATGAGATAACCACCAAAAGATGCGGTTTTTAATGTACTTTTTAGTGAATTTATTTGAGAAAAATTGGAGGATACACTCTAGGCGAAAATAATTTTTTTCTGCTTTGAAAGGTCATAAACCGGAAGTGGATGATGAATAATTTTTTCGGAGGAATAGGTATGTCTTTTTTTGTCAAAAAGTACTTGAAAAAAATCTGCGTCACAAAGAAAAATGTCGAGGCAATGGTCGCTCGGTTATAGTTGGAACGCCCCTTATGTATATACATTTATACTCGTAGATTAGCCTAATTTGATGGCGGTTCGATAATATTTTTCGCGACATATTTCTGGCGAAAAATTATCAAATGATGAACCGGTGCGTGCGAGGTGAGAGACCTCTGGCGAGTTTCTTCCTTACGTAACTCAGAAATGACACAGATATAGGTATATGTATACGTATGGGTATACTTGCTCATCCACTCTTGGAAGAAATCGAGGACTAGTGGCATCTTTAGAAAGATCTCATGATCTGCAGAGTTCCTCGAGCCAGTGACCTGGCTCCGAATCATTGCCAAGGCCGTTCTTCTTCGGCGTCAATGAAAGTCGCTGAATCATCTGCCGAGTAAATGATTACGCAGCTGCCGGTGCAGAATCCCCGCGAGGCTCACGTAACACATACTATAATTTAATTCCAAGTTCAAGATGCTCGAAAGATGATGCGGGAGAGGTTACGCTGAACGAAAGTGAGAGAATCAAATTCTGATTGAAAATTTATATCGATTTCAATGACCATATTTTCTCAAGTCATTGTTCAGAAAATGCTACTCGACTCTCTATATAATCGATGCTAGTTATGATATCCTCGGCAGTCTGAGAGTCGCGTACCTCTCATTATCGTTAATTGTAAGGCCGACAGGAAGTGAAATTTCTAACTGCACCATAACGAATTTTAATGAGTTATGATAGATCCTGTTTGTCTTCGGTCCTAAATCCAGAATCGGTTATGTGTCGTGAATAGTAGTTATATTTATAGCTTAAAGTTATTCATCCTAAATTCAGTGGATCGATAAAAGTCCGATAAATCGATTATATCTAAAAATTGTCCAAAATGATGGGCTGAAAGTTTGTAAGAAATCTTAGTAAATGAAAATGATTAGAATTTACACTTGGAAGGGATAAGGGCGTGCGCCTGTGCAGATATATTACAACCAATGTACATTTATGATAAATAATAATGAAAACGGTCTCCTTCTCTCTCTTTAATAGGCACTAAAAAACTTGATGAAAAGAACGAAAACGACACGATTGAAGACGACGATGTAGAAAGTTCTAGCGATAGTAACGTAGCTGACATTGGGAGTGATTTCTGTGAATATGAGGATGAATCTTACCCACGATCGGGTCGATCTAATTCTAAGTCAATCGACCTGTTATGAGTATTAGACAGTCCATTTATCGATGTCTTATTGACATTTTAGCAAGCTGAATTTTGTCCAAAGAAAATGCTATAGGGCGATACGCTGTGCCAGAGGTTTAACTAATATTTGCGTTCTTTTTTAAAATGGTAAGGCCGTTGGTAACTAATTCAAAGAATGGTTCAAATAAATTATTGCATTTGATATGAAGCTAGTGATGATCAATGGTACAAAGAAGGATCAGATACTCGTTGTGAACTGAAACCATGTCACTCCGTTCATAGTCTAAAAGTCTTAGTACCAAAGGTATAAGAAGCAGAATTACTTGTTCATAGTTTATGGTTTCCTTTTAGCAAGTACAAAGTTTGATTAAGATTCAATTTAGCGATGTAGAGGCGTCTGAGAATTCGTAACAGAAAATATTCCACTCAATTTTTAAAACTGTTGGCTTCTGCACCGGCGAAATGACATTTCGCGTAGGAGTAGTGACCAGAGAGACAGTGATGCGCTGTTTCGTATTCAAGGGTTGTCCGGTTCGTGACGGAAGTGTTACACTTGTACCAAAGACGAGGACAACCTTACGCAACGGTGAAAGCATCCGTTAGGTTGAAAAACTATTGACTCAGAGTGCATAAGTCCGAGCCTAGGAAGAACAGGTGCAGCTATAAAGTTTCGACAGATTGAACAAGTCACGTTTTTTCCACGAAATCTACGAAGAGTACAATTTATATTTCACTTTCCTTACTTTACGCAGTCGTTTTTAATCCACTTCAAACAGATTAAATTCACCATATTTCTATACCCATCGAAGAATTTGACGTTCGCTTTTACTCAAACCTAACGCAATTTTGCTTCATTCGTTAAAAACTGATAATTTCACAGTTTCCTTGATCGGCGAAAAAAAGAAAAAGAAAAAATTGTTGCTATGAATGTTACTGTAGTTACAGAACTGTTTGCCTATCGGACCTTTCGATTTCGGATTAAGGGATCCGGTGCGTCGATTTCAATGTCTCAAACCTACGAATAGTGTGGCCAAACTTGGACAAAACTTGTCCAGGTCTTAAGGCGAGTTATTCTGAGGTGGAGTGGCAATAGCAACCATTGAATGCAGAGCGATACTTTGACTTAGCTTACGGTATAATAACCAACGGTTGGGCACCAGGGGGACATCGTCGACCAACGTATAAATACCTCAGCCCCGAATCATCGGGACATCAGTATCTCTTGCTAAGTTCCCCAATCACTACAAGAACGAAAATGGTTGCCAAGGTGAGCTTTATCAGAAGGAATTTATCGCTCTATAATCTTACGCGGCTTCCGGTCGGTATTTGGACCGGAATGGTGAAAACTTTTCTCATCATCTAATAGTAGGGTTTGATTTTTGTAAATGGAAGTACATAACTATATTCATCTCTTAATTTTTAAACTCTTAAGGGGGGCCTATACTCAAAACGAAAACTTCTACGATTCTAATTCAAATGAATTGCAATTAACACAGAATGTTCAGTATCTAAAAAGAAAATATTGTACCAAATATGAACTCATTCGAAATAGTAATGCCTAAGTTATGCTGGTTCATTTAAATTTATCGAGCCAAGAATACCAAATTTTAAAATGCTCCTTGCGTTACAAATGTGAAGTTATCCAGTCCAGACTCCTTTGGCTTATTCATGAACACAGTCTGACGAAATTAACGTAGGATTTTTGAAATCGACGTTTTCGATTAAATCATCTGTATAGGCCCCTCTTAAACTGATTCTATTACATCACAGATTGTGATTAAAGTTTTTAGTGAAAATTAAGTCTTGTAGCAGATGGATTTAAGAGGCAAACGATCATAGCAGATTGATTGACTCCGGCTCTATGGAAAAATTCGTACGACATTTGCAATCAAAATCTTCAATTCCAATCATTTACGATACTAGCATACTTACTACCTTCATTAGTACTGACTGATATGACTGATTTGACTGACTACTAAAATCCATACTTGATACTTGTCGATTGATATCACTAAAATCAGCACTAAAATTAATTACATTAACAATATAATTCCTGTCCAATACCAAATCCGTACTTCATACTGAATTTCATATACCTAGTTAATACTGATCTAATATTTATTTTCTTATTTTTCCATAAAAGTTTATCATCGTCGTGACGACGTTGATCGCCGTCATCAAGGCTAGTGCTATCGGGGTCCCAGCTCCCGTCGCCTACGCTGCTTCCACTTACGTAAAAACTGACGAATACGACCCTCATCCTCAGTACACATACGCATATGATGTACAGGACGCTCTGACCGGGGATGCAAAGAGCCAGCACGAAACAAGGAACGGTGATGTCGTCAGCGGAAGCTACAGCCTCATCGAAGCTGACGGAACTCGTCGCGTTGTCGAATACACTGCTGATCCAATAAACGGATTTAACGCTGTCGTGCACAGAGAACCTGCCGTCGTTAGGGCTGTGCCTGTTGCTCCTGCTGTCCCTGCAGCTCCCCTTTTGGCTGCATCAGCGTACAATAATTATCATCATTAACGACAGACCCCAAGTGTCACGATGCTTCCTAGTCCTATTGCAGTTGTGTACATAAATTAGATATTTTAACCGAAAGCTATTTTCTATGTAAATAAATATTTTATACCAGTTATGAAGAGAGATTTGGTTTTATTGATTGATTTTTATATTCGAAACAAAAAAATGCAGAGAGAAACGTTGCGAATACAACTTTCATTACAGGTAAGAGTCAAACCAGTGACAAAATGACGCTTCAGGGCATTTTCATTTTGAAGACGAGTAACTTCGATAGTCTGTTAACAATCAATGGAGACTGTTAATAATCGATGAAGAAATCGTTTAGGAGCTGATTTCTCTGTTCATTTTTATACCTGCTCAAGAATGTTTCTAGTATCTACAGCGTGACTTTGATACTACTCCTTAAAATTTATAAGTTTCATTTTTATCCTTCTGTCGAGTGCTGAAACAGTTCTACAGTTTCTATGGTTTTTATTTCCGGTTGTTTAAACATGGAACTTGAATCTTCAAAATCATCTTCAAGTAATAGGAATAATTTTTATGCAAATGCGAATGCTGAACCGAGGAAAAAGATGAAGAAGACGAGCTGTTGCAAATTTTGAAAATATTCACGTTTGTTGGTATAATTTATTTCGGTTATTCTAAAATCTCACATTTTCCAATCGGCTGTGCTTTGTAACGAGTCTGTTAACTAGCGACATAATAGTTGCACTTTGACGAATTTCATGGCGATTAGAAAGCAGCGATGATCCGGTTGCCACAAACGTTTCTTATTGTTTCGCAAATAAGAACTTTAAGCGTCCGCAGAGGCAGCTCGAATACCGCGCATGAGCTGAATAATTATTCACAAGAAGTAGTGATTAGCATTTGGACAATATCGTCTAACCTATTCACGTACGAATTTGTTGGGGAACGAATCGATGGAAATTTACGAAGAATTGAATTCAAAGCAAAAATCGTAATCGTTGTCACATTGTACGGACTAATCAGGGCGCTAATTTAATGTTATGTATTTATCAATGATAATGGTAATAAATATTTTCATAAAGGTAAACGTGCTCAATAAAAAATTCGCCGATAACCGAGTTTGCGTGTTTTTTATTTTTGCCTGTTGCGAATACGAACGTCAATTTTATGGTCAACATTGAGCGTGGGTCGTAAAAATGGCAGACTCAATGTCATTGTTTCATTTATGGTCGGTTACAATTCGAAACGACGTATCAGGTTGCCTAAGATTCTGAAAACCTATTAAATATACGAACAACGCCAAAAGAGTTTAGCAACTCTTGACTATCGCTTAGACTCCAGCTTCTTTTTGCAAACTGCATTAGACAAGCTGTTGTTCAAAGTGGCAGGATTTTCTTATTTTTATTCATTTTCATTTTTTTTTTCTAAGATTTTGTTTACTCTACCTACAAAAAGTTCAGCGATTGCCCACATTTTTTAGTTTTTACATTATCTGGAAGAAAAAATCGATTATTGTCAGTCGCTGTTTAAACTGTATAATAAACTGCAGTGAGTACATTTAATTTAGAAAATTCGAGGGAGGATAAAAAAAATTCAATGATTAAGAAGTTCTCCTCCTGCAGGTAATTTCAAAATTGAACGCTCTTCTTTACAAGTTTCAGCCGCAATTAGACTAGGGAACGCGTAGTGAATAATGCTCTGACCGAAAAGTATTCCTCAGTGAAACCCGAAGCGAAGTTTATAAAAAGAAGAATAGAAAGAAATCAAGAAATTCGTTGGAATTGTTGATGATAAGACGGCAAATGCTCATTGACTCATGTCGCTCATGTGTCCGTCAAAAACAAACAAAAAAAAATAACGTGTCAAGGTACGAGGTGGACGATTGACCACGTGCGTCGATCCAGTCACGCACTATGAAATCCTTGCGCGTATCAATCGCTCGCCTGTCGATTTTGGCTTATTAATAAGGAATAATCATAACAATTGATAATTATATAATATCGACAGTCAACTAATTGGAATGCGTGAGTGCAGATGCAGATACAAAGAAAAAAATAATGACTCATGCAATCCGATATAATAATAAATATAATAAGCTATCACAAAGTTCTTGTCTTTTTTTTTTCTTCTTTTCATTTTAAAACTACTCACATTTTATCGAATAATTTTTTTTTATATAGGTACATCTACGTAGGTACATGTGTTTTTTTTTTTTTTTTGTGAAATTTGATATCGGTACATCCTTTCAAATCCACTTTTGTATACCCATATTAACGTCAGCTATCACGTTGTAGGTCGCATTAATCGCGAATAAAAATTTAATTCTAACGAACTTTTGGGACCATCAAGCAAAGATTAATCTTGTTTGTCGGATTATTCGAGAAGAGAAAAAAGAGCAATAACTTGTTCGATCGTTTGTACTTGTTTAGAATTTCCTACGATTTCTTATACCGTTTATAGACGAAGCGTAGATTTTTCTTTTGTTTTATTTACCACATTTTATCATAGGTACATCTTTGAGATAGAGATAATAGAGATGGATCGAGGGTAGATAATATCGATAATAACGAGCTTATTTTGGAATCGCCAAAAAATCGAAATGTACAGCTATCATCAACACTCGACTTTATAGATATAACCAAGCTGTTTAGTTAAAAGGCTTTGTTTTTTGGCACGAGGCATGACTGTGCTGATGATGTGAGAATAATTCACATTTTGAAAATAACCATTAGAGCTTTAACTAACTAGTTGAATCATTGAAGATCAATGAAAATATTGCCGATCTAAGAATATTGTTACAAGATGTTTTAGTCCGTTGAACTTCCATACTTTCTTGAAAATACTCGAAATCTTGATTCGGGTTGATGAAACAGCTCTGAAAGTAGATTCAGAACTCTTATTTAGTTTATTTATATGCAATTTATAAAATAGTGAAAAAGCAGTTTATTGGAGCTGTCTACAGAGAGTGACTGAGCATCAAAATATACAGGAAAGAGCAGACGATGTTTAGTATGAGTTTCAACTATCAATGATGCGGTTTTGAATAATACCAAACTTGCCATAAGTTTTGGCCCGGTTGGTCTAGTTCGTGAGGCAACTATCAATTCCTAGAGCATGTTGATTCCAAAGGTCTTTACTTGGGTCATGGATTAAGAAATCTTCCGAAAGGGCAAACCGTCCAAAAGTTAAAAAAGGTAAGGTAAATTTAAATAATTCGAAGAAACCTCAAACCGCTGCATTCCATATGAAGTAGCGAATCGCGAGTAGTTCCCCAGCTTTTATTATACCCGCATTATAATATCTTATACTGGAATAGAACTGACCCCAAATGTCTTTTTTGATGATCATTATTTTATGTTGGCTCATACTGGTTTCGAAATATTATCTACTAAACGAGCATCAAACACCGATGCAAAAAGCAGATTCATGCTATTCAACCCTGTACCAAACGACCCGATGTGCAATTGTCTTTGGTGGCTCTAAGGAGCCGGAAAGTCTGATGTGAAATTTCACACTCTTACCCCTGTCACACATTTTGACTTCCAAATTTTCTTATATTTGACCAAACAGCTCTGAGTTTCAAGATGTACCCACTTGAATTTTATCCAAAAGCACGAACTGTCGATATTGATACTTCTTCAAAAGGCCGTTTTTCTTGGTTCTTTCCAAATCCCTCTATAACCAATCCTGCTCAAATTCAATACTGGTTTTACAAATTATTCAAAGTATATTTGCGCCAAATTTTGTCAAAATTAGTTGATTTGTTCGAAAACTATTCGACTGATGGCCGAACGGACATCGCGAAGAACATAAGTATTTCACTTTCTTGGGACAGTGAAATATCTCCTTGGGATCAGCAGTTGTGACATTTTTCGGCTGGTCTAGATCCTTTTTGTAGTTCACTGCAGGTGGTGACCTGGAGAGAAATTTCGCATAAATCCTGCATCGTTTTTTGCTCATCATTATGATCTCTGGCAATTTGCATCTTTGTTAAACACCGATTGATTCCCTAGTCGCGTAGCAGCGTCACCGATGTCTGTAAGACCTGGTGAAGCCACTGATATGAAGAAAGACAGTGGCGATAGCGCACCAGGAGGTCACCACGGGGACGGAGGTGGGGGCGTTCCGATGCAGGCGTCGCAACGCATCGCAACTATATAAACACCGGCGATCTCACCCTAAGGCATCAGTGTTTCTTCGCCGATCCTCTCACGAACAAACATGGCTTTCAAGGTAAGTTTTTAGGATTTCATACATAGATTTTCAGCTCTAGTTTACTCCGTGGCTCTAGGCACTAGCTACAAGGAACTACAGACCTGTCTTAAAAAAAAGGGTTGAAAAAATTTATTCATAGACAAATAAATTCTCATGTCAAAGTTTGTTATTTGTAGAATTGGTTTCCTTTGCTTGAGTTCAAAAAATGGATACGTAACTTTGGGAACACAATCTAAGATGAGACTTACAATTGGTGCTGTTGCAGTTCTGCTCGCAGGATATTGCGATATCCAAACATATTCTATCAACGTTCTTTTATTCACTTCTACATATGAATAATCCTCTGGTACGTGTCGCTGCATAACAATTACTCCAATGAGGCTAGATTCTGTTGCATTAACTGTTACATGATTGCTGAAAATGGATATGGGGTATTGCGACAGACAATTCTGCAATTACTGATCACATTAATAACGCGTCAATAAGAAAATTCAGGGTCCTAAATGTAACAATCCACCATTCCAAAAGCGCAAAAATCGATGTACAAAATTTTATTGAGCACGTGAAAAGGTTCATTAGACAAAATAATCTACAACATTTGATTTTCGAATGGCCTCCAACCAGGAAATGATGAAATTGGCCACCATTTTTGTTACCAAATGATTTATGTTCTGTTTTTTTATCAACATCAAATATTATACTATATTTTTCAATTTTTTTTTCATACAAGTAAGTTTATCAGACAGGCCAAACTCATACGTTTTTTTTTTTATTAGAAACTACCGTTTCGCTGATAATTTATCAACCTTAACCAGATCGTCTGCGATTGAAGTGCACTGAAATTTTCGGCCACCATTCCAAAAATATATTCTCATTCCAGCTCGTCATCCTCTTCGCTGTAGCGGCTGTAGCCAAGGGTGGAGTGGTCCCAGTAGCCCCACTGGCTCCAGTGGTCGCTCCTTCACCAGCACTCGCAAAACTTGAGGACTTTGACTCCGTGCCACAATACAGCTTCGCTTACGACGTGCAGGACTCTCTGACCGGAGATTCAAAGGCCCAGTACGAAACCCGAAGTGGCGACATTGTCCAGGGCAGCTATTCTCTTGTAGAACCGGACGGCACTCGTCGTATTGTCGACTACACGTCTGACCCCATCAACGGATTCAACGCTGTCGTAAGCCGGGAGCCAGCCCTAGCCGCCTTGGCTCTTGCTCCTGCTGCAAATGTCTTCCCCGTTGCTCCAGCTGCCCCTTCAGCACCAGTTGCACCAGTTATTCCAGCAACTGGACCAGATTCTGACGTAGAAGTACTCGACGCGCGGTCTGGGCCACTGCGACAATCACCTGCACCTATTTCCGCGCCAATTCCTGCAGCCCCAGTTTCTGCCAAGATTGTTTCCAACGTTGCACCAGCTCGCGTTATTGCTCCAGCTCCAGCTCCAGCTGCTCCTGTCAGGGCAATTGCTGCGCCGTTGAATTATGCTGCTTATGCTGTACCTGCGGCGTTGACGGCCAATTCTTACCAACGTTACACCGCGCCTGTTGCCAATGTGGTTGCTGCTGCCCCTGTTGTTGCTGCACCGCTTGCTAGGACTGCTGCATTAACGTATCCTGGTTACGCTGCAGCATACCCGGCTTATCCAGCTTATTCGGCCTATACTGCGACGTACTCATCACCTTTGGCTTATTCCGCTCCAGCTGCTGGTCTTACTTATGCTCCTGCTGCTTTGTAATTAGTTGACTGTAAAGAACAACTTCTGACTATTGTTTATTACATGATCTGTAAACACACATTACACGGTATTCGATAAGATGAATAAACCATTTATAAGCCTGTTTTAATTAATGCAAGTGTATTAATTTTTTTCGCGGATAAGGTGCAGGTGGGACGGGGGTATATATATGAATTGCAAACATGATGGGTTCAAATCCGTACCGTAAATGAAAAAGTAATTGAAGTGTCAATTATACACAAACTTCACATTATCTAATTGAGGAACTCGTAAGTTTTGTAATTGTGGGTCACCTGAGCTAAATTTTGCCGTTACATTTTGAAGTTTGATAAAATTTCCGGTTTGGATTATTGTTAAGAAAAAATTTTGATGATTTAATTAACTTTGAACAGTATATTTCTGAAAAAGATTGACATTTTGGGATATCAGAATTCGTTATAAGCGCTGCAGCAAAGAGTGTTACAAAACCTTTTCGTTACACCATCGAAAGAGTCAGTGTTTTATATTCATTCAATAATAATAAGCATACGCGCGATTATAAACATTGTCAGAATCCTTATAGCGAAAAATAAAAGGAAAACAAATTTTGATATACGTATATTAGAATTTTTTTCTTTTGCAAATTTGTTTTGTTTCAGTTTATCTCTTTCGAATTATGATTTTATTCTCGTATGTCAAAGGCTAAGACATTTATAGTTGTCAACGGGTGTCCTTCGATCGGCTGGCCACACCCAGGTGGAACTGCCTCTCGTAACTTCGATCGCCTACTGTAATACTTAACTGACTGCTTAATCTGGGCCGTTGCATAAGACGTCGCCGAAACAGAATCAAACAATCGTATATGTGTCGGTTCATAGAAGGAGCGTGAATCGAATTCAGATTAGCTAAAGTCTGACGCAGTATTCAGGCGCGTCTTTTTCTTATTATAAACACAACATTATGATACACGGAAAAATTATAATCGAAATCAAACGTTAGCAAAAAGTGAAAACGCTCCGGATTTGCGAGGTGATTTTCTAGTTGTTCTTATTATACGGTTTTTATACCGACACGAATAAGTTTTCATGTTTTATAACTCAACTGTTCTGAGTACATTTTTCAACCTGCATAGTGATAATACTGTGACGGATATTGTTTCATATCGAACAAATATACCAGTGATATACTTTTTCAAATATTTATCTCAGCAGAGATTGATTGGTGATTACAAAAAATTTTCATTGCTAAACGGCGCAACAGCCATAAGAAAGATTCGTTTTCAGGTTATGAATAAGGGGAGACCCTACTAAATTTCTACTTTCCCAAAATGAATTAATTGACCACCGTAAGGCGTATTTATTAGTAGATATAACTACATGAAAAAACAATATTCCATGCCTCGAAATTGATTTCTAATAGCCGAAAAATTCGAAAAACGCGAAAAACTGGAATTTCATATTCAAAAACTCTCTCTATCCCAAAATCTAAATGGATCGGCATGAAATTTGGAATTATTTATTTTTTGTTTGAGTATATAAACAACAAAATTGAGTATCCTGGACTCAGTTAGCCTTGTTTTTATTGTAATATTAGAGCTTTCTCGGAGAAAATGAAAACTTATAGCATTTCGTACACAAATGTTTGTTTCTAATTTAGTTTATTCTGAAAGTTATTCCAAGTTTTTTTTTGCTTTTGAAAATTGAAATACACTACCTGAGAAATACTTGTCATATTTTTCTGGAAGACACAATAGTATTTTAATAAAATTCTAAGCATCATGCGATTGCGGAAAAATTCTTGAAAAATTCTGACTCATAAGTCAGAATAACATTCACGAGGTCTGAACGCAACCGAATCTCATTGAGATTATTATCAAAAACCGTAAGCGAGCTATGAAGTGCTTAATAATTTCAACGATCGCTATTATATAACCGGAGGTTCGTGGGTTTGGAAATGGATTTTCACCTGACCCAACATTTTTTATATAAATTGAATTATCTAGATTGGAAAACCTAAGTAAGCTATAGTTGTTCGAAAAATTCGGATTGAATTTAACTAAAAAGAATTAGACAAAATAATTGATTTTGGCGTGATATGACTTTTTTTATATTATTCAAAGTATTGAAATCATCAATTCGTTTTAATTTACTGAGAAGTCATAAACATATTCACACACGTATATACCTGTAATCTAACACATTCGATTACGTTTCATTATTCTTTAGTTAGATAATTATGTAGGAAAGACATGAAAAAATGAAATAAAAAAACATTTAGTCAAAGAAATTCATTAAAAATAATTTGATTTATTTACCAAAATATGACGAAGAATGTTTTCGGTTATGAGCATCATATACATATTTACAAAACGAATCATGAATAATATCTTGCAGAGAAATAATTAGATCATTTACAATACAACGGGGGCCGGGTATGTCAAAGGAGCAGCAACGGGGACGTTCAGTCTAGTGGCCACAGCCCTAGGAATCGAGTATCCTACTGGAGTGGCAGCAGCGACTAGAGGAGATGTCCTTGCGATCACAGGAGCAGCAGCCACAATTGGTGCAGCTTTAGCAACGACTGGAGCCACGGCAACGGCTGCAGGTTCTCGGCTTACGACAGCGTTAAATCCGTTGACGGGGTCAGCAGTGTAGTCAACGATGCGCCGGGTGCCGTCAGGTTCAACGAGACTGTAGCTACCCTGGACAATGTCTCCACTACGCGTCTCATACTGAGCCTTCGAATCCCCGGTCAAAGAGTCCTGCACGTCGTAAGCAAAGCTGTACTGAGGCACTGCGTCGAAATCTTCAATCTTTGCTAGGACTGGGCCAGCTGGAGCAACAGGGATGATTGCGGCGTTGGCGACAGCCGCCATGACGAGAACAACGCAGAACTGTGGATTAAATTTTTTTTTTCATTATTATTATGATAGCGAGGGAAGTGGATCGGAAATTGGCTGAAGAGAAGAAAATGTATTTTGCTTTAAAGACAAATCTTCCATAAAAAATATAATGAGATGAAGATTTTTGGAATTTCATTGATTGGAATGTCCGAAAATTTGTTTCGGTATGAGTGAAAAAATGTTAGGGTTGACGATTGATCACGATGAATTTTAATTCGTACCTTGAACGCCATGATGATCGAGTGAGTAACTAGTTGTGGGTGAAACTAAAGCAACAACTGGTGAGACTGAAGAAGCAGGGCGATGCTTATATCGCTGAAGATGTCCCAATAAGAGATCGCCACTCCCACTGGCACGTTGACAATTGCGTAGCCGATAATTTCTAGCAAGGGTAGTTGATTGCAAGGTCATTTGGCGAAACTTGCCAAGGAAGAAAGCTAGGTCACCAATTATTCTAACCACCTAGAAAATTAGAGACAATCATTTTAATTATAATACATTTAGAATTTGTTTTTCTTGTATTACTTCACATTGCAGCAAATTAAGAGGCAGCCTGATTACAGTCAGTTTCATTTGCTACCGAAGATTATCAACATGTTTAATACTTGATAGCTTGCTGTAAATTGACGATAATGGGATAGCATCAGAGGAGTCCAATCAACAGTGTCTCAAACTGCGGGATCGCATAAAATTAGATCTTCCGAAGATCGGGCAAAACAGGATAGCAGTGGATGAAAAATTTGTAATTTCGCATATTTATCCCTTTCCGTTGCACCGTCCCTGAGAAAATAATTGAGCTAAAAGTTTTCTGTAAGAAAAAGTGAGCGTTCTTTTTCCACAGATGGCAAGACTACAGACTTGAATAAAAAACCAATCGGGTCATTAGTTTTCGCATTGAAACAGCTACGTCTGAAATGAACTGGCTACTATAAAAAAATTCCAATAGGGTTGAATTTTGATTAATTTTGTTCCAATAAACTAGGGTAAAAATATTTCAGTTCGTGTGAGCCAATTTTACATAATTCGCGCCCTGCTCTGTACGTACTGTCAAAGTGCCAACGAAAGAACCCGGGTTTCTCTGTTATCGCAACACCTTATTTTCCTTGGCAACTTGGTATTTCATATTACGTATATGTGACGATTCTAGAACATTGGGAAAATGTTTGTTTAATCAATGCAGGCGCCAGAGCCTTCGGCCTTGGAGAAAATTGGCCAATCAAGATCCTTTCTGTATTCAAACCGTCAGACAAAGAAGTAAACATTTCTTTATCACACCAAACGATCACTAAATTAGCTGACTTACTCTACTAGGTTACTTTACTAAGGATTAGGAAAAGGATTATGCCCACACCGCAATCAGAGAATCAAAGTTATCAAAATTTATTGAATTTAAGAACGAAAGAAGTCGCGCCATCATTGACTAACTCGAGAAAGCTTAGAGTCCTGATATTATTCTAGTCAGCCAAGTTTGCGGGCCATTCCCAGTGTCGTTCTTAATAGAATTTCGAGACATTGGTATTCGGCCGTCTCATATGCCGGACTTGAAATACTAATCAAATTGCTCAACCTGTGGCAAGTGGTCAACGGATGATACGCGCAATACCGGTGTGGCCATTACAAGATCGAACGGGGTGGGGTGTTGCGGATGGTCAACGATATAAATCAGAAGCTGAAGACAATCGGACATCAGTTGATGACGAGTAGTTGATCTGTGCATCAGTAACAATGGTCTCCAAGGTACGATACGAACCAATAATTAATTACCTGCGGTGAAGTGATAAGCATTGCTCCATGTCGTATATATGACGAAAAAACTAGTGCAAACATATGCTGTCTTGAAAGGACTTAACGAAATTAGGTTTGCGGTGTTAAATTAATGATATTGTGATTCTAAGCTATCGGCATCACTGTGCTCTAGATCGCGACTGATTGGAATAGTGAAATAATGGATTTTCAACATTACAAAAAAATTATCATCTCACTATCCTTGGTTTCATCGATATAACAATGACATAATTTTTCTTTCAAATTCCCAGATCTGCGTTTTTCTTGCTCTGGCGGCTGTCGCCAATGCCGGAGTTGTCCCTGTTGCTCCAGCTAGCCCAGTCCTAGCAAGGATTGAGGATTTCGACGCGGTGCCACAGTACAGCTTCGCCTACGACGTGCAGGACTCTTTGACCGGGGATTCGAAGGCTCAGTACGAGACGCGTAATGGAGACATCGTCCAGGGTAGCTACAGTCTCATCGAGCCTGACGGCAACCGACGCATCGTTGACTACTCCTCTGACCCCGTCAACGGATTTAATGCTGTCGTAAGCCGAGAACCTGCAGCCGTCGCCGTGGCACCAGTCATTGCTAAAGCTGCCCCAGTTGTGGCTGCCGCTCCAGTTTTCACAAGGGCATCTCCTATCGTTGCCGCTGCCCCAGTATCAGCACCGGTTGTTGCTAGGGCTTCTCCTGTAGTCGCTGCTGGCCCAGTAGCAGCACCAGTTATCGCCAGGGCCTCTCCAGTTGTAGCAGCTGCTCCTGCAGCAGTAGCTTACAGCGCACCAATTGGTTTTCCACCTGTAGTGGGCCCCGTGGCTTATAGTGCTGCTTTGGGATTCCCGCCAGTTGCCAAAGTCGGAAGTCCTGTTGGCGTCGCAACTCCGTCGTTGGCTTACTCAGCACCAACTGTGGCCAGATTTGCTGCTCCATTGACCTATGCCGCTGCTGGATACGCTGTTTAATTTAAATCAACTTCGTTACAATGCATAACAAAAAATAAAATTCATTTCATAACATGACATGATTTTTTATGAGCAGCAAATTTTATTCACCTTATCGTCATCGCCTTTTCATATTAGCAATGAATTTCATACGTTCACCCTTTCTATTCAATATGCAGATCGCGATTTTTGGGGACATTTTTCTTTGTAACCACATTTTTTCGTAAACAAATTATTCAAATTTTATGATATTATCGTACCAGGAAAGGTTTTTAATTAAAAAGAAAATAAGAAAATTACGTTTGTCAATATTGCGGGGAAATCTCAGCATTTTCTTTTATTGATATATTGGTTCTGATTTAATGGCAGTTGAATTGTATATTGTTTGGTATTTGCGAAGACTGCACGAGTTACAGGTACGAAACTAGGCAAGTAAGCGTGACAATAGAATACTAATGGAAATCAGATGACACAGATCCGAAGGTGTAATAAGTAAAAGCGGCAATCAATGTCACTCAATTGGCATACTGCATAAATTATTATATCACTTTCTGCAATTCACTCGTTGAATGTTATATTAAGTCGTTATGCAATCGCCGTCGCACGTGCCTGCAGCCTTTCTTGATTCCTACCAAAGAACAATAAAATTCATGAATACATGCGTTTACTGGTGCAGTATACGTCAGGCTATGTTTAAATATGTCATATCTTCAGCAACAAGTATCCATCGTAAATTATAACCTTATACAAAGTACATACCACGTTATTAAAGTAGCAGAAAAAAAAGAAATACTTAATTTCGTTTAGAAAACAAATACTATGATATACTTTGACTAAAAATCCTCTCTACTGTTTCAGTCTTCCAAATTGACGTATACCTACTGATTTGCAATAAAGATTTTGCTTCTCGTAATTTCTGTATTCAATTTTCGTCAATAATTATTCTAAAATTAGAAGGATTTTTATCCAACAGAGAAATATTAACGATATGTTATCGAAATAAGATATTGTTTTCATTATTAATATTATCATTATTAATGTTAAGATGGTTTTAAGGTTCTAAAAATTTTTCCCACTACCTACGCGAAGTTATTCGCTACCTGTCAGATTGCTGGCTGACCATTCGCGGCTGTTTCTACTAGAAATGCGGTAGGCCGACCACCACCGGTGATAGATTCAGCTGGCCTGCAAGTAGTCTTACCTATGAGTGGTCGGCCGACTGGCTGCCGCCACGATGAGTTTGACTACTTCCCGGCTCATCTGCCGCCGCTGCAAGGCTGTGAATACTTTCTACAGACGCATACGATATGGAGCAACGAGACGAGGCATTTGGGAGTAAAAATGTTTTCCTTAACCGATCGCAATCAGCACGCGTTTAACGCACGAAGTCGATGACGTAAGCTCGGCAGATATATTATAGATTCAGAGAAGTAGGCGAATTTAACTGAGATAACTATATGTAGACTATTATATTCGTAAATAAAAATTTGGTTATTCAATTAGATCATAAATATATTTTGTATCGATAAGATTTTGTTTCAAAATGAAGAAAAAACAGAAAAATTAATTTTACGACTATAACAGGTTCTGATTTAATACATTTGCACATTGCTTTTGGTTCAATTAACAGGAACTATTATAGCTGTGAATATATAATAAACGGCATACGTACGATATAAATCGGGTCTGATTATTATTCAGCGATAAGAAATTATTTATTTTACTGACAAAATAAGACTACTCACCGGATTAACGTCGCGTCGGTCAGATCATGTTTCTGGAAACACTACACTGGTTTTCAATAAGTCGGAAGAATTGGACCAAATCACTTTTTTTTTGTTTCTTTTGATGCAATTTAATCGAAGAATTGGCATTCTGATTCTTAAAAATAAACTGTTTCATATCTTTTTTTTTTTTTCTTCTTGATAAGCAATTCAGCCCCTCGTAGGTTCCAATATCATGTACATTCTTGTAATTTCCATATTCAATTAGATTCCCCGGTGGCGAAGAATTAGAATAACAAAATCCGTTCATTCGTTCACAGATGTTATTCCAATTCTACCCAAAAGTATTATCTCTGCAAAATGTTAAGCTGACGATAGTTAAATACAGTTTAGTCGAAGCACCGATCAGGTTTTAGCGTTCACCTCGCTCAGTGAGTCTTTTTCCGAGAGTTTGTAGTCTTATGAAAATTTGAAGTGAAACCAACTTCGGTCACTGGAGTATTTTTTATACAGAGAGATGTATAAATTGACCCAAATAAAGAGCCGCTGATGTGTAATGAATAGCAATATGTGGCGGATGGCGCGAAGAGCGTATAGTGACTCTAAAGAGAGATAAATCTCGAAGCGTTATACTTGCATTGTGTCTACTCTGACAGTATTATGTCACGAGACAGAACGCGTGGTCCAGGGTGACCATGGGCAGAATATTATGGAGAGGGTAAGAATCCGGAGAAAGAGAAAGAAAAAGAGAAAGACATTAAGTTTTTGGTGAACGTCTGCAAGGGGCGCGGCCTCGCGTCGCAAAATTCCCCAGTTCGTTTAGATGGTATAAAAGCCCCGGCACTACTCTGGACAGTATCAGTCATCCACAAGACACAGCAACCATGGCATTCAAGGTGAGCGCTTCACTAGGTCAATGTGACTATCATTTCGTCGAGTCTACCCATCAATCAATAAATCGATCAATCGATTGATATCGTGTACTTTCCTCTTCTCTTTTCTGCAACAGTTTGTGTAAAGATTTTATGAAATTTGTAAAATCAGCTACTGAAATTCGTTAAACAATAGACCGAATATTAGTGTTGTTTAATTGGTTGGAAGTTAATTGTATTCAACGGTTAAAAATCAATGGTTACTAGCTGTAACTATTATTTCATTTTCAAGTTAACCATAAGATTATTTATTTTGTCTAGAAAGTGTTTATCTTCCGCTATTTCATTCATTTATTAATAAAAATTGCAAAATAGAATATCTGAGTCATACCTATTTCCAGCCATCTGTAGTATAAGAGAGTTATACAGTGTTAAATGATAAATTTTCATTGAAATCGTACAAAATATTTAAGGTGATGTAATAAATTCGTCGCTTTGAGGTAAACTAAATTTATTATTTGAAAAGATTCTTTTTGAATTCAGCTTCAAAGTGAAAACTTCTATTTATATATCTGAACTAAAAAATTCTTGTAATTTTATAATTGACCTTCTTCCAGAGGTCGAACCCCCATACAATCCCTTTAATTTTTTCAGAGTATAACGAATTCGCCCCAGGTCATAATTTGTCAATATTAAAACCATACCAATCCCCCAATGCATCCGATTGGATTATTCAAGGTCGCTGATCGACATCCTGAAACAATTTTTGACAGCAAATAGAGACCTTCTCAACAACGAAAATAGTATATGTTAAAACTTTTTCCCTGTTTTCCAGTTCATCGCCTTCGCAGCTTTCGTAGCAGCCGCTAACGCAGGAGTCATTGCTCCAGCAGCTCTGACCTACGGCGCTCCAGCCTACGCTCACGCTGCCCCTGCCTACGGCTACGCTGCTGCTCCCATCGCAAAGGCTGTCGTAACCAAGACCATCGATGCTGACTACGACCCCAACCCCCAGTACAGCTACGCCTACGATGTTCAAGACGCTCTGACTGGTGACAACAAGCAACAACACGAGACCCGCGACGGAGATGTTGTCCAGGGTAGCTACTCCCTCGTTGAATCCGACGGAACTCGCCGCACAGTCGACTACACCGCTGATCCCGTAAACGGATTCAATGCCGTTGTACACAAGGAACCTCTTGGCGTAGCCATAAAGACTGTAGCAGCCGCTCCCGTCGTCGCTAAATACGCTGCTGCCCCCGTTGCTCATTACGCTGCACCAGCTGCTCATGTCAGCTACGGTGCCCCAGTTGCTCACGCTCCAATTGCCTACGCTGCACCAGCTGCACATGTGACGTACGCTGCCCCTGCTGTCGCACACGCTGCCCCTCTGTCTTACTCAGCTTATGCTGCCCCTGCCGCCCATGTCAGCTATGCTGCACCCGCTTACGCTTACCATCATTAAGTATAATAAGCAATGATTAAAGTGATAGTGTATAGTTTTAAATAAAACACGATACTCATATTAATGTAATTACCGGATTACTTTATTTATCAATTTTATTACCATCCTATTTCTATATTGTTTTGTCGTTGGACAATTTGCTCACATTCAATATAGCATATAGGAACGTTTAGTTACGCGCGATTTTAGTCCTCAATGATCACCCCTCGGGGTTTCAAGACTACATATATTTTTATTTGCGAACTGCAATAGACCGAAAAGCCACTGAGTTATCATTTTTTTTTTTTTTTTGCCAATAACCCGCCAACGTTTTCTTACAATTTTTTGTGGAAGTATTATATATTTCAGTGATGAAGCAAAAAGAACTGACCAGCAGCCCCAGACCCCAAATGTAAAACGCAGTTAGCTGTGTCTCGAGAGACAATTTCTTTAAAATTCTTCCTTCGGCAACGTTAGGTATGATGTCCCCGGATAATATGGCGTCTAAGTTTGCCTCTTCCTTCCAATATTCAGTCAGGCCAGCCTCATTGCAAATCAGATAAACTTTTTCCAGTTTTTTAAGATACGGTGATCCGTAAGGTAAATTGTGAGATACGAAATTTGGAATCGAGTAGTCGCTCATTATGTGAAAAAAGGGTACACCCTCCTCGGAAAGGGACTTCAACTTGGCATTGACCTGTGCGATGCTATTTGGAAACACAAAGGCTTCATCGCGGTGGGTTTGCATGTACGAGATGTAGTTCCCGGTACCGAACCCTAATACGCGAAAACCCCGCGGCGTATAGTTTCGAAAGGACTCTACGACAACCTGATAGGTGCTAATTGTTTGCGTTCGCTTCTCTAATTCAGACATTGTGTTAATCTCGGGATAGTAAGACACTGTAGCAAGAGCACCATACAAAGCACCTTGATAAGCGCTCAGTATTAGCAACGAAACCATTGTGAATACTAGAAAAGTCAGTCTTTCTAAAAGTCCGTGTCGTCGTTTGGCCATATTCTTGCCCAGAAAGATCCCAAAGGTCCGGAGAAAAGCGTTGTCTTCGATTCCTCGCCATTTATAAAAAACGCAAGAATAAAGAGCGAAGGTAACGATACTCAGCGCTACACAAATCCATGTGATACTATTATAGGGCTCAAAAATGCTGGGTGTTTTGAGGCCGCTCTTCGGTGCCAGTATTCTCAGGTTTTCTCTCCGCAATGGGTAAGTTTTTTCGTGTCGATCCCGAAGAACGATCATATATGGCATGAAGTTTAGCCACAATTCAGCCCCCCTGAACTTGCGCTCGTTCCATATTACGTTGCGGTAACCGAAATTTTTATAGCACGGTACCATGTCAGCCGTTAGATTGATGAAATCTGGTGTGGCATTCACAATCTGGAAGAAAGCCTTACCGTACCCAAAGTCTGAGCCGAAGAACTTGTATCTTCCTTCCTCATGTATCCATTTAGCTATGAAGCCGGCGTAGGGTACGTACCTTGCCACGATCGAGTGCCCATTCATGTTACGGAGTTTGTCATAAAGCAGTTTTGACCAGTCCCGCACCTTCTCACGCATTTCGAAATGATTTTTCAAATACGGATTGTAGGTGTAGGCTTCTTGCTGATTGACAATTATCACTGCGACATTCAGGACCTTGTCAGACCAGCATTCATTGAAAATCATCTCCAGCTCTTTGTCGTCCGGTTTTTCGACGGTGAAAATCAAGTGCTGAACTCTTGGATTCCAAGCATGCATCGAACGGAGCTTTGAAAAGTGTTTAAAAAACTCACCAACGTTTTCCATCAAGAATAAAACGAAGTTGTAGTAACCAATGCCAGAAACTAACCCAGTTGCGTTGTTAACAATTGAATAATTAGACAGATGGATATCATTTACGGTCAGAAATGACTGCGTGGATGCATTCATTAGCACGCCCAATATCCCGTCGCAAATTATACAGTCGCTGCTTGACAAAACTATATTTATTTTGGCGTCTTCCAAGTGATTTTTCGCAAAATCAAACAACGAAACCTTGTACTCGTTATTCAACTCCTCTTGATCATTGGGAATCTCATAACGCGTAGACGTTGACGCCGAATTTCTTCCCGCGATTAACTCAGCTTGAATACTGGCTTCGAATACCGTCAGGATAGCACAGAAAATAAGGTTATTCATATCTTCTTCACGATTCACAAGCTCAGACTAAAATGAACGCTATTTCCATAAGTGATTGGAGATAGGTCCGTTGCGTTACTTAGTTTCACTACTATCAGATCATATCTGTACAATATTTATACGAGTTGTCAACGATTCAAAAAATGAAACACATTACCGAGGAAATAACATGCAATATTTAAAGAGGGGTTTGAATTCCAGACTTAGTATCAGATCAGGAGCTACTACGTTATGACATAATGTCGTATCAGTACATTTATCTATAAAACTCTGCACGTGTCACGTGACGCACTCATTAGCAGATATACTCGACCACATACCTATGCATCATACATATCCTCGTATGCAGATTTTAAAAATCTTTGTAACGTCTAGAAAAAATAATCTTTCGACGAAATAAAAATGATTGTCAATGATGCGATAAATGAACTATCTTCTAATATTGGATTACGCTGGCTGTCGATTCATATATAGTATCGAATCGCGTGACTTCAAGGACATTGTGGGTACCCACCACAGGGTCACCGAGCGGAGTAACACCAAAATTTCATGCATTAGATATAGAAGAAGCCACTTTATTTGAAAAACTGCTATTTTACAGTTCAAACTTTTTGTGTTTGATATTTGAGCCGAATAATTTTTTCCGTTAAGGTCATGTGTCTACATTCATACATATAAGTCTACACTAGTTAATTTTGCAGAAAATAAATACAATGAAGTGTCGTACTTGAAAACGATCAGTATCAAATTCAATTCTAAACTCCAAGACGTTTCCGACAGCCAAATAAACGTATATTATATTATATTTATTCGACATCCGGATCGTCTGGACACGAGCAAACACCAGAATTTGAGTTATACTGTGTAATCTTCCCCGTAATGGAACCGTAAAACATGATCTGTTCAAATTTCGAAAGGATCTCTTCATGTTTTACATCATCGAATTGCTCCTCACGTCACAATTATTAAATATCTTTCCAATTTTATTCGAAGTCAAATTATCTGTTTAAAATAAAAAAATCGTGGCCTAAGTTCATTCGCCAATTACTGCACGTCCTAGTTTTCCAATGTTCAACTGCTCCAAGTACATCCTGGACATTTAGGTATACTAATTAGAAGCTCAGTAATCAATACCTTGTCGTACTGCCTGACTAAGCGATATCCTAAGTATCAAATGACACTGTGACGGTGCGGAGGTCTAAGCAGTACCTAGCTCACACAACTCAGACTCGGTAAGTAGACGTCAAGTTTGATATCAACTTGAACTGTAACAAATACCACTCGACTATTACAAAGAGTGGGAGTAGTATAGAGATCATTCTACTATATAAATCGAATCAGATCACGTTAGATTATCATTCTCTCGTTCTCATCAGAAACCATTGTAACATGTTTAAGGTGGGTGCTCGTATTCAATTAATACCGAATAACATAGTAACTCTGGAGTCGGGTTTTTTTGATAACTGCAGGTGAAGCAAAAACGAGTCGTTGTTTCTGAGATAGTTTTATCACGTAAAATTTATATCTCTTTAAGACAGCAATTATTTGATCATAAATTAAATTGCAGTGTTGTGCAAGATGGCCATAGTGAAATTTATCCGGATTGGAATAAAAACACGAGTTTTAACAAAAGCGACTGAAAAAAAGCTTGCTACGAAAGCTTAATTATGTCTGTAATTAGAGACAAAATTCTAAAAATAATCTAAATTCGATTGATCATCAATCTCGTAGTGAAATACAAGATGGATCATGACAGAAAAGTAAATTCAAGTCTGCATATTTATCAAAAATCGATCAGTATCACTCCTGGATATGATAATTAATCGTGATTATTATTATAACATGAGGCTAGACCATCAATCAATGAGTGCGAACGCCCGTTTGTGCACTATATTATTGTGGTAGCTCCGCTGTCTCAAACCAATCATTAATCAGATTATAAAATAGAGTTGTTGCTGACGAGAAGACGTACGAAACAGGAGAAGCTTACATTATTTGCTTCTGACTGGTGACTCAAAATGTTTAACTTCCCGTTTCTCTGATATCAGAGAAAAGAGGAAGTTATTGTATTCACCCCGAAAATGAAAAGTTGAGTTTTCACTAAATCTCGACGTTTTGAAGTCTAGAGAATCATCTCTGATCATTTTCAGATGGACGTCTGTATGTGTGTATGTATGTATGTATGTATGTATGTGATCAATTTTTTTTTGGGCGACGATATCTCGAGAACGAATGATCAGATTTTTATGAATTTGGTATCAATCGACGCGGATTCTCCGAACTTAGAACTGATTAGATTCTGGATTTGATCGGTCCAGTAGTTTTCGAGATATTCGAAGAACAAAATTTTGAAATAATTAATTCAATCCACGATATCTCGAGAAAGGATCGACGGATTCTAATAAAAATCGGAATCTCAAGGTTTTCTGGACCGTTGATCACGAATACAAGGACAGATTTTTTTAACCCCTCTCATCTGAAAATTGCCTACCAATAATTATTTTAGAAAATCGTCATACATCTGTTTTTTTGTTTCCTTGAAAAATTTGGAGGGGAAGTTTTAGGTCTGGCACATCGTGGTCAGCCGATTTACCTGCTTGTTTATCATAATATAAGACGGTTCATACATAAAAAGATGAAAGGCTTAACGTTGGATTTCACCAAAACAAATATAATCAATTATATTCACCTAGTTATACAATCATCCTGCATACAATTATCTAAAGAATGTATAAAATCGTTGAGATGCATGGTTTATAGTAATCAGTGGGCAGAAATTTGCGAATAATTCCTCCCGTTCCAACGTAAAATTACTTCAGCAGTTCAATGCGTGCGATTATGGATACTTCTGAATCTAGTCACTAGAATAAAAAATTGTTCTTCTTTCAGTTCTTCGTTCTCAGCGCGGCCTTAGCCGTAGTGAACGCGGGTTTTCTAACCGGCCAGCACTCCGTGGAGGTATCATCACCATCCGCCACCGCTCAGGCATCTAACATCCTAAGAAGCCCAGGAAACCTCGCTCAGGTCGCAACCTATTCGAAGACAATCGAAGCACCATTTTCCAGCCAGAGTAAATCAGACGTCCGCATCAGTAGCCCCGGTATCTACACTCACCATGGTCCCATCGTCTACAATTCTCATTCTCAGAGAGTTCCGGCCACTGGTTTTTCTCGGGGTGATGTTTCCGCTTTCTCTTCGGTACCCGCCGTCGCTCATGTGACCTACAACACGGGACCTGTGGCCTATGCTACTGCCCCGACTCTGGGCCGCGGCGATGCCAGCTACGGTCCTTCTTATACTGATCATACGGTTGGATCTTCACGCGAAAACACTGTCCAGTCTCTTGATGGGAACAATGGTGTTGCCCATTACAGCAAAGCCGTCGATACGACCTTTTCTAGTGTCCGGAAATCTGATTCTGGCGTAGCTTCCCATATTAATGGGAACGATGCGAAGATCGTCTCCATGGCACCTACTCTGGCCTATGCAACTGCAGCTACTTATGACAGTCCCACAGTAGCCAAGGTCAACCCAACCGTTTCTTATTCTTCAGCCCCGGTTGTGGCTCACGCTAGTTTCGCCGGATTCGGTACTCAGTATCACTGGTAATTGATAAAAATTTAATTATGTATACTCCTGATTATTGGCAATCACCGTGTGCGCGTACTGTGGACAATATCATTTTTATTATTAGAGTAATATGGGATACTGTAAACAGAAGAAAATGTTATGCAGCTGTATCTGATCTGTAGCTTGAATATATCGCGTAGATGTTCAATTACTTGATTCCTCTCCGTTTTTAAACATAACTGATCCATTTGTTCTATGTATAACCATTGCGCCCTGTAGTGAACTGACTGCAATCCTTTTGTAAGAGTTTATAATTTAGTGCCAATTGGAAGTAAAAACCAGTGATAAAGTATGTCTTACAGTAAGATTTTCAGTTCATTATCGTCGAAACAAAATTTTGAATTTCCAAAGGTTTTCTTAAAACATTTTCTTTGTCAGCACTTTGCAGTATATCGAAAAGCAAAGATGAGAAAATCAGGAAACGGTACTCGAATTATTGAGAATGGCATATATATCCACATAAGTTCAACGATCTCCTTAAATAGATTAAGTTCCCGTATAAATATCATTATAACTGTGTTCAGCAATAAATTTATTATATCTCTGCAGTTGGTTACGTTTCAATAAAAACGGAATTAAAAATTCCCGCAAATTTCATTCGTACGAAGTGGAATGAATTGTAAGTAGGGTGTGTCTATTGTCAAGGCGGTTTCGAAGTAAATGCATTTTATTGAGAGGGTGGAATTAGCTGACGATAATTACGACTAACAATGAATCGTGCTGCGGGATCTAGAAAGAATTTATTGTTCTATTATTATTCAAGAAGCGACGGTCACGTAGGTGTGTATGTAAATGTATGTAAAAACATAACATACAGTGTCTGATCATCGGAACAGCTGAGAAAGCAGACTATGACTTCGATCTCGCAATCAGTTAACTGGTAATTGAAAAGAAAGTGGAAATTCGAACACCCAACCGCATTTTTGATGTGTCGTCCGAAATGAGTCAAGGTCATTTTGTATGTTTCATCGCTGATCGCGGATCACCGATCACACATGACACGTGAACTTAAGAATTTGTTATTGCGAAGGCTACACATCCGCGCATTCGTTAAACCTCGTTGCTGCTAAGAATAGCCACTAGCATTCCCAGGTCGCCTCTGATTCAGTCTAATTTATAGAAGTAAAAAATAATTTCTTTGTAACCTCAGCAATGTATCGTATCCGTTCCAGCCAGGTCCGGTTCTTGAAGCTTTAAAGACTGAAAAACACGTTTTCCAACTCGTAATAGACACGGCACTTGTTCTGTTATGTTTGCGCAAAATTCTATACCATAGGGATGAAGATATGCTTTCCAGTCTTCAGCAATCTTTACTTTTAGATACCAGCATCAAGACCAATTCATATACATGGGTTGTTAGCGAGTATCATTTATAATGACACACAGGATCCATGACACAGTACTTAAGAGTCAAGCCTGTAATGAACTGAGGGATGAAAATACTGAACCTAATAACAGTCGGTATACAATAGGATAAATTTATTAACAGGAATCTGGATGTTAACGTACAACACTCGAAAACTTCAAATTAATGAGAATATGAGAAAAGAGGTGTTGAGTAGCTAACATGGGCGATAGGAGCCGCGTACGACAGAGGTGAAGCAGCAATTTTAGTAATGGCTGGTGCAGCGGCGTATGCAGGTGCTGCATATACAGGTGAAACCCTGGCGATTGGAGCAGCAATAGCAACAGGGGCAGCAACTTTAGCGGCTAGAACAGGAGCGGGACCAACGGCAGCTTTAAGGAAACCTTCTTCTTTACGGATCACGGCGTTGAATCCGTTCTCAGGATCGGCGGTGTAGTCGACAATACGTCGAGAACCGTCAGCCTCTAGGAGACTGTAGCTACCCTGAACAAAGTCTCCATTCCGGGTCTCCTGCTGTTGTTTGTAATCTCCGGTCAATGCGTCTCGGACATCGTATGCGTAGCTGTATTGAGGGTTTGGGTCGTAGCTAGGGTCTATTGCCTTTGCGGCTATCGGTGCTGCGGCGTATAATCGACCGTCGTAAGATGCAGGGGCGATTATTCCGGCTCTAACGGTTGCCACTATGGCGATCAGGGTGACAAGCTGTAAATGAATAGAACAAAGAGTTACTTTTTATAGCGCATCATTGAGTTTCATATTTATACTCCGTTTTGGTTTATATATCTCATATTTTACTGCACTCGGAAAAATGAATTATTTTAAGCCTATGTGAACCTGTTAGACGATTCATTATATTCTTCGATTTTTGCTCAATCAAAATTTGTTCTGAAGTAAAATACTTATTACTGAAACTTCAGCCGCTATTAAAATAAAATTCGTTCGGCATTGGATCTCGATTTTAGTTTAGACAAAATCTAGTTCCATACTACAAACAGTGTAAATCTAGTGCGGGCTAAAATCTTCCAAAACCATTCAATCACGATATAATTTAATTTGAATTCACGATGTTTCTGCTGAAAATATGAAGATTTAGAATTCTCCAGTTTTCTTCAATTCTTTTTTCAATGAAATTAATGAAAATCGTAGTGGAACTCTATACTATGCAGGCAAAACTGGATCCTACAACTGCTGGTATACGATTACCTTGAAGACCATGTTGATTGGTGCGATGTTCTGGATGAATCGGATGATACTGTGTCCTGGCAAAGGTATCGGGTATTTATACAGCGGATAGTACCTGCTGTTTTCGGTTTATGTCCCAAGTATGTCGTAACACGTATCTTGGTTTTTGGCTTCACACCGCAGTTCACCCCTCCTCATTAAAGATCCTCACCATCCACTATACGGTGCTTCTCGTCTGCCGCAGATCCCAGATATTCCCGGTTCTCCGGCATCGCCCAAACAGCTTATTATTCACTTTCACCAAGAAAAACGCACCACTGCATGTGCATGCATGGTCGACGGCCGCGCCCAATGTCACTAGATAGTCTCTACCAGACGGTATGTCAGCCGGTTTCTGCAGTATGTTCTTTTGGAATCGACCCAGCTCACTCGGATCTTCGAAATTAGGTCAATTCAAAATCGATCAAAGAACTTCAGTTGAAATAACCGCTAAAATAGCCATCTACCTTATTCGCAGGAATTTGAACCTGTGTAGTTTACCACCCTAATTGATCAACGTACCTTGTTATACAGGATCTATATTCCTCAAATGGTTCATTGCGATGAGCCAAATCAAGAAATGTTCTTCATCTAATGAATCACTCCGCTAAAAATCTTAACCACAAGCGGATGATATCCAAAAATTGGATCATCGTTCTCTAATTCGCTTGATATATTGATCATGATGAATATGAACACATAAATTCTTGAATATGAGTATTTGAAGCTTCTGGAATAACCGGACTCCCAGATTTGAATCCTCCTACCTACCTTCAATCGAAAATAAAACGCAAGTGTAAAATATCCCATATAGGTCGCAATGTGGGCCATCGATATCGGCGGTAGATACTTTACACCGTTGGCCATCGGCATATCGCCGAACCGCCAAACCGCCGACGCCAAAGCAGGAGTCAGTACCTTCCAAATTGCATGTGACCTCGAAGAGGCAAGTTACGTCAGAGGAGGCCGAGTCTTTCTCGTGTGGGTAACTTATGTAGTGCTATTATTTCACTGACCTGGTGATCTTGGGTCCAATGCGTTACATTTTGATTAATCATTTTAACAATTATTAGATATATATGTTACTGTGCTAGATGTTACTATATTTTGCAGTCATAGAAAGTTAGCGAGGAATTGACTAGATATTGACTGTATATTATCCTGCAAAACAGAAAACCTGAAAAAATTTCACGATGCATTTTTGGAAGGATTTAATTTCACAACGACAAGATGAAACTCGAGATATAAACACGTACCTGTATGTGTGAATTTTATAGGATATGTACAGAAATCGGTGTCTTGATGTGATTGGCCTTATAACTTTATAGCACGTTCGAGAATAATTTAACGCAGAGAAAATTGCGCCCACTACCAAACCTGGAGAGCCTCGATCGTTCGAACGGATTATGAGTGGAAAAAAGATCCACTTTGCAATGGGAATTTATTACGCAAATTTATAACCGCAAGTTGAAACAGATATTCGCAGGTATGGCAGGTGACGATAATAACTTCATTTTTACCTTGTTATATACCATGTCAGAGTACAGTGGTTAACCATGACTTGTATTCAAAATAGGTAGAATACTTGCATTGTTGATAAAATTCCGAATTCCAATACGTGCAACCATCCAATAAGATTTTCGAATTAGTTGAACAAGCCGCTAAAACAGCTTGCCAAACTTAGAGATACTATCATAGGGTCACACCCGTGCTTCACGCGCGGTGAAGTTCACATTTCGTTTCATTGTAAGTGAATTTGAATTCTCTATGTCTTATTTCATATATTATTCATAAGGTATCACATATTTTCAATTATATTTAAAGCATTTTCTTCCCGCATACCTATTAGATTACATAGATATGACTATTACTATTACAGTGTATCTCTGCTTACATTCGAATTTCATGTGATATATTTATAGGTATATGATTGGCATAACGTAGTATACAAGGAATTTATGCGAAATGCATGTCGGGAATTCCACGCCAACTCAACCAGCACTTGACTCTCACAATTTTCTATTTAATTTCAATATTTTTTCTTAGATTGACACCACTCCCTGAAGTACCCTTGAATTTTTTTAGAATTTTATATGTATGCGTTATTGCCTGATGAATTTTGCAGAATTTGTTATTTTGTTATTTTAAGGAACATTCAAGGGATTATATCTTTGCATGCGTCATGCATCGTAACCCAAAAAAAGGTTATTAAATTCTTTGTCTTGATATGCATTTTTAGGTGCAAGTATTACTAAAATTTTCAGACCCCTCTGCAAATGATATTTTCATCGTCAAAGTGGCAAAATCAAAATTCCGCCAAATCAGACCATTTTGAATTTTTTTTTCAATCTCAAAAATCTACTCTTGAAGACAAATTTTTCAAGCTATATCCCAGCATGGCTCGAATTTTCCTGGATTTGTTACAGAATTTCAAAGTTCATAACAATTTTATTGAGGGCAATGGTATATTGGTGGTTCTTATTTCGAATATTTTTGAAATTGAATGCAGCCAGCCCCCAGAATCCTTCATAATATATGAAAAAAGGCTCTAGGGTTTAAGCCCTAATTATCAATATGAGTACGTGCCCCAGAGCGACCAAAGTTTTTATCGCTAAATATGTATTTTTGTGCTTCGGTTGTATGCGATTTGGTGTCTCATGTAATAATTGATGCAGAATTCTAAAACTTAGCAAAGTTGTTACCAATAACAAGAGTTACAAAAAGGTATTTTTTTCTTTCTTTTTAATCAATTAACTTACTAGGAGTGTACCAGGGTTCCGGCGCACGGATTTTGTTTAAATTTGGAGAGGTATTCCTTTGGCCCAAAATAATAGCCCTCTGATCTTCAATTCCATCTCATAGGCCCTTCTTCTCCTGCGAAATATTATTATCGTGCAATTTATTGGTCCTTCGCCATGGCTCTAGATTGATGCAGCGAACTGTATATCACTGAATCTTTACATATAGTCATGCAACCATGAAAATGATTATTCAACACATTAATTTACCATATCATTGTTTTTTTGATTTTTTTTAATCTAGATTTTTTTTTCTTTTTCAATTAAAAAAAAAAAATAATAATAAAAATAAAAAAAAAACAATGATATGGTAAATTAACGTGTTGATAATCATTTTCATGGTCGAATGGCTATACTTTCAGTGATATATTTAAGTTCACTGCATCAATCTAGAGTCATGTCGAAGGACCAATAAATTGCACGATAATAATATTTCTTAGGAAAAGAAAGGCCTATGAGATGGAATTGAAGATGAGAGGGCTATTATTTTGGGCCAAAGGAGCACCTCTTCGAATTCGAACGAAATCCGTGTCCTGAAACCCTGGTACACTCCTAGTTAGTAAATTGCCGATTTATTGCGAAAGAGAGAAAAAGAAATTAATGTAAAGTTCATCATTCGGAAATTCATTTTCAAAAGTATACAAAATGTTTTAAAAATATCCTTGTGTGCCTCTTGTTGTTGGCAATAACTTTCATAAGTTTCCGAATTTGTTATCAATCAGTACGTGAGATGACAAATTTCATACAATTGATACACAAAAATACATGTATTCTGCAATCAAGGCTTTAGGCACTTTGGGGCACGTGTTCATTGATATTAAGGGCTCAAACTTTACATACATTTTTTTTTTTATATATTTGAAAGGATTCTGGTAGGCGGGAGCATTAAATTTCAGAAATACCCGAAATAAGGCCACCAATATACTATTGCCCTCAGTAAAATTGTTACGGAACTTCGAAATTCTGTAAAAAATCAACGAAAATTTCAGCCACGCTGGGATATGGCTCAAAAGTTTTACCATCGAGAGTAGATTCTTTGAAATTTTTTTTCAAAAAAATCAAAATGGTTTAATTTGGCGAAATTTTGATTTTTTTACTTTGACGTTGAAAATATCGTTTACGAAGGAGTTGAAAATTTTTGGCAATACTTGCACATGAGAGTACGTATTAAGATAAATAATTTGATATCCTTTTTTTGTGATACGATGCATGCGTCTCAAGATACAATCCTTTGAGTATTCCTTGAAACGACAAAACAACAAATTCTGCAAAATTCATCGGGCAATAACAGATACATATTAAATTCTGCGAAAAATTTAGAGGCACTTCGAGGGATTAATCTTGAATAAATAAATAAATTCAATAGGAAATGGTGCGGGTCAGATGCTGGTCGAGTTGGCGTTGAATTCCCCATATCGACATATCGAATATTGAAGTGACCTTTTCAAGAAGTTAGCACCTATGCAATGTCTGCACCACAATTGAATGAAAAACTAAGAGAAATTAGTCATATACAATCAATTTTTGTCATAAGTATATTTAAATCGACTTTTATTTTTCAATCCTGTATCATATTTTTTTTATTTTTTTTTTTTTATGAAATTACCTGATATTTCAGTATGTAAAGCGTAGTTTTGAGGCAAGGCAGCATGGATTCGCTCTGAAATCCTGCGTTATACCGGATATAAATTTTTCTACTTTTCATCACCTTTGGTGACATAAGAAAATTATTGGTTGCAGTCGAAAATGACTTTTACTACTTTCAACAAATCTTTACGTTTTCAGGGCCTTGGCATCCGAAAATCAGGCTTTTAGACAGATGTCGGTCTACCGGAAACACTCGGTAAATAATGTCAGAAGCTGCTAGCGGTTTGATGAAATTAAGATGCATGAAAAATTGCCATATTTCATTTGATTTAAACACTCGCTTCTATTGGAAAAAATCAACTTTAAATTTTTCACTGAAAAACTTTTCGTTGTTTTTTGCTTTCCAAAGAAGGATCTTTTCCCGAATTCAAAACACTATCATTGAGTAATTTCCTTAATTTTGGAATGTTTGTTAAGGATATTTCAAATTTATAGATATAAGTTCGCGCGGATGATCTCGAAAACGGCTCTACAAAGAAATCCGAAATTTACAGGATTTCAAATTGAGATATAGTGGGCATGAAAAATTGCCACATGTCGATCAATTTGAACAATTGCTTCTTTGAGAAAAAAATACAACTATTCATTTTTAGACGTCTGCAATCTACATTCCGATCATACCTGACAGTGATTCCGGAGATTACATTAGCAATTTTTTCGAAACAATACGTGTATTTTGGCCTCTAGTCTGACCCCGTACAAAAACTAAGAAATTCAAATCTCCGAAATGGTGGAGGTGACAATTTCGGTATTTTGAGTTCCTGAGGGTTGGTTAGTTCTAAATATGAGGATACCTAGTAGCAGGCGGTACCAAAAAACAAAAAAATTTCAACTTTCTTTTGTTGTATGGGGTTGTACTAGAGACCCAAATATTTGTGCCATTTCAAAAAAATCATTTTCTCGACTACAACCTGCAGCAATTAATTTTTCAAAATTTTCAAACTTACCAAAATTGCAGGGCTAACAATTTCAGTATTTTGAGTTCCAGAGAGTTGCGATTCAGTAAGCGGTTTTTTTTTAATACTTTTAATTTTTTAATATCAACCTATTACCTGATCATCCTTGATAGTAATTCCGATCATTACTTGGATTTACGGAGTGCTCTGAAGTATCATCAAAAAACCGTCTCCTTAGCCTCGTTAAAATTTCTTTCTTTCAGGCGCGCGCTTGCAGTCACATGCTTTCTATCGCCCTCGGAAAGTCCAATCTATACTCTAAAAAGTTAAATTCCTGATACCTCATTGAACAATATAATGTTTGAAGTTTGAGATATTCGAGAGAAACATCTCGTAAGGCGGCACGAACTATTCTTCGCAGGATGTTGATTGGATTAATTAACAAAAGTTTCACACATGTATAGCGTAATGTGTATCAGACTGTTCGAAAACAGGATCTATCAGCATTAATTCAAACAGCAGCCAGTGAATCTATTTCTATTGTACATGGAGTCCAAAATTGGCGTTGGAGACTGTAGCTATTCATTTTTGATGACCAACTGTTGGAGCTGTATTTAGGCATATTGCAGATCGTTATTAGGAAACAAATCAAACATATAGTGTGGCAATTTCATCCGACATCCGAACAATACCGATCAACTTTAGGAAATTGAAATCTGTTTATTACCGATCAACCTTAGGAAATTGAAATCTGTTTATTACAATAGGCGATTACACACTCGATTGAGATACAGATTATTGCCAGTTTTTTACGACTAATTTGATTGACTGAAAGATGGCGGGAAGTTGAATTAAAATTCGCCGAATAACTGAGCGAGCAATTATTTCTAGTTTGATGATTAATTAATTTTGGTATGAATTCATTTCATTTTAATGGTACGAGAATATCAATAATATCTTATTCGACGTCGGTCAAAAATTTTAAAAATGTCGCTCCGAGAGAGCACGGCACGCCCGAAGAATTGCCAATCGACGATCCGAAGGACCGGAAATACGCCGACGGGTAATTCACCGTGAAATTTGCATTTAACCGTAATTGCGCATAAACGATATTTCGTCATAATTATTTCACCTGCGTCTGCGACCGTAACTTTTCTCTGATCAATTATCCAAACTTAAAAAAACCATGACCCAGGAATCTCGAAATCTCGAACTATCGCATGTAAATCGAAATCTCGCATGTATTTTATTCGTTTGTTGATTGGCGGTTTGAATTTTTAACTTTTAGATATGTGATCGTGTCGTTTGTTTTGTAATAATCTGTCACTCTCAGTTTCGGGAATATCGATGACGTTTCGGTCGTGTATATGATTTAGAAAATATGATTTATATATGTAATTTCATAGTTTATAGGAGGAGTAAGAATGTAAATTCATAGTTTATAGGAGAGTTCATTGCGCATTGAGATAGGTAGGTAATTCATTGAAAAAAAAAAAAAAGTGGGTCGAAGAAAATTAAAATGTATACCTGAAAAGGTTGTTCAAGAAAAACGTTTGCGAGTGGAGAATGCTCAAGAACATGAAGAACATGCTCAAGAACATGAAGAACACAGTAATGGATTCAAAATCGTTCATGTTTTTGGAGAAGAAAATAAAACAACTTACGATGAAAGCAGTGTAGAGACTGATTTTCGACAAATATTAATACATAGCTCATTTCACCAAGGCGACGTTAGATTCCCACAATTCAGTAGAGGAAAGCAGTGCACGGCTGACGCCGCAGTATCAATATATCGATGGCAATTTTGAATCCGGTTACATCATGGACGTCAAACACTATTGATGCGGTGTTAAATTATGGAAATCAATTGTACATCGATAGCAGAGCTAAGCGTAGGGTTGTACACAAAAATGACGACCATGATTCTACTTGTCGGTATCAGAGGTAATTGCGAGAGTATCTATTTTCTCTGTGGAATATTGTTTTACATTCGGTGCGGTAATTTTTGGGCACCTATTCGATGACGATAACGATATTGGTA
This sequence comes from Macrophya alboannulata, assembly GCA_949628255.1. Lineage (NCBI taxonomy): Eukaryota > Metazoa > Arthropoda > Insecta > Hymenoptera > Tenthredinidae > Macrophya > Macrophya alboannulata. Next base: position 11,582,966 of record OX451212.1, on the reverse strand, counting down.
TACCAAATTTGAAGAATGGGTTACTCCGCTTGTTCAATGAATTGTATTTCGGCATTGTAACATGTAACGGAATATTCGTATCGGTTGGCAGGTTCCATGACAAATTTTGGGCATTTGATTCTTATTCTAGAGGTCAAGATGGCAGAGTTGCTTGCAATGGGGCAGCCTGTATTGCAACTTTTCATTCAATCGAATCTTTATGGTCATTGCTTGTCGATAATATTCCTAAGATAACGGACATTGCTTGTAATCAACATGACTTGACACCGGTCACAATCCAACGTAAGACTAATAAGAGAATTGAAAATGGGATTTATCATAAGAATTCAAATGATCTCAATTCAGTACAAACGAGTGATAAGCAGATAGACTTAGATAATAGTCAGAGTTTGACTGTTTACAGAAAACATAGAGAAATAGTTTTTATCGAGAATCATCGGCATAATTCAAATGAGCTTAGTTCGGAACGACTAAGTGTGAACAAGTTAGACCAAACCGAGGACCAGAGCCTGACTCTTTATAGAAAACCGAGAGAAATGATTCTTAGCGAGAGTTCTGAAAAGAAATTGACATTACAGTTGGAAAGTATTCCCGACGTTAGAATAAATTCGGTTAAATGTCAACAATTTCATGGACACAGAAAGAGGTTATATACACTTCTAGAACTGGTGTTCTTTAGATGTAAGTTCAATGCAAAATATTGATGAACATTACCTTGGGCCGATGGATGTGCTATGAAAAATATGCGAGGCAAAACATTCTGCCGCGGAACAAGTATCAAATAAGAATTCTTTTAACGATTGTTGTTCTCATGGAGACGTGGCACTTGAAAATATGCCAAGTTTATAGCTGGAATGCCCCATATATAAGTCAACAAAATCCTTACAAATTTCGCCCTATTTATTGGTGCTATTGTAAAAAAAAACTATATCGACCTATGTGTGCATATCTTTTATTTAGAGAAAAACTTTATCTGCCTATATCACCGTTATCGTGCACTTTAGGCAAAAAATTGTAACAACCTTTCTCGTAGGTAATTCAATTTTCTATCTTTTTGTTCAATAATTTTTTTTGTATCACTTACCGTTTACGACTTATGATTTATTTATTCATTTGAGACAAATCGATCATTAATTATAATACAGCTATAAAATTATTACAAGGCGGATAGAAGAATATATGGGGCTTTCCATGTAAACTCACCGAGCCTCTGACCCCGACAATTTTTAATCTGGCCGATTTTTTTTCAGTCTTTAGTACCCATTTGAAGTAGTACTCGTGATTTATTCCAGATTTTTAACTCAATCCATTCTCGACCTACGAAATTTTAGAAAATCTTACCTTCCAAAAGTTCGAACGCATATAACTTTGGAACAAAGTATGGTACCGATAAAAGTAACTACAGCAATCTCTTCGTCTTGAAACGTACTTTCAGAAAAAAATATAGACAGAAATATTCGATACCGATTTTGAGTCTTCTTGCAATTTCAAAGTGAAAAATCGTTTTTTTCATCCTGTATGTCCCTTTTGATTTTTTCGAAAAAAATCTCAAAAAAACTGTTGGAAATTCTACGAATTTTGAGCCTATTCCGGTCGTGGTCATATTTTTTGCTCTATTTTTTTTAATTATTTTAAAGCAAAATAAAGATTTGTTTTATCGTACCCTCATCGATTTTTTCCAAAGAAATATTTCAAAATAACTATGACTAATGTTTGAAAGATTCAAAGTATGAAAACTAAAAAATGGAAGAATTATAAGGAATATTTTTATTCACAATATTATTTAAAAAAAAAAACATATAATAATTTTTTTCAATAATAATATTCTGAATCAGTTTTTGCATTTTCAAATCTATGAATTAATTTTTTATTGGCTGCCTTATAATCATCCGCGGGTGAAAATTTCACAAGTATGTTGGGCAAATTATTTGGTTTAGAAGCCCACTCATACAATCCTTGTGGAGGAAGTGCTCCTCAATGTGAAAGAATTATACTCCCGATCAGAACACCGCCATGCTTGTAACATTTTCAAACACAAGAGTGTATAAATAACCAATGGTTGTGATACAAAATATTATTATTAAAAAATATTATTATGTTTTTTTTTTAAATAATATTGTGAATAAAAATATTCCTTATAATTCTTCCATTTTTTAGTTTTCATACTTTGAATCTTTCAAACATTAGTCATAGTTATTTTGAAATATTTCTCTGAAAAAAATCGATGAGAATACGATAAAACAAATCTTTATTTTGCTTTAAAATAATCAAAAAAAAATAGAACAAAAAATATGACCACGACCGGAATAGGCTTAAAATTCGTAGAATTTCCATCGGTTTTTTTGAGATTTTTTTTCGAAACAATCAAAAGGGACATACAGGATGAAAAAAACGATTTTTCACTTTGAAATTGCAAAAAGACTCCAAATCGGTATCGAATATTTCTGTCTATATTTTTTTCTGAAAGTACGTTTCAAGACGAAGAGATTGCTGTAGTTACTTTTATCGGTACCATACTTTGTTCCAAAGTTATATGCGTTCGAACTTTTGGAAGGTAAGATTTTCTAAAATTTCGTAGGTCGAGAATGGATTGAGTTAAAAATCTGGAATAAATCACGAGTACTACTTCAAATGGGTACTAAAGACTGAAAAAAAATCGGCCAAATTAAAAATGGTCGGGGACAGAGGCTCGGTGAGTTCACATGGAAAGCCCCATATACAAGACTAAGACTCTGAATCCCGGTTTTAGCGCGCGCGGAGCGCGCAAATGATATGACGCTAGTGAGTTAAAAATTGTACTTTGTAAGTTAGTAATAACATAGAGCCGCTAACTATATTTTCAGTATTTTTTTGGTGAAATTAGGATTTCTGGGTTCCCTCAACTCGGGCATGGTTTATTTTTGGACGATTTTTTGCAGCTCAATTACATTTATATTCGATGAAATTTATGGCCATACCGTAATGAGAATGTCGGAGGTAACGACGCGACGTGGGTAGCTAGACTATAAGTGTTGCCAGATATCAATCTAGAATTTAGACGACATTTGCCACAGCCTCTCTTTTGCGTATTGAACAAGTCGCGTAAACATATACACAGCAATCGCGTTAACGCATACTATATAAATTGCGTAATAAGTCGAAGAATTTCGACGCCTTTCTCTCGCCACACGAGGAATCGCTGAAATCAGAACTTCGTCGCCGCATGTCCAAAACGCGACAGCCGCTATCGATTCTGATTAATAACTCTCAATTACATCCATCACCTATATTGAACGCAAAATAATAATCGCATACCACTTTATATACTGAGTACTGTTTTTCCATCTGAAATCTTAAAACCCAGGCGATTCACGTGGCGTACTTTTTTCTACGAACTTTATTAACAAGAAAAAATGAAGCAGAATAAGATATGGTTCGTTAAGACAGTTTTTTTTTTTTTTTTTTTTTTATATCTACACAGCGTCGGTATGTATAATTTGTCGATCGAGTTAGTCATTAATCGCGTATTAACATTGCCAAGCTTACACAGCCACATCCTATCGAATGTGAGACGTAAATCGCGTGGCCCATAACAAATAGCCGATCTAACCCACCTGTTACCAATGAGAAAGCACAATGGAATGCGCATCAATATCCGTTCCGGTATTCGGGTAATTGCAAAAAGATCAATTAGTCATCTGAATCAGTTTTTTCTTTCTTCGAGTTTGTACCCGATTTTTTAACATGTTTTTAAATATTTTATGAATAAATCTTTATGATTTTTTATCACAGGATGACATTTTCCCCGAGCTGAAAACTAAACGACTGATTTTTAATTTGAGGAATTCGTATTTTGTAGAGAATATTGTTGCTGTTTTTATTTTTTTATTTTTTTGCTTCTTTTTGTTTTGTATTTGTCTCTTACTTTCTTCAAAAAATTACCGATTACTTGCGATTAATTTTTTTACGCACATGCAATTGACATGAATCATGAGAATATTTAGTGGGCGTGTAGAATAAGTACCTATGTATAATACAGGGCAACCGCGAGTGGACTGGTTTTTACGTAAGACTGTGCCAAATAATTAATACGTACTTACTCCAAATGTTCGGAGACCAGAATTTAAAATATAAGAGATGGTAATCGACTGAGTATATACCTCGTGGAACAAATAATGCAGAATTTTCAGGTCAGTATTACACCTGGTCTTGTGAAAATACCAAGAAGATATAGAGCGAGCGATGATGATCACCTCATGTTTTTAAAATCGATTATATAGTCGTTCCGAAAATCGAGCACACAAATTATGAAATTTTTATTAGAATAATGATGATAGAAATTCTTTCAGAGAATTATCCATCCAGAATTATTGTCTCTGAAAAAAATAACGGGTTCACATATAATGTAAATATTTTTGAATAACTTCTAGCTTATTGAATCCGAAACTTTGACGATTATATTATTAGACCCGTGAGGCGATGCGAGAAGATAGAAAAATCTCAATCAGATTATTGAGGATATCTGAGCGACGTCATCATATTAGGTCGATGATGAATAGCCATTTGCAAAATAAACTGTCATATAGCGACGTAGGCCAGAGCTCGAGCCTGCGGGCTTGTCCAGTTGGTCTCTGCTTCGAGTCCGGCTTCTTATTTTTATATTGCCTAGATCCCGGATATCTCGCCGCCAAATAAATTACATCCTTGAATAAGAATACGTAATCCAAAGTCTGCTGGCCCTCGCGAATTATTAAATGAAGGTTGAAAATATAATTGAAACAGTTTGTGCGAAATAGTTCAAATTTTTACTATCCATTGCCAAACAGCTAATAATTACTATTCAATGATAACTTGATTAATTTTGATCGTAATTATGCTTAAGATATTTGAAAACGGAAGATTCTTTCCGATGAATTTACTCGTAGTCAGTGAATAATATTCAAACAATCATTTTACACATTCTGTTCCTGTTTCATCGTAATTTTTTCTGATACGTAACAAGAGAAAGAAAGAAACACGGGTGCAGCTGGATCAATACCGAAAAAAGATTGAAAGTAATTACAGAAGTATAAGTAGATTGCGGTCCGATCGTAAATTATGAAAAAAAAAGTTTAGCGTAATAGCAGCAGTTCTGACCTTTCGATCGAATCTTGCTCCATTTTTTCACCGAGCCGTACAAAATTAGCTATTTATTTTGAACTGAAATTCATATATGCTGCAGCATATATCTATCGCGCGAAATATCTCGCATTGATTTATTAGAGAGCCAAATTTAAAATGCCATATATATATATATATCCATCTGCGTATATATGTATAAGGATTGCAAGAACTTATTAAATTATAATTATTATAACGTGAAATTTCTTACCTCAAAATTATTCAGCTGCACGAATAAGAAATTACAATATTATAACTCTAGTTGATCGTTTATTTTTAATTCAGAAAAGCTATTTTCATCATCAGAAAATTTATTTTCTAAAATTAGTCAAAATTTTAACATTCTTTTTCGTTCTATGTGCAGGCAACTGGCACCTGTCACTAAGGAAAAAAATTATTCAAACTCATTAATTATATATTTATATTTATATCTCAGAACATCGTCAGTTCCTTGTTCATACCTGTGCTCCAAAAACAGAAGGATTCAAGGCAGTCCGGATACCTCAGCTCGATCCGAGGTGGCGGGGTGTGGTCCCTCCTTCTTTAACGCTGTACTATAAAAGACCTTAAACTCAGCACAACAAGCATCAGTCCCACACAGTTGATCCAGCACTCCTTCAGTCATGGCTTTCAAGGTGGGTCCTCTATCTGCATATAATAACTACAAAATTCTGAAAAGCATCTCCGCCTATTCGCCGGTTTTTTATCGAACGAAAAAGAAGCTTAGTAATATTTGTTTAATTTTTCATCTCTCATCTTACAGTTTGTCGCTTTCGCCGCCCTCGTGGCCGCTGCCAACGCCGGAATCCTCGCCCCAGCTGCCCCTGTAGCTTATGCTGCTGGCCCAGCCTACGGCTATGCCGCCGCTCCAGCTTATGGCTACGCTGCAGCCCCAGCTTACGGCTACGCTGCTGCTCCCATCGCTAAGGCTGTAGTGACCAAGACCGTTGATGCCGAATACGACCCTCATCCTCAATACAGCTACGCATACGACGTACAAGACTCTATCACCGGCGATAACAAGCAACAGCACGAAACCCGTGATGGTGATGTTGTCCAGGGCAGCTACTCCCTTGTCGAGGCTGACGGCAGCCGTCGTATTGTCGACTACACCGCTGATCCAGTCAACGGATTCAACGCCGTCGTACGCAAGGAAGCTGCTGTTGTTAAGGCCCTCGCTACCCCTGTCGTAGCCAAGGTTGCTGCCCCCATCGCATACGCTGCTCCAGTAGCCAAATACGCCGCACCTTTGGCTTACTCCACCTATGGTGCCCCCGTTGCTAAGTACGCCGCTGGTCCCCTGACTTACTCTGCAGGATATGCTGCTGCCCCTATCGCCAAATACGCCGCACCTTTGGCGTACTCTGGATACGCCGCTGCACCAGTCGCTAAGTACGCCGCACCTCTGGCTTACTCCGCACCTGCTTACTACCATTAAATTATTCAACGATTTTCAAAAATAAATAATCCTATACAATAATTATTTTGGATTTATGATCAATTACCTAAGTCCTGTTAGTATTATATTTGGTAAATGAGAGGATAGCTTTGGATTGCGTCATACATGGAGTTGGACGAATTAGTGTGCTGGATTTTAAATATAATGACATAATGAACAGTGAAGATATTATAAGGAAGAGGTTTTCCAAAATCAGCTTCGCTAACAATGGTAGAAAATATGTTAAAAACTAATCCGAATCTAGATATTCACAATTAAAAGAAGACTGCAGAATTTTATCAGGCCAAAAATGGCTATATAGTGTCAGCTTTCAACCCAGAAATTGTGCAGATTGCCGAGAATATCGAATGTGTTTTTCCCCCTCACAATAGGTGTATCTTGGTGAATATTTAAACTAGCCATCGAATGACAATGGATGTGGCACCTGTAATGAACGGGTACTCACCATCAGAGATTTAGATAACTCAGCAGGCCAATGGGAGGTCACATTCGATTTTGACTCTATTGCTCGTTTGTTTTTTCACTATTGTCTAACGTTATTCCATTTGTATAAATAAGTGCATACCTGCCTAGTTGTAAGCATATAAATTAGACAATGCAAAAGTAGAAGCCGAGGATTTGTATAGAGTTCGATCAATGTAGTCCTGAAGCTGGGTACCTTTCCGTGTGCATGGAGGATTCCTCGACTGAAACACGCGTATTCCTATGTATTTTGGCCCGTCGAATCTGAAAATGTTAGTAAAAATCCGAGAAAATGAAAGAAATTATTTAAAAATGCAATTATTTGAATAAATTATGCAAAGTTTCGTTTCTTTTTATCGTGACAAAATTTATTATTCCTATATTTTGGCTATTTTTAAGACATTTTTGTCTCTTAACATTTTTCACAAACTCAACAGTTTATAAAATATAAGCGTTCAAAGTCGCATTTTCGTGATTTTCGCACGATTTTGACTGTTATTTACGGCTAAAGTATTGAACTTTTTCGAAAAATTCAAAATGGTAGTTCTGCTTGCATCCTTTATTAATATTTATCCAGCCAAAGTACGAAAGTCTGCTGAGCGCCATTTGTTATTATTGCAATAAATAAAGAACACTGTAGCGGCTGTCTCTCCTACGATATTGTGACTTCTCACAATATTTCATCGATATTTTTGGTTTCTGTACCTTCCCATTCTTTTTCACTACCTGAACAATACAATATAACATGGGTCAGCAGTAACAGGTATTAATAATAATAGTGCTAAATAAAAATGTATTAACAATTTCACTACCGGATTTAGAGGTGTGAAGGCCCTGGGGCAACAAAAGAGTGAAAGGCCCTAGTTATTTTTCAAATAGGTTAAACAATTGTTTTCTTTCGAGTGTTCCAATAATTTATTGCAGAAAATTGTAATTTTTGAAAAACTAAAAAAAAAAAGGAAGCTATATGGAGAAGAAAATTAGCACGAATAATTCAATTGACAAGTCCTTTCCTCCTTTACGATTCGATTGTTAATCCACTGTAGAACAAATAGTTTGCATGTCGTAAATAACATGCAGATCGTATATAATCACAACATTGAAAATAGGTAAAAATATACGAAACCACAAAAATAGATTCATTCAATTCACATTAAAAAATGGAACAACAGTGTAACAGAATTTAGCTGATGTCAGGAACAGTCTCCTGTCCTCATCGGTATTTTTTCATTCAATCGCTTGAAGTCTTGGAGAGGTTCCTGGTACCAGCTAATTTCGATACGATGTAATATTCTTCCATTTTTCGATGAGGATAAATTCATTTCTTTATTGTGAAACAGTGTGATGATTTACTTTGTGATTGTTTTCCGCGGACACATGATTAATTTATCGGATCGAAGATTAACATCACCCATTAATTTTGAGAAAAATATGAAACGCGCTTTGGAATGTTCGAGACGAAAAGTGACTCATGAAAGTGTAAGAACTGATCTTTCGACGTCAGAACATTTTATTCGAAAAGTTCATCTGGATTGCAGAAAACACGTTTTATCATTTATTTATTTAAACAATTGTATTTTCAAACAATTTCTACCATCTTTTTCGGATTTTGACCAACATTTTCGGATTCCACGCGCAAAATATATCGGAATACACATGTTCCACAGCCGGGGAATTTTCCGTGCACACGGAAAAGTACCCAGCTTTAGGACTATAATTATATTTGAGAATCGTATAATTGGTTAAAATGAAGTCAATGAATCAATTTTGAGAAGCGAAGAATGGGTTATTGAATAAACATTTCGGTAAAAAGTAGTCCTTCAAAAATATCCCGTTTCAAGGTGCGGTGTAGTAAATTTTTTTAAACTAATTAGCTAATCATAATATCTGTTCTATATATTTTTTCCAAAATCAAGCTACACAGCTGGTATATCTGGAATAAGGTCGCAAGAATCTGATCTAGACTCTATAGAATCTAGATTTAACAAAAAGAAACATAAAAATAATAGGCTTCTCTAATAATTCACTGCGAATGCAGTCTGTATAAGTATAATTCCCACACCATTCCTTAACTGCCTCCATACTCCGAGGATCTGGATTGGATTTTGAGAGATATGAAGGGCACGAAACTATAGTGGTCGTTTAAAAAATAAGCAGAGATATTCGCGCAGATAGTTCATTCTTGTAAGTTATACACATTCTTGAACCTACACATACTAGCGGATATCTTTTTGGGTACAACGTTTAAATGAGTAAATTGTAACTTGACCAATGCCAACCGCTTTAGTTTATTGCAGGATACGGTTGAGCAACCTTGTTTTGCTGTTTTCGAAAACAACGAATATAATTTTAACGGAAATGAACCGTCGGTTTACCAAGGCGATTTATTTTCACACCTGAACCGTATTCATATATTGAGAGTTCGCAGAATGCAGCGGTCCCGGATCCCATTGGAAGGAAGAGGGAGCGAGCGGGGGACCCGACTCGTATTTCATGCCGAGGTCAAGGTCGTTCGTTAGATTAATAATACCTACATCGAGTCTGGGACTTAAGGAAATTAAGAAAAAAGATCAAGATTTTGAATATTCAAGTATATAGTGTTATATACTTTTCAATTGAGAACGTTATACAGCCAATTTCAAGACCGAACGATCTTTCTAGATTAATTAGACTCAGAAAATTTGGTATCATTTTTTTTTTTAGCACACGGAGATACGTATTCAGATAAGATAGATATTTGCACTTAGATTCTGACAGGCGAATTTATACGTAGACTGCTATAGTTATCAAACAATTAATAGTCCATACATTATATGCAGACTCCAATGTAGGTCATTGATTGGAGAGTTTAAGAAATGCATATGTGGCAATGTTCGAGCACTGCGTCACCGAGGCCAACGCAAGACAATTATACAGGGTGTATCAGGTTGAGCGCACCGAAGTATGTGGGTAGATTCCTTGAGTCATTCTAAGACTAAATTTCCTTTACCAAAAATTCGAGGGCCTAATAGTTTCTGAGTTATAGAATATCTTAGTTGACCAATCACAGGGCTTGAAGCTGGCCTATTCAGGGCCGTGTCAAAGGAATAAAATAGGTAGTGCCCATGGGTGTGAGCCCGTAAAATTTTATTTTCCTTTTTCGAAGGTGACATCGACTCATCTTCGGGAAATGTCCTCGTACAGCATACGTCTTCCTTATCTGCGTCCTGGCTCTCTGCTTCGTAGTTTTCAGCGTCCAGGTCATCCGCTTCGTAGTTTTCGGAGTCCGGGTCATTCGCTCCGTGGTTTTCGTCCTTCAGGTCATCCGGCTCGTCGTTTTTGTTGTCCAGGTCCTGCACGATGAACCTGGAAGATGAAAGCAACGCAGATGACCTGGCGCCGAAGACTACGAAGCGGATGGCCTGGACGCCGAAAACTACGAAGCGCATGACCTGGACGACGAAAATTACGAAGCAGATGACCTGGCGTCGAAGACTACGAAGCGGATGACCTGAAAGACGAAAACTACGAAGCAGAGAGCCAGGACGCAGATAAGGAAGACGTATGCTATACGAGGACATTTCCCGAAGATGAGTCGATGTCACCTTCGAAAAAGGAAAATAAAATTTTACGGGCTCACACCCATGGGCACTACCTATTTTATTCTTTTGACACGGCCCTGAATAGGCCAGCTCCAAGCCCTGTGATTGGTCAACTAAGATATTCTATAACTCAGAAACTATTAGGCCCTCGAATTTTTGGTAAAGGGAATTTAGTCTTAGAATGACTCAAGGAATCTACCCACATACTTCGGTGCGCTCAACCTGATACACCCTGTATACATCAGACTTTGATCGATCATCCGGCCCATTGTAAACGCCGAATCTGTATCACAATCTACAGGATTGTAGCCTATTTACTAAAACAGATCAGCAAGATATTGAACCAGGTATTAAAAAAGGACATAACATATTGTTTAGATAAAAAGTTTATTCAATAAATAGTTCGCCATGATCTTGCTGATTTAGTGGTGGTAGCTATAGGCTGGGGCAGCGTACGAGGCGTAAGCAGCTGGCGCGGCATAAGCCAAGGGAGCGTGAGCAATGGGGGCGGCGTACTTGGCGACGACTGGGGCTGCGGCATAGGCGACAGGAGCGTGAGCAACGGGGGCGGCGTACTTGGCAACGACGGGGGCTGCGGCATAGGCGACAGGAGCGTGAGCAACGGGGGCGGCGTACTTAGCGACGACGGGGGCTGCGGCGTAGGCGACAGGAGCGTGAGCGATGGGGGCGGCGTACTTGGCGACGACGGGGGCAGCGACGGCCTTTACGGCGACGGCGGCGGGTTCTTTGTGGACAACGGCGTTGAATCCGTTGACGGGATCGGCGGTGTAGTCGACGATACGGCGGGTTCCGTCAGCCTCGATGAGGGAGTAGCTTCCCTGGACGACGTCTCCGTTGCGGGACTCTTGCTGGCTCTTGGCATCGCCGGTGAGGGCATCGTGGACGTCGTATGAGTAGCTGTACTGAGGGTTGGGGTCGTAGTCAGCATCGATGGTCTTTGTCACGACGGCCTTAGCGATGGGGGCGGCGTAGCCGTAGGCAGGGGCAGCGTGAGCGTAAGCCAAGGGTGCTGGAGCAAGGACTCCTGCGTTGGCAGCGGCTACGAGGGCGGCGAAGACGACGAACTGTAAAATTAAAAGGAGGTATCTTAGTTAGTAACTGTCAAACTTCGATGGAGATGGTAAGAATTCAATGATGCAGTTAATTATATATTGCAGATTCTAAAATGCTTATTGTCGTTACACATATAGTAGTCTGCACACGAACCTTGAATGCCATGGCTGACGATGAGATTGAGTGGATCTACTGGATATGTGATACCTTCGGCAGAACGTGCCAGGCTTTATATATCGGCAATCCCCACTTACAGTGGGGACTTTCAAACTTTAGTGGCGGAAGCAGTCCGAATCTTTGGTCGATTTTGGTTCTACAGTGGCCACTTACCACGACATTTAACTCGTGATGAAAATTTATCGACGATACATAGTAACGTTTCGCAACGGCTATATCTCAACTTTGTTTCACGTAATTTACAAATTTATGAAAAATGTGTTGATTTTTTTAATTTTAATTCTTTTAATTTGCATGATACACAATTTTTGTAAACGACGAGATTAGATTTAAGCAAAATCCTCGAATTTTACGTTGATAATAATCACGTTTTATTTTTTGATTTACGAAGTAATTCGAATTCTCATCGGAATTTAATAGTCACAAAACTCGTAGAAAAGAAAGAAAAATCAAAAAAGAAAATTATGACTCCTGTACGTTTTGGGGAGCTGATCTGCGACCGTGACTCGTGCAAGTGCGAATTGTATCAGAGATAGTCTAATGGCGAAATTACAGCAGCGCAGAATGAATAAGTGGAACACTTATATAAATGATTAGTTATAAATAAAAAAAACCATTGAATATTGGGACTCTCTCTCCTTGCAGATTAAAAGACAGGCCTACATACAACTTTTTAGCAGAGTCCGCTCTTATCTGTACGATCTAAGAATTCGGTGAATTGAATTACCGCGAAAAAGATCACACGTGCCAAGAAACTATCAGTTCTACTTCAGTAACCGCAGGGTCAAAAACCGATCATTGATCTGGGGAAGAATGTCAATCTCTAACGATGTTCGCTTAAGTTTACGCTTGGCTTCTTCGCCCTCTTGATCCTTGACGATTTTTGCACCGACAGTTGAGTAAAAAGGCGACAATAATCGCGATAAAAGAAAACTTAAAAATACAAATCCGGGTGAGTAAAAATCCGGGATAAAAGCTTTGTCATTGGGTTCGAAGCAACGTACGCAAACAATATCCTGATCAAACCGGTGTACATAACGTGAAATGAACTGGACAAAGATCTAGATACGATTTTTATCAGCGTATAATATTACTTGCTTTTATTTTTACAGTTAAAGAGTCACAAATCACGCGATTATTTGTAATTGACTGTAATATTTCGCGGGTTTAATAGAATATGAAATAATTGTAGTAGAATGTACATAGAAAATCAATTTGACAATCGTACTTTTACATATACATATTACTTAATTTTTTCCAGCTAATTGGAATTTTGCATTAAAGTGTCGAAATGAATGACAGACAAAAAAATAAATCAACGAATTGGAGGGAATACTTTCAAGGTGAATTTCGCATTCCGTTTTCGTTTCATTGGCGGTTCAATTATCTGAAATATATTCAGACAAATTTTCAGTTAGACCTCGCACGTCTACGGCCTTGCCTTGAGGGCTACTGACCTCCAACTTATACCAGCCTTTAATGCCTATACGTACCTCCTAAAATCTCGGTAAAGGTAACTTACCGCTACCGTATCGATACGAATTAGATCTTACGATATGAGGTCAGTGCAAAATCGACACCATTAGGTGGCGTGAAGTAAATTAAAATTGGCACCATTTTTTTTTTTTTTTTTCAAATTCATTTATTATTTATTTTATCGTTTGAAGATGTTTGTGATATCTTATGGTTTTCAGAAATCGCAATCTTCTAGAAATGATCCAGTTACTTCAAATACAAAAAATCCCTACTGATCCCGAAGCTCCATTCTGGATATTCAAAACGAAACTAATGTAGTGTCTAGCAATACAAATTAACAAACTGACTTTAGGTATCAGTAATTTACCTTCGATATGATCGATTAAAATTCATTAAAAAAATTCTGTATTTATTCTGTAGTTTGATAATTTTGTTCTAAATAGAAGATACATTTTTATCTTTTTTCAATTATTCGTCGATTAGAAATTGTTCTGGTCAAAGCTAGCTTAGATGTATATCTTGGTCTCCCGTTCGACAATGTATATTCTGTACGTTTTCTCAATGTTGCGGAAACAATCGCATCAGAATCGATCCTATGAATATTTATCAGGAGAAATGGTTCGAGGTTTCAGACCCAGTGACTAATGATAGCTGACCAATGCAGCCCATGCCAATTCTTTTCTATTGTATAACAAGGGAATACATTTACTTTGAATTGTCATGCGGCTATCGGTGATCCAATTATTCAGATCGCTTAAGACGTGAGACAATAGAATCGCATCAAGCTTCCGCGAGCGGGAAAAAAAGGAAGCAAAACGAACATACCAAACACGGTAGTAAAAAAAGTGATCAAAAATTTTTTCGAACCACTAATAATAATAATAATAATAATAATAATAATAATAATAATAATAATAATGATAATGATAATAATAATGATAATGATAATGATAATGATAATGATAATAATAATAATAATAATAATAATGATGATGATAATAATAATAATAATAATAATAATAATAATAATAATAATAATAATAATAATAATAATGATAATGATAATGATAATGATAATGATAATGATAATGATAACGATAACGATAACGATAACGATAACGATAACGATAACGATAACGATAACGATAACGATAACGATAACGATAACGATAACGATAACGATAACGATAACGATAACGATATAGCGATATAGCGATATAGCGATATAGCGATATAGCGATATAGCGATATAGCGATATAGCGATATAGCGATATAGCGATATAGCGATATAGCGATATAGCGATATAGCGATATAGCGATATAGCGATATAGCGATATAGCGATATAGCGATATAGCGATATAGCGATATAGCGATATAGCGATATAGCGATATAGCGATATAGCGATATAGCGATATAGCGATATAGCGATATAGCGATATAGCGATATAGCGATATAGCGATATAGCGATATAGCGATATAGCGATATAGCGATATAGCGATATAGCGATATAGCGATATAGCGATATAGCGATATAGCGATATAGCGATATAGCGATATAGCGATATAGCGATATAGCGATATAGCGATATAGCGATATAGCGATATAGCGATATAGCGATATAGCGATAGCGATATAGCGATAGAGCGATAGCGATAGAGCGATAGCGATATAGCGATAGCGATATAGCGATATAGCGATATAGCGATATAGCGATATAGCGATATAGCGATATAGCGATATAGCGATATAGCGATATAGCGATATAGCGATATAGCGATATAGCGATATAGCGATATAGCGATATAGCGATATAGCGATATAGCGATATAGCGATATAGCGATATAGCGATATAGCAATATAGCGATATAGCGATATAGCGATATAGCGATATAGCGATATAGCGATATAGCGATATAGCGATATAGCGATATAGCGATATAGCGATATAGCGATATAGCGATATAGCGATATAGCGATATAGCGATATAGCGATATAGCGATATAGCGATATAGCGATATAGCGATATAGCGATATAGCGATATAGCGATATAGCGATATAGCGATATAGCGATATAGCGATATAGCGATATAGCGATATAGCGATATAGCGATATAGCGATATAGCGATATAGCGATATAGCGATATAGCGATATAGCGATATAGCGATATAGCGATATAGCGATATAGCGATATAGCGATATAGCGATATAGCGATATAGCGATATAGCGATATAGCGATATAGCGATATAGCGATATAGCGATATAGCGATATAGCGATATAGCGATATAGCGATATAGCGATATAGCGATATAGCGATATAGCGATATAGCGATATAGCGATATAGCGATATAGCGATATAGCGATATAGCGATATAGCGATATAGCGATATAGCGATATAGCGATATAGCGATATAGCGATATAGCGATATAGCGATATAGCGATATAGCGATATAGCGATATAGCGATATAGCGATATAGCGATATAGCGATATAGCGATATAGCGATATAGCGATAACGATAACGATAACGATAACGATAACGATAACAATAATACCAATATTCTCCAAACATTGGTACTTTTTAATCCGATTCCGTAGATTTCCTCCATTCCTGTTTGTTCCTCGACAAATAACTAGAATCAAATTATAAGATTAACTATCGAAATAAGATTCGACTGCGGTAGCTAGATTATGATTTATGGTCGCTGTTCTGTGAACAGCATTACAGTTGGACAACTTTCTTTCATTGTGGAAAGTCTGCGTCTATATTTATTATTTTTTAAAGAGGAAAATACAAAAATGGTGACAAATTTAGGATCGTTTTCGCCTGGGCACAATTACTGATGAAAGGTACAAACGTCGCGTTGACAGGGAGCGTCAATTAGCTGAGGAACGAACGTCGCCTGACATTGAAACGGTCTTAAGTAGATCAGCTGCTGTGGGAGTGCTGCGTGGTAAGGATTAGGTAACCGGAGGCAAGGCCGCGGCCTAGTCCCCGTCGCCCAGGGCTCGCAATAAGCGACGGAGTAAGTGGGTGTGGCATGAAGTAAAATTTCTAAAGCAACCCGGCCAACTCGTTGCGTGTTTAACGGACAGGGAACTGACCGTTATTGCATCACGGACTTGACAGCCGGAGCATAGTATAAAAACCGAAATCGTTCAGCAGGAGGGCATCATTCGTTCGAAGTAGATCAATCGAATAATTTGCAATGGCATTCAAGGTACAGTCAATTTTTCAGTTTGAAATTATGGTGGTTATTGTTCGAGAGCAGTAAAATATTGTGTAGTTCAGTACATAGAATGCAGTACTCACAATCAGCTATTAGAAAGTGCTTTTTGACTCCTTTCTCTTTATAGGATATTATAATTGATGAAAATGGTGGAGAGTGGTGAAACTAAATAAGCTCTTCATTTTATAGCTCGTCGCCTTCGCCGCCCTCGTGGCCGCCGCTAATGCAGGAGTCCTTGCTCCTGCACCCTTGGCTTACGCTCACGCTGCCCCTGCCTACGGCTACGCCGCCCCCATCGCTAAGGCCGTCGTGACAAAGACCATCGATGCTGACTTCGACCCCAACCCTCAGTACAGCTACTCATACGACGTCCACGATGCCCTCACCGGCGATGCCAAGAGTCAGCAAGAGTCCCGCAACGGAGACGTCGTCCAGGGAAGCTACTCCCTCATCGAGGCTGACGGAACCCGCCGTATCGTCGACTACACCGCCGATCCCGTCAACGGATTCAACGCCGTTGTCCACAAAGAACCCGCCGCCGTCGCCGTAAAGGCCGTCGCTGCCCCCGTCGTCGCCAAGTACGCCGCCCCCATCGCTCACGCTCCGGTCGCCTATGCCGCAGCCCCCGTCGTCGCTAAGTACGCCGCCCCCGTTGCTCACGGTCCCTTGGCTTATGCCGCCCCAGCTGCTTACGCTTCGTACGCCGCCCCAGCCTACAGCTACCATCACTAAATCAGTGACATCAGTGTGATCTATTTATTCAATAAAAAAAAAAAAACATTTCAGCAACATATTACTAGATGTTTTTATTGGATGAAAATGTCCGTCCTATTTATGTGCCCTTTGTGTGTGTTTAACGTGTAGAGATAATATTTTTCAGAATTCGGATATACCTGGGGCAGTCCAGCTCAACTCAACCATCGACACTCATGTCTTTAGTTTTTTTTGGAAAAAACATATGTTAAAGTTCGAGCGAAAAGACAATGCTTCTGTCAGTTTGAGGTCCTGTATTCAATTTTTGACAGTCATATGTTTTTCAATAAATCTAGAAAATCTAGTTTTTCTCTAAATCTTCTCGAATTTTAATACAGAATCTTAGAGGAAAATGTTAAATACACAAAACAACCGGTATCCTACGAATTTCAACTGAGATTAATTTCAAAATTTATCATTCTTCGACCCAATTTTGATCGATAAAAGTCGCAAATCTCGACTTTCTCGAATGTCGCCATAACCGATTTGTATGAATTTTTTACTCAAAATACTATTTCGAAAAACAAAGTTTTCAAGACTTTATTCAAGATGCCTGGACTTCCGGTTCCAGAGATATGAATTTTACAAATGGGGAATTCCACGTGAACTTGACCTGAGTTTCGCCGCGTCATTTTTAATTTCATTGAAACATTTTTGGGGGATAGTATGATGCTTGAAAACGTAAAAAAATAATCCCCCTTTTTTTTAATTGTCCCGTTTTCGCGTATGAGCGCAAAACCTATCTCAAAAACGCCCTAACCGATTTTGATAAAAAAAAAGGTCGAAGGCTTATACGGCTTTCAAAATAAAAAATTATCATCCAAAGTTGAAAGAGGGCCGAAATTTTTTTCTCCGTTTTTCATCGTATGTTCTATTTTTATGTATGCTATTAAACTATTGTTTGCAAGTAATGCAAATATTAAACTATCATTTAGAAAATTGAATTTTTTATATTATTTCACGGATTCTTATATTATTTTTCGAAATGATAGTTTAATACAATTGCAAAAATTGCTTCGTATTAACGTACAATATCATGTATAAAAACAGAAATTACGATGAAAAACGGAGAAGAAAATTTCGGCCCAATTTCAAGTTTGGATGATAATTTTTTATTTTGAAAGTCGTAAGTTTTCGTACCTAATTTTTTCATCAAAACCGGTTAGGGCATTTTTGAGATAACAAATTATAGGTCTAATAGTAAGATGTGCCAGATTATTTAAACAACACAGAAACGGTAACCGATTTATAAGTCTTCATCGTGTAAAAGCGTATTGAAAGGAAAGTAGGCCAGATATACCGTAGTGTGTAATTAAAATATAAATTGGAGACTTCGAAGATGACCGTTAAATCTTCGCAACACCAATAATTAATTGAGAAAATGGTGGGAACAGAAGATCAATTAACATGTGCTCTATCTCCACGAATCGGCTTCCAAATTTTTGTTCATTTTAGTTGTTTTACATTTTTTGAAATTAGACAAATTGCATCGCGACGCATTGAAAGTACAGAAATATATGAGATAGTATTCGAAAAAAGGGGCTCAGTTAACTTGTATCTTGATTGCATAAAAGACCCTTTATTATACATAGGATAACTCGTGTCCACTTCACCAGAAACGTAGTACCGGCTTCTTCATACGATTCTAATAATGATCGTCATCGTCAGAGTCCACGGACGAAACTACAGGTGAAACTTTTTCCCTTATTTTTCATCTCTGAGGTGGCTGATTCTGAAGGACTTATCCCCATATCACATACGCAACATGTGAGACACGTATTCAACAATCGGTATCTCCCAAGATAAGTGATTTTCATCAAGGGACATAGATTTGATCTATTTCGAAAATGTTTCTAGTACTTTTTCCGGTTTTCTCGAAACAGTACTTTCGACGCATTCCATTCTTCCACCTACCCGATCAGTGTTGAACCGATTCTGAATTATTAGATTCGCAGAGAAAACCTCACTCGAGAAGAATACTAAAGTAATATTAATATCAAGAATTTAATTAACGATCATTTCTGATTCCAGTTTAAAAATTATTGATAAACTCTGCATCTTCCATTAGGGGTTTGGCTGATTCGGCCCTTTGTACCTACTTACCATATATTATAAGAAATTTTTTCCTCCGCAGTCGTTATCTACCTAATTTGTACGTTTTCCGGATGAAGTTTGAAATGAGATTGGATCTTTTTCGTAATTGTAAAAATGAAAAATAACATCATTATTATACTAAATAAATTAACCCTATTTGTCTAGCACTAAGATCGAATTTTGTGACTTGAATACGTTCAAAATTGCGCTCCCGATTTTTAGAGATAATTCGAAACACTTGACTATGAATGACACTTGTACGACACATGATTAAATAAGTAAGATACTTATTATTGTTAGCAAATTGCTCTTCCGTATATCCTCGAAACAGTAACATTATCCTACAGTGTCTCATCGATGATGACGACAAATTGGGAACGATTAGTGCTCCAACAAATCGCTGCTCTTGATGTTAGTCATTAAGACAGTTATCTACCGTATCTGATTTCCTGAGTCCATGCAGTTCTTCCTCGTCTGAAGGTACAACATCAACTACGGAGTCTTAAGACTTTATTTCACAGACCCGGAAGCAAGAGTAGGAGGCATTAACGTGACTACTAAATCGTGTGTGTACTAGTCTGTTGTACACATAATCTCATAAAACTGCTTCGCACGTATCACTTATCACACGTTTTGAAATCAAGTATAAGTTCCTGACCGATACTTTAACAGTAACTGTAACTAAATCCTCTGGATTTATGAATGCACCGCAAAGAAACATACCCACTTACCTGTATCGAATAGCATTATAGAATATAGAGATATACGTCTACGTGTACCTATACATGAGATAACTAAACAGTAAATAATAGCCGAGTCTTTTTAAGGTAGATTCATAAAAATTTTATCAACATATTAAAAAAACTAATCAGTGCTGGTACTCATACGTAGGATCATGATTAAAACTAATTTGAGCAACTGGGGCAGCCTGGCTCACCGGTTCTTGAGAAACTGGTTTAGTCACGTAGTCAGTAACTACTGGGGTTTGGGGTACTTCTTCGTTGTGAACAATGGCGTTGAATCCGCTGTGTTGATCAACTTTGTATTCCACAATACGACGGGTTCCGTCAGCCTCGATCAGGGAGTAACTACCCTTGACAACATCTCCATGGCGGGTTTCTTGATGGCTCTTTATGTCGCCTGAGTGCTCGTCGTGCACCTCGTAGGAGAAGTTGTACTCTGGGTTGGAATCGTAGTCTGCATCGACTGCTTTTACGGATTGCGTATAAACGGGGGCGGCTTGATCGTAACCGGGGGCGGGATTGTACGCTTGAGGCATTGCGGTAGCGACAGCCAGAAGAACGGCGAGGGTGGTGAGCTGGTGAAAACATTTGGAGTTAGGAAAATCAGTATCGAGTTGAAAATTTTCTTCAACATTAATCGAAGAGCTTATAGAAAGAATATTTGCCAGTTCATGATGATTGAGCAGCGAAAATGGACAAGATAAGTTAAAGAGAAAGAGAGATAAGTAAATTGTTGAGCTCAGAGGAGGTTTCTGTACTTTCTTTATAGATAAAGATAATCGAATCTAGTCTTACTTCGAAAGCCATGACTACTTGATCGGTTGAATGACTGTGCGATAGTGATAGCTCGGAAATTGTGAGGGTTTTTATATCAGACCCCCCTCGAAAAGATCTATAGAATTGGTGTGGCCACTGTGATATAGTTATACACCACGATATCGAGGCTATTCACAGAAATTGAGATTTGCACTTGCTCCACATATCAGCCTCCCATTTAATTAAAAACATAAACCGCAGGATAGCATTGTTCGATTTCATGGTCCCTGAATCCGTGCAAATCCCTTAGGTAGTTATATTCTGCAGTAAGTAGAAGAGACATCTCGGAGGTCAGTTCGAAACTGTGGACCGCACTATCTTGCAGTTCGATATCTCTGAAAAGGACCTAATTTAATTCTCACGGTGTATTTAACCCACAAGTAATGATGAGTCACGTCAATTTGTCCCGATGAATTTTGACAGTCAGAAATCGTTACGTCATCAATTT
This sequence comes from Macrophya alboannulata, assembly GCA_949628255.1. Taxonomy (NCBI): domain Eukaryota; kingdom Metazoa; phylum Arthropoda; class Insecta; order Hymenoptera; family Tenthredinidae; genus Macrophya; species Macrophya alboannulata. The sequence goes on along the minus strand of OX451212.1, from coordinate 11,561,499 downwards.
CATCAAGTAGCTTTTATTTACGTTACTGCCTCATGTCTGCGCAATCAGTCTGGTTTTTTTCTTAGTTTCTTGTTGCTCGATTTTTCTCTCTCTATTAGATAGATATAATATTCGATCCATTGGCACGGCTAATCTCTTTCTATTAGAATGTGCAATTTTTCTGATAGTTTATTTCTCGTTTTGTTGCCTCGAAATACATACCGATAGCGGTATTGTCAGCCGATGAAATACGAACCTTACCCTATAGGTCGAAGGAAATTCATAAAAAGTTTTATTGGTTCGTTTCGGGTTATCTGATCCACACGCGTGAACTGTATGTGGTATCAATGTCAGATCTTTTGGTCTAGATTTAGTCCAGAGATAATCGTAACAATGCAAAGTAATGATGTAAGTCGATCAGTAAGTTCCTTCAAGATTTATTGCCTAATTTAATCTACACTGCAAGGCATGCGAATATGTTATTCACCTGTCAAGCATTAATCAAAGGGAATGTGAAAAATTTTCCAACTCATGGCAATATTAGAGAAATCTGAATACTGGTTCTGAAACAGATTCACATTGTTTAATGTGATATCTAGGCCTTTTTAATTGACGAAAAAATACTTCTTTATTCAATAATCTGATGGACATCTGAACACACTGGACACTGAAATACTTCATGATTATTAATAATTCCAACTAACAATAAAAAAATAAAACAAAAACGAGATATTCTGTAGAATAATTAGCGATATCTCATGCAGAGTGATTATATCTAGATGAGCTGATAGTCAAAGAGGCTCAAAGCAAACTCTTCTGATTATCTAATTGTAATCCAGACTGCGATGTGGAGATCGTAAGAGATGAGGAAGTTTGGAAAATATCTTTTCAATAACGATTAAACACAGTAGAAATGATTATGACAGGCGTATAAGTATACGAATAAATTTTTTTGTCTTCTATTTGAATAATATATTTCTCCACAGGTAGACAGGACAAACCTCTAAAGTTACACATTGTACAAAGAGTACGATAATTCTATATATGCAAAGTCTTCTGCGGTTAGGGTCTTAGAGAGGGGTGAGGCGTGGGTGTATATAAACGTACCGAAACAATGCTCAAACATCACTTGGTCCTCTCAAACCATAGTCTCATCATGGCCTCAAAGGTAAGTATCAGTGCTTTTAAACGGTAATCAAATAAAATAAATCTATAACAGCTTTCACAACCAATAATTATTCTTATATTTAACTCTGACATTTTTTCAGCTCATAGCTCTCGCCACCCTCGTGGCTGCTGCCACCGCCGGTTTCATTCCCTCTGGACCCCAAGCCTACCAACCCAGCTCCGGATACAGCAACGAAAATAACGAATACGCCCAATCAACCCCCGACTATAACGCTCATGCCGGCAATGACTTCTCCCGTGTTGGACCTGGCTTCAACCCAAATAATGGCAATGAATTTCCCCAACCGACTGGTGCAGCTGAATACAGTCATGCTGTAAACGAATATGGTCAAACAACAGCTGGCGACTACAACGCTCACCAATCAAACGAATTCGCTCAATCTACTCCTGACTACCCTCATGGCTCCAGCGACCAATTCGCTCAAACTACACCTGACTACAGTCACAGTACCAACGAGTTTGCTCAAACTACTCCTAGCTACTCTCATGTCTCCAGCGAATATGGACCAACAACTCCAAGCTACTCTCATGTTTCTTCTAACGAATTCACTCAAACTACACCCAGCTATGGTTCGACCGGTAACGAATTCGTCCGCACTTCATCAGCCGGATTCACCCATGCCATAAACTATGCCCGTCCTGCACCAGGATTTTCTCATACTTCTACTGACTACGCTCAAACAACACCGAGCTACGCTCATCCAGCTCCTTCTTTCCCTCCTCGTACTACACCTGTATACGTTCATTCGGGACAGAGTTACACTCAGTCCGCTTCTGGCTCATTGTCTCCGATCATCAAATCCGAAATCAAGAACATCGACGCTGATTATGACCCCAACCCAGAGTACAGCTACTCTTACAATGTCCATGACGAGCAGACCGGAGATGTTAAAAGCCAGCAGGAAACCCGCCGCGGTGATGTTGTCGAGGGAAGTTACTCGTTGCTGGAAGCTGATGGAACGCGTCGTATCGTTGAGTACACCGCCGATGCTCAGAACGGTTTCAATGCCGTTGTTCATAAAGAAGGAGTCGCTCACCCACCGGCTACTGAGAACTACACGCCCAGTGCTGGAACCGGAAAGTATGGATCGCCAGTGACTCATGCTCCCCAGGGATACCCAACCCCTGCTGAACACACCGGATTCGCTGCCTCTACCCCTCGTGGACCTTATGATGCTCCATCTGCCTACGGATATCAACACTAATTAGTGATCTTAACATGGAACCTATTTATTCAATAATAAAAATATTTTTATAATTAATACCGTGGCTGTGTTGCATACAAGTTTGTGAAAAATTTATAACTCGAGTTTGAATTTACCCTCAATTACAATGGTTGATAGCATTTGGTAGAAAGAAGAACAAAAAGACTGTCGTGTGACACAGAATTAAGACGAGCAAAGAAACGAAATAATCGATCATCTAGTTTTAGCCAATATGGTATCACTAATTCTAGTTGATACTTTAACCGAGTACAATGATCATACTGCAGATATTACTGAACTCGTTATTATATTCATCGGTTGAAACAGGTCGACGGGTTCAATTGAACCGCCGGATCGTAGAAGGGTACATAAAATTATTTTGCCATTTCGAGTTGGCCCCCGGCCTCTTCTACAGAAGATGTCAAATTTTGATTTTTAAAAGTCGTATCTTTATAGGAAATTCGATTGCGCATCTTTTTTTCCTCTTCAAAAAAGTTCTAATTTTTTTCGTTTTCGAAATAATGGGAAAAAACATGATTTTTTGAAACTGAAAAATATATCTCTTTTTTCACTTCAACCCGCTCTGAATCCTAGAATATTTGGAGTTTTCACTTCAAATTTGGAGCAGTTATGTGTCGAACTATTCTGAAGCTGGTAATGCAACTGAATTTTTTTAATTTTTTTTAACAAAAAAGTTATTCAATTTTTCCTGCGTATTGACACAAATCGCGTTAGAATATTTTCAATCGCTCGGTTTATCGAGTCAAGTTTGAGCAATCACAAACTTCCAGTGGATGAAATGGTCATCGGGATGTGTAGAAGTTTTCTGGAAAGTTTCACCCTAATTGAACTAGCCGTTATTAAATGACCAGTGTTTAATTATTATCTTAGGTGAGCCGCGCGGCGTTGCGAGTAGAGAACTCAGCGCAGAGCTGTTGCGCGATGGGTAGGCACAAGCACGGCCACCTTTCTGGACGGCCGCTACGCGCTCAAGATAATAATTTAACACTGGTCATTTATTAACGGCTAGTTAAATTGAAGTGAAACTTTCCAGAAAACTTCTACACATCCCGATGACCATTTCATCCACTGGAAGTTTGTGATTGCTCAAACTTGACTCGATAAACCGAGCGATTGAAAATATTCAAACGCGATTTGTGTCAATACGCAGAAAAAATTGAATAACTTTTTTGATAAAAAAAATTTTAAAAAATTCAGTTGCATTACCAGCTTCAGAATAGTTCGACACATAACTGCTCCAAATTTAAAGTGAAAACTCCGAATATTCTAGGATTTAGAGCGAGTTGAAGTGAAAAAAGAGATACATTTTTCAGTTTCAAAAAATAATGTTTTTTCCCATTATTTCAAAAACGAAAAAAATTAGAACTTTTTTGAAGAGGAAAAAAAGATGCGCAATCGAATTTCCTATAAAGATAAGACTTTTAAAAATCAGAATTTGACATTTTCTGTAGAAGAGGCCGGGGGCCAACTCGAAACGGCAAAATAATTTTATGTACCCTTCTACGATCCGGCGGTTCAATTCTCGTTTCCATACTATTCAAACAAATATATTATTATCTATAACTCATTAACAATTATAGAGAATATTATTGTGTCAACACATCAAGATACCTCAGACGCTTCCAAGTCGTATTTTCCTACTCTAGACATGGATTTCGAATGAAATTGCTTTGCATACCCTCTTCGCATTGAGATGTAGGATATTCAGGATGTTCTCCAGGAAATCGAATTAATGATGAGAATTTAATGAAATTTGGCAAAAACGGTAGCCAAACATGTAAATAAAGCTAGTTTCAATTTTTGTGTACCAGGGGTACCTGTGAGCCAAGATATAAATAATTATATTTATGCTTTCTTTACATGGGCTCTTACGGGAAATATTTACATTTCTGTATTCTTTCAGACATGACTTTTTAATTGGCGATGAGAATTGGTTATAAATATGTGCGTTCAAAAGAGTAAGAACTGAGAATCATTTTCCGTCCTTAAAAATATTCCAAGGGTACCTATGAAAGATGTATACAAGCAATAAACATAAAAAAATATGCATTATCTCACGAAGTGGAGAAGCGGTGGCAACGTCTGTAGTCGGTCTGTAGTCGGCACGCGTGGCTGCAGCTCACACACTACATGCAGCCTATCGGCGCGACGTTGCCAAGCAATCTTTTACTTTTTCAAAATTCGAGGATTTTCCGCAATTTCGAATGTTTTTTTTCGAAATTTTGAAAAAGTAACAAAGTGCTCCACTTTCTGCAAGGATTATACATCGATTCTCAAAATTTCATTTCGATCAGTCAAGTGATGTAGGAGTTTTAGCTCCCCGCGGATTCCAGCTGATGAGCGTCTTCACTGGCACTTTAAGAAGTAGGCAACCCTTTTACCATCCATTCTCAGGATTTCTCTGTTCGAGGAATTTTTATTCGTCAAGGATTGAAGTCTGCCGTTGAAACGACGTTCAACGATGGCAATAACTTCCTTTGAATCATCAATGCTGATCATACACTCTCGTTGACCCGGCGACTAATTATCTGGATTATTATTTCGATACCTTTTACCGTCGTAGTACAATAGGAATGAAAGGGTACACACACAGTTCAAATAAATGTAGTTTAAATTGTTTTATATTTTAAATAAATAAATCAAGTCATAAATAATTAACTAACAATTAGTGGTGGTATCCGTATGAGGGTGCAGAGTAAGCAACATGAGCTGGGGCGGCGTAAGAGAGGGGGGCAGCATACTTAGCAACGACTGGAGCTGCAGCGTATTTAGCAACAACTGGGCCGTGAGATGCGGGTTCCTTTTCGACGACGGCGTTGAATCCGTTGTGTGGGTCAGCAGTGTAGTGAACGACACGACGGGTTCCGTCAGCCTCGATCAAAGAGTAGCTACCCTCGACGACATCTCCGTTACGGGTTTCTTGCTGGCTCTTAGCGTCGCCGGTCAGGGTATCGTGCACGTCATATGAGTAGCTGTACTGGGGGTTGGGGTCGTAGTCAGCGTCGACGGTCTTGACGACAGCCTTAGCGATAGGGGCGGCGTAGCCGTAGGCAGGGCCAGCGGGTGCGTAAGCCAGAGGTGCTGGAGCAATAACTCCGGCGGAGGCAGCGGCCACAAGGGTTGCAAAGGCGATGAGCTGAAGAGGAAATTCAATTATGAAAAAATATGAACTTATGTTTATATTGTTATTTTAGTACGATGTACTTGTACGATGCTAAGCAATAGTACATGTTCAATTCCGTACACATAAACATCAATTTTTGATTTCAGTTCCATGAATTTTGGAGCTCTCTTATGTCTTATAATAATTGAAACTCGAGTTCGTATTGTTAGATGAAATTTTCAGTTTCCATAACAATGATGCGCAGTTTTGATTTGAAACAATTGAGTATTGCAGGCTTACTTTGAAAGCCATGGCTACTTAGTCGGTTGGATGACTGTTCGATAGTGATAGCTCATGAATCGAGACCGTTTTTATACTAGACCCCCCTTAACTCGATCACTTATGATTGCCGTTGGCGGTCCTGGTGCGACTGCTTTTGTGACGATTATACAATGTACCCCAAGGCTATAAACAAAAAGTGACATTTGCACTTGCTCCACATAATGCGTACTATCTCAAATTCATTACACTAAAATCTGCAAAGTCATTTAGTTATGTCGATCTAAATTGAACCTTTGCAAATACCTGCCAGATAGTGACTTAATAATTGGAACGAAAAAAAAAGATCGTTTCCGATCGTTAAATAATTATTGGTAACAGTATTTGAGCAGTTCGTTTTCTGTCGGATTTGAGTGCACCACGTTGTGCATTTCTTTCCCTGTCATTTAATGGACAAAATTAATGAATTTTTTGACATCTCCTTGGACTATTGAAAACAAATCTGATCGCGTGCAAACCGTGGGCGAAAATTCTTGCATCGTTTCGTGGTATCACGCTGTTATGTAGTTCAAGATTTAGATCAAAGATTGAGGAAAAGTATTCAGGGCAAGTCGAGCGATTATGATAGTTGCCCAATTCTTGCATACCTGACTATTTTATATTGATTGACAGTTGTACCCTGGGCGAAATCCTTCACCCAACATTACGACGTAGCTGGTATAATCTATTTTAAGAAATATCGGTCCAGCTTTGTCAATCATACACCTACATATAGGGATAATGTATATTATACACATATAATACATCAATACAGTAACATGTTCGATTCGCACTAATAAACCTTTGGAAACTCGACAATATCTATCATCTGATAATAATACGTACTCATTGCGATATACAGGCTTACGTTATAACATTATTATAGTAGGACATCACAAAATGAATTTAAAACAAACTAACAGAATCCATATATCAGTATCAAAAAGCGTCTTATACTTACCGGCTATTATACAACTAAAACTTACATAAAAATATATGAGTTCAATTAATTATGCGCATTCGAATCGGCCAGCTGAGAACTCCTACGTCCCTGCCAATGTGGCCATAACGTAACAGGCCTCACGCCTTCTACTATTTGACAATACAACTATATCCTATAGCTAAAGTAATGGACTTGGCAAGAATTTGATCTTGGTGGGGCGAGCGATCTGCTACGACAGTTTCGTTTTCGGCAGGTATATAAGCTCGTGTAGCTGGTGTCTTAGTATCACTTGATCCAACTCGAATACTTCATTCAACATGGCCTTCAAGGTAAATATCAGTAAAAAAAAAATACCGTTATGAACTGACGACTGTTTTCAATGATTCGAATTTTTGTAATTTTTTGGCAACTGCACTAATACCAATCAAGTATTTTCGAGTCGAAGTTTTCTTGCTCTTGAATACATGTCGTTACATATTAATTTCTTTTTGTTCATTTTCGTATCACAGCTCATCGCTCTCGCCGCCCTCGTAGCCGCTGCTAACGCAGGAATCATTGCTCCAGCACCTTACGGTCACGGTGCCCCAGTGTACAGCCAAGCCCCAGCTTACGGCTACGCCGCCCCCATCGCTAAGGCAGTCGTTAAGACCATCGACGCTGACTACGACCCCAACCCACAGTACAGCTACTCATACGACGTGCATGACCAGCATACCGGTGATGTTAAGAGCCAGCAAGAGACCCGCCACGGAGATGTCGTCGAGGGTAGCTACTCTTTGATTGAGGCTGACGGAACCCGTCGTGTCGTCCACTACACCGCTGACCCACACAACGGATTCAACGCCGTCGTAGAAAAGGAACCCGCATCTCACGGACCAGTTGTTGCTAAATACGCCGCTGCCCCAATCGTCGCCAAGTATGCCCCCGCCCCCGTATACTCTCACGCCGTCAAAGTAGCTGCACCCGTCGTAGCAAAGTACTCTCTTCCAGTACAGCACGCACCCCTTGCTTACGCCGCACCAGCTGCTAGCGTCAGCTACTCTGCCCCCGGCTACGGATACCACCATTAAATTTTGACCATGATTTATACATATTTATTTATTATATAAAAAATAAAACTCTTTACACTGTTTACTTCATATTTATGTTTATTACATTTTATTTATACTTTTTTATACCATATTTTTTGATTCATTATTGTAATCACGATTTCGATTAAGATGAAATGAATTCACTGGTATGAGTGTATTTTCGTCGTTTTGTATTCTATGCCGTTAGAGTTATACGTAAATAGACTGGATGCAGTCAGTACAGCCCACTCCGAATGGCTATAAAACAAGCCACATTTTTTAGTGTAATTCTGCAAGTATCGGCTCTAGTGCGTCTAGATGGATATGCTTACTGCATAACCTGCATGATAATGAGGAGGAAAATGGATCACTTTGAGCAGACGATGTTTGTTTTTGCTGTATTCAGGAGCAAATCTATCTTTTGTACTCGTTTATTTTGTATTGTTCGTTCGTTCGTAAATTTTTGCGCTCACGGCTATATTTGACAAATTGACTGTGTCAAAATTTCAGTCATCTAAGTCAAGTTTTTTTGAAGATGTGAATTTTTAAGTTTGATAACTGTCTAGTTCTTACTTTCTTATAGGTAAACTAAACGCATAATTGAAGTATAGATACATACATACACGTTCAGTCTATGAGCCTTACGTTCATTCACTTTACAGCAATTTCTTTATTTTTCGTAGTCGTAGTTAATTTTTGTTCCTGGATATTCGGAGATTGGAAATTTTTTTTTCAATTTCGAATGTCTACAGAACAAAAATGTATCACTCGAATGCTTTTTACAGTATTCGAAAGTTGTCAGTTCATATATGATGTAGTGGAGGTTTGATTTCAGAACATTAAGAAATGAAAAATTTCAGATCGAAGCAGCTGTTAATCTGATTTGTTTTGTACACAACTGTTTTTAATTTGACTACATCTAACTACCAGAGGCAATGAAATTATGTATCTATGTGTGATGGACTGAGAGGATGGTCTTGATGTAACGAAAATGACTGAATTTGTATCGTAATAAGAATCTTTATTGAGAAGCGAAAAAATTCTTGCCTACCTGAAGATTTGATTTATAGTGTCCAGATTAGGTCTAGCTTATTGTAAGATGGATGGTGAGTCGTAGGAGGGTATTTTGTATTCGGAGTGGAATTATTTAAGGCATGTGTTTGGAGATTGCAGGTTCAGTGCAATAACGAAATAATTGGACTTGGGATTTTCTGAGATACGGAATTTATAGGTTTTACGACGGTAGAGGATTAGGATACTATTTAGGATTGAGATAGTTTTGAGCTTCAAGAAAAATGGATTATGGGTTGTAAGGACTGTAACTGAATATTCTAACAATGAGTACATAGATGAGTAAATATAAAATCATTCGGATAGGGTATTGCTTTCTTACATATGGGAGTATCATTATGGGGCATATGAATCAGTCCACGTCAACCGGAACGGAATTTGACCTCGGTGTTTCCGATTTCTCGAGCGATTTCTGGCTAATTTTGTTTATAGAGATTCTACGGAACAAATAAAATCATCAGAGAAATATTTTTTTCTCTCGTCTGGCCTTTCTTCAAATATACTTTTTTTGACCCATATTTTCCAGAGCTTTTTTGCTCATATTGATATCAAGAATACATTCCATAATAATATAATTTCTTTGGTTTTTATTATTATATTCGAATTTAACTTTTGCTGTAATGAAATCTCCATCTTCTTTTAGCGCTCAAAAATTTTGTTGTACCTATATTATTAGATTTTTCTGAATTTTTTTCAAAATTTCAGACAATGGGTATTTTTGGAACAACAAATTTAATCATTTCTCAGATACGCATGGTTGAAATTTTTTTATAAGAATTCAGGCTTGGTTTATCGGCAGGTACTTTCATAAAAATAAATAAAAAAATCGAGAAAATTGAAAATTCGATCGACCCGTGTTGATCGAAATGTCATGAAATGCCCCTCATTCTCTTCGATTTATTTGATAGATTTTTTCTGTCACCGGCAATTTGAAAGTAGTACTTTTTGAGACGTATTTTTATTTTTTTTCTTTGTTTTTAATAAAATAATTTAATTTATATTATAACTCAGCTCTAGTTGTTCGGATTGAAATATATGGGGCATTCCACGTCAAAACGAAAACGGTTCAACCGATGGGTCTCCGATTTTTTCTCAAAATTTTTTTCTTGTTCTATTTCAGGACTAAAACCTACATACCGAAGCATTTTTCAATTGGAACTTCGGTTTTTTATTGACGGATTTTCGAAAATTCGATATTTTTTTAAATCTGAAAATTTCAATATTTTTTTATTTAGTGTTAGGGACGTAACAGCTTGATCTAAGAACAAAATATATGAAACATGAAATGTTCGATTTGAACTGTACTTTTCATAAAAATTTGTATTGAATTTTTTGCGTCAACGGACTTGCAGTGATTCAAGAAATAAATGTAAAATTTCGATTTTTGAAAAAAGTACACTTTTGATTTTTGATTTTTTTTTTTTCAAAAAAACTTTCGGAACTTAGAAAATTTTGAGTACCAAAACCATAGTGGGCCGACGATTCTACGATTTGTTATGAATTTTTGAATTTTTTGCTATAGATAAATAAATGAAATCGTAATTTTTTTTTCGTTTTGTCATTTTCAATAAATGAATAAATTAACTAAAAATATACAAATCATATCGAAAAATGATTATGGTAATTCAAAGAATTGATGAATCAGAATCAATTAATATTAATTGAAGATAATTACCACAAGTTGATGGTGGGGGGCTCGCTGCAGCAAGTTTCTTCCGACATGGAGCACAAATCAAATGTTTTTGCGTTAATTTGCGCATTTTTTCTAGTATTGCCGACGCCGGGGAACGAAGTCCTATTTTTTTCAAATGATTCTTTTCGTTAAACGGGTTACAGCAACGATCAAATTTCATGACAGGCGGCATACTGATAAAATGTAACCTATGTCTATTAAACATCGGTAGTTATCAATGCATGTAGAACTGAGTAGCGCGAACAAAAACTATTATTCGACGCGCCTCTAGTGGTGCTCAGCAAAAAATGATAAAACGAAAAAAAAATTACGATTTCATTTATTTATCTATAGCAAAAAAATCAAAAATGCATAACAAATCGTAGAATCGTCGGCCCACTATGGTTTTGGTCCTCAAAATTTTCTGAGTTCCGAAAGTTTTTTTGGAAAAAAAAAAATCAAAAATCAAAAGTGTACTTTTTTCAAAAATCGAAATTTTATATTTATTTTTTGAATCATTGCAAGTCTGTTGACGCAAAAAATTCAATACAAATTTCTATGAAAAGTACAGTTCAAATCGAACATTTCATGTTTCATATATTTTGTTCTTAGATCAAGCGAACACTAAATGAAAAATCAGGAAACCGGTTGACCTGTGGGCCAACCCTAAAACTTCCCGCTATATGGTCAATATACGTTACAATAAATTGATACTTTTGTGTTTATAATACATTAAAGCAGGTTATAAGTATAGTTAGTTTTCCATATACAAATTTTTTTCCGTCTGATGTTTAATCATAAATCGAGTTTTTTCAAATATCAACATTTCTAGGTTTCAGGGAGTTATATTCGATGTCAGAAGATATCGTTCAGTCTCAATTAAATTCAAGTCCTGGTATACCTTTTCGATCGCCGCAAGAATCATTCAAATCGGTTAACTCGTTCCAAAAGTATCGTACGACAAAAAAAGAAATTTTTGTCGTGCAATATCTTTTAAACTAGTCGTTCGATTTTGATGAATGTTGCTGCAATCGAAAGGGCTATCCAAGACTTAAACCTGATTAAGTTTTGAGACTAATCGCACGAACGGTTTAGGAGTTATGCGCTAAAAACCTGAAATTTTTTTTTTTTAATTTTTATTTTTCGAATAACTTTGGAACTATTCGACCGATTGACTCCAAAATCTAATCAGATCTAAGTCTCGATAAACCCTTTCGATCGCTACAAGAACTATTCCAATCGGTCAATTCGTTCTAATAAAGATATCGTACGACAAAAAATTAGTTACACACACACACACACACATACGGACGTCCAACCAAAAATAGTCGGAATAGCTAATCCTAGAATAGATAATCCTAGGACCTCAAAACGTCGACATCTGATGAAAACTCGGTTTTCGAAAATCGGACCGAAACCAGTAACTTCCCTTCTTTTATGAAAATTTTCAATTTTCATAGCGGGAAGTTAAAAAATATTAAAATTTTCAGATTTAAAGAAATACCGAATTTTCGAAAATTCGTCAATAAAAAACCAAAGTTCCAATTGAAAAATGCTTTGGTATATAGGTTTTAGTCCTGAAATAGAACAAGAAAAAAATTTCGAAAGAAAATCGGAGACCCATCGGTTGAACCGTTTTCGTTTTGACGTGGAATGCCCCATATATATATAAAAAAAAACAAGTACATGTAAGTAATGGTCGGAAAGTGTACTTTTTGAATAAAAAATTGTTCAAATTTCAGGAGGTATTTTTCACTATTATTTTTACGTTTAATTAGAATATAAATTTGATTTTCACAGAGTATGCAACTCTTGACTCGCCACGGTGGGAAAATTTTTCTTTCAATTTTCTTTCTTTTTTTTCAAATTCATCAGAATGTTCACGCTTTCTTTTAAATTCTTATTTTTAAACGAACCGAAATCACAAGGATTAATTTCACAGATTTTTTTTTCATCAACCACTAACCCATTTTATTATTATAATTAATAAATAGAATGAAAACAATTTAAATAATCAGACGATTATCACGCGAACTTAATTTTAAACAATGATATCTTACGATTCCAATTTCAGCTACTCATAACTTACCGCATGTCATTTGGATGCTGATTGACTTGCTAGCGCAGTTGCCAGCAGTACAAACGGAAAAAAAACAACAAAATGGAAATGGAGTCATAAAAATTGCAATAATTTTGATACCAGTGAAAGAAAAACAAAAAGAAAAATGGAGAAAAAAATCTTGGAATACAAAAATAGAAATACAAATGTTCATTCAATCGTCCCTCGAATAAACGAAATGTTTAGAGTTGGATAATTTTCAAATTGAATTGATAATGTCCTACATCCTACATTGTTTTAAATTAAGTTTACATGGAGAATCAATGATTTTCTGATAATCTTATTTGTCATTATTTGATTTATTATTAATAATAATACTGGGCTAATGATGATGAGAAAAAAAATCGGTGAAATTAATCCTTGACATTCTGCAGTCAGTACAAACAAACAAAAAATCCAATAATATTGGAACAAGTGCGAACCAATAGAAAGTAAAATTTTCCCACTATAGGAGATGACTTGAAATCATCGTATTTAAATGTAGAACAACTGGAAATATTTTCAAGAAAATTAAACAAAAATTAAACTTTTACTTTTTTCGTTAAACGTAAAAACGATGATGAAATAGATACGTCGTTAAATTTCAACAATATTTTATTCAAAAAAGTCTATTTTCTGACCGTCATTTTCATGTACTTGTTTCGTTTTTTATTTTTAATTCAAGCCGCCAGAGCTGAGTTATATTATTGAAAGAAGACATTTTTTTTTAATTAAGAATTTCGAGCTCAAAAAGTGTTTGGAAAACAAAATTGAAATAACTCGCGCGTGTCATGCAGTGTGAGCTTCCCCCGTACTCATTTTTTCTTTTCAAATCTAACATATACATATATGTTATATGCAACTGTTATCCTTTTATAGGCCAGTCAAATGAGCTTATTTTAAGCGGAAGTAATTAAATGGTCGATGAAAAAATATGGATAATATCCAAGACGACGTACACAATAACAATCTCAGTTGTTGGAATTGTAGCCCCGTTCATTTTTGCAATAAAAAATTAAAACGTTAAACAAAAGCCATTTTTTCGTGTCGCTGGCCCTATCACCGCGGACGCTGCGAAAACGGCTGAAGGCAGCACAAAAATGAATAGGACCAAAGTTGTAGAGCAGGGGGCGGGCCACTCATTAGGCCCAGGAGCCAAAGCGGTAAATCCACTGAACCTCTTCACCAGCATTGATCCTTTTAACGTCATTTCTTGCATTGGACCATCGAAGTTTCCGGTAAGGACAATGACCGTTTTCAGGTAGGCCGAGGGGCTTTACGGTCGTAGTAATTGTCACTTAGAGTCAGGCTGACTCTGAGCGCCCGGGTGTGCCGGCCCCTGTCGTAGAGCACAAAATTTCCTTTCAGAAAGTTAGCGATGGCACCTTTTTATCTTCGACAGGTTGGTCATGAGAGCGGCCCGAAGAAATAGCCCAAAAACGCTCGATTTTTGCATAACCCTCGAAAATCTGTCTGAATTGTTAAATTCATTTTGAGTTCGTTACCCGTGTGGAAATCTGTGTGGAAACGCCCGAGTTCCGGCTAGCACCCGGACGGATAAATCCAAGTTAGCGCAACTGGTCAGCCCCCGGCCGGGCACTGAGCAGTGAAACTATGATTAGTATTCACACGGTTGAAACCGACCAGCGCCCCCTCAGAAGAACTGACTTGAACCCGATTAGCCCTATCACAAAAGTTCTACCAGGGTTCTGGTTGGGAGAGCCCATATTTCTTCTTTCTTTCTCACTCGCTATAATAGAAACACAGACTGCGGTCGATATCTCGATGGTTGAATAAAAAAAAACAGAAATACAAATTCTTGTTTTATCATGATGCTGATTTATTATTCGCATATACCATATATATGTGTATTTTCTCAAACGAATGAATACATTCGCAATAAATCTTAGTAACTAAACAATTATTTCGTCGACGTAAAAAGTATCAGGTTATCGAAAACATCGTCATGTATAACTAATGGCGTCTCCTAATTGATAAGGAATGCAAGATGCAATAGCGAAAAAATCTTATGAATGTAAGAGTGGCATTACAAACTTTCTATCGTACCTAGTAACGTTACCATTGTGAGCTTTCACTTCTGGCAATACTAGCATAACCATCTTATTTTGGATAGAAAGCACATTGCAGCTTAACTTCGTCGCAGAAGATTTGTTAGTGAGTTCCCACATTTGTAAATGTTTGGAATAACACGGGTAGGAAAAAATTGAGCTTTTCTTCTTCCATACAGACCCTTTAATTGTTATGTAATTTTCGTCATCTGCTGCACAATATATTTCATCAATTCTGAATATCTCACCTGTTGTCAGAATCACATTATTATCCGGAGCATTTTTAGATAGCGTGAAACTTTTGAATTTGATTTTTTGAATTGCCAGATCGGTATGTGAATCTGTTTCATTTCTTGCCCACTGTAGAATTTCGATTACAGGTGGCAAAACTACTTTCTCGCGAATAAATTCTTGTTCATAAAGACGTCGACAAATTTGGGCGAGCGGTCGATTTTGAGTCCTGATACATTTTTGAATTACTGTACCTAATGTATTTTCGAAGGAAAAGGCGGATATTCAAGATAATTCACATTGCATATTGATAGCATCGTCAGCGACATGAATCAAATTGTGCGAGTTTATGACTTGTGATTCTAGCCCATAATATTCCATTAATGCTAAAAAAAAAACTTTTGAGATATATCTTTGCATACTTGTTACGTTTCAAAGCCAATTCCGACGAAAACAAAATGCGACTAGCGACATGTAGTAATAAAAAATGTTTGTACAGCCTCTCATTTAAAATCCCCTTCAGAACGATTGGACCGCAGTATAGTAGAAAGAATCGCAGCTCTGTTGCTTTCCACTTCGCAATATATTTTACAGCCCTTGGTTTTCGTTGAAATTCACATGGAACAAATTTTTTTAAATATTCCAGTCTGGCAGATAATTTTGATTTTTCATTATACGACCTCGCGGGTAATTTTCCACTAACCCAATAGGTTATGAGCTTCTTCATTACACCAGATGTTAAATGCATGCTGTCTAATATAAAGTATTTAATCATATCAATTGGAGGCTGTGAAAGAAGTAATGTTGAAGATTCAAAATTGTGATGCTCCGGATGATCTTTGTTACGAAATGTTTCGCCAGTTCTTTCTTCGCTATCAACTGATGGAAATACTGTTGTCCAATTTTTCTTGAAGCCTTGGACATTACATCTTTCACATGCGTGGAACCCTGTGTGACTCTTTACACATTTTAACATAGCCCTAGCTGGTGTGTCACAAATGAATGAGTGTACAGATACTTGGAGTTTTTTACCATCAATTACTATACCTCCCTCAGATAAAGCATTCATTTCTTCTACAAACTGTCCTAAATATGCATTCATAGACTTGGGCTTCGATCCGCCACAGTATATTGCGACAGGAAATGGCTTATATATATCCGGCTTGTGGAAAATCTTACAAAGTATGGCCGAACTTGCGAAAAACTTGATTTTGCAATTTGCATACCATCAATGTTGAACTGAAGTTGCAACGTATCACCATTGTCGTGTAACTTTTCGTTCACACATTTACGTAGCCCTTCAGCAATTCCAATGTAAACGAACTGTCCGCTTTCTGCACTGCAATCTTCCATCTCTATTATTGCATATTCTGCTCCAGAGGTTTGAAGAAGTGTTTTGGATGACTGTGGTAACTCAGGGAGAAGTCTTTTCCTCAAAATATTTATCAATTTGTCAAGATGGATAAAAGGAATGTTGCTTTGAATAGCCCATTTTCTGATTTCATCCACTTCATTATAATTATATTCACCTAGACTTTCTCTATCATAGTGCTGATTACTATGGCTGTACGCACTACTTGATCTTTCGTCAATGGTGTCTTCATTTTCAGAGCCACGCTCAGAAGCTGTAAGTTTCTCGATATGTTTGTCCTCTTTGTCGTTATCACCAGTAAAGCCACCGCCATCATCTGAAGATTGTTCATTATCAATATCAGCCACATCTATCTGATATGTTGATTCCTCGATGCTCCCTTTATCCGGTGTAGTGTCTTGGTTTTTCTCCTCAATATCTGTGAATATTTGTGAATCTAAATTCAATTCTATAGGTATAATAAAGACTTACCAAGTAATAAGTATACATACAACTAGAAAAATTCTTTAATTATAGGCCTAGAAACTGTAAACCTTCTTTATCAAAAACGTAAATAATTTACACGAAAAACCCGTACATTTTTTTTATCTGTTTTATTGAGTCTAGATTTCGTTTTCAGTCAAAATGTGAGCGTATTGGATTACAAGAAATTCACTTTTTCTCATACATTTGAAAAATCTTTACAGGTGCAATAATCCTGTCCATGTTAAACAAAAATGTGTAATCAAACTGATAGTCATATAAAAATAAAAAATACTCACTTTCAGCATTTGCATCTTGAACATTGGCAAGTTCTTTCATTATTGTTCTGTGTTTTTGAACACGAAGTCGCGTCAACTTTCGTTTTCTTTCGTTATTCTCACTCATTATTCGCTATCGTATGCTACGTGCTCGTGTGAATATTATTTGCAGGTTATGTGTTGACAAATATTCAGAAAAATCAATAAAATATTCAATAAATCAGTCAATGAATTGTAAAATGCTCACAATTATTTGTATTCAGTACGACATTTTTGTGCCGCACTGATATCTAGTGTGCACATGATACATGGGAATTGTGTTGCGCGCGCATGCGCGTACAGAATATTTCGATGTTACAGCACGTGCGAGTCAACACAACACGTGTATAACATCGTTATAGTATCGAATCGTTTCTGCAGTAAAGTCAAGTTTTCAAAATGAAAAGTACTAAGAAAACTGCTACTAAAAAGAAAGAAAGTCAGGTTACAACACGAGGTAAGTATCCGTTCAAATTGTACATCCATTTTATCTGAATGTAGTGTTTTCAGCAGCTTCATCGGTACCTAACCCTAATTCGTCGCCTGGTTTCTTCGTACAAATGATATTATATATTTGGCATGTGGTTCGATCCAACGAAATTGTTACTGACTTTTTTCACGAATAATTATAGCATCTGTGTCAAACTTTTCTTTAATGCGATAGTCACGCGGAATATCGTGTAACAAGTAAAGTTGACAATTCTCGCGTCTATCTTTGTCTTACGCATTTCATATAGCCATGCATGTTGTTTTAAACAGCTGAACTTTGCTTTATACAGGTAAAAATGCAGAACCACATGCAGAAACAAATTCATTAAAGATGTATCCTTACCAGCTTGTACAGTTCAAAGATTCAATGGGTGAACTACTCGACATTGACTGTGTGTCGGATCATTGGCTGCATTATAATCCGAAAACAAATAAGTGTCTCGCAAAGTTTATGCCTCCTCCGTACCCGCCAGAGAGAAGCCGATTGCTAGACGAGATGGTGAGAGAGCGCAGAGATGCTGATCCGGATTGGCCAAAATATGAGGTCTTACTGCGAGGCCAGGCTAGTGAGTTCGATACTTTTTGACTAAAAATTATAATTTAGTTTTCGTTTGGTTCTGCAATTTATTACTAATGATTGATTATTTATCAAAAGTGGTTGCTCTTAAACTTGAGAAAAACCAATACCTTTGTACATAATTACGGGTGGGCCCCAGTGGGCCCCCTTGCGGAAAGCTTCTGCGAAACCTTGCTTTTGTCTCAATTCTCATCCCAAGGAGTTAGAATTTTCCATTTCTTTACCGTCAGACAAGTACTCTTTTGAAATTGTGGTTATTAATGAGCGCAGATAAAAAAATTTTCCTACAAAACTTTACACTCAGCTGATAGAGCCTAATCTCTCAAAACAAAAATTACCTCCTGCAAATTGAAACAGCCTTTATACAATTGTATTGTTTGCAGGTTTGAAGCATGTTTCAAACACATTTCCTAATCTTAAAAGTCGAATCTGGACGCTATATCTCAAATTCGTAATATTTGTATTACTTGTACTTTTAGAGATATATGAAGATGCTCTACATCGTCTTAAAACTCTTAAAAGCGAAAAATATGCTTACACCAGTGAGGATGATCTGACCAACAATGCTAAAAGTCGCCAACTTCTGGCAATATTAAAAAAAAGGAGCGCAGATAAAGACAATCGAATTGTCAACGAGTTGATGCAGGTGCCAGATTTTAGTTCCGAAAGCGAAGTAGAAGTGGGTTCTAGATCTAGTGGTCGAGCTGTGGATTCTGATAGTAAATATTTTAGTTTTTTTTTTGGTTCCTTGATCATGTTTCCATCTTCTAAAATTACTAAAAAAAACTCTAATCAAAAATTCCTTTTAGCAAGACTTAGATTATGGTAGTATGTGTTTGTAAAAAATTTCAATCTTCTGCGATGAAAGTATATGCGCAAGGAACCTTTCATAGAAGATTTTCTGCGCACCGCTGCCAAAAATTCCTTGCGCATACACTTGTATCGTAAAAAATTACAATTTTTTGAAAAAAACGTACTTCCATAATCTGAATCTTGCTGGGAGGAATTTTTTATTAGATTTTTTGAGGTAATTTTAAAGACGAATAGCAACCTT
This sequence comes from Macrophya alboannulata, assembly GCA_949628255.1. Taxonomy (NCBI): domain Eukaryota; kingdom Metazoa; phylum Arthropoda; class Insecta; order Hymenoptera; family Tenthredinidae; genus Macrophya; species Macrophya alboannulata. The sequence goes on along the minus strand of OX451212.1, from coordinate 11,542,260 downwards.
GGCTGCTTCACTCTGTAAGAACTAGTATGTATCAATTATGCCCCAACAGCACCAACAAATCATTCTACTGAAACGTCAACGGATGAAAATCAAAACTTAATCCAGACTTCAAGAAAACGTTCCAGCAAAAAAGTACTCATAAAGAATACTGGTACTGTGGACCGAGCAAGGGTCACTGCGAGAAGTAAAAGCCACGACACGCGTCGTTCAGAATCATCAACATTAAAATCTTCAAAATGTGCAGGTCAGTCATGAGCGGTTTACTTTTGTATAGTCCAATGTCTGTTTCAACATTGAAAACGTATCCTTCAAAATAGATTCCGCCCGATCATCACTGTTGATGATAGCAAGCGAAAAAAGTGGATTTGCTAAAAAAGTTACCAGTGATACCCACGATTCAGAACGACAATCGATATCTAAGCCCACAACGATTGCAGACGACTTATTTATAAATTCAACTATATAAAATCCAACATGTCTCTGTGATAAACAAAAAAAAAAAAAACGTAATTCCTGCAGCAAACTCTGGAAGGTTAGTAATTCCAGGAAGTGACCACATCGAAAACCAAGTATCGCATTATGCTGAACGACCTATATCAAGGAGCTCCGTTGCATCCCAGCAAGTCTCTCTACGACATGGTAAGATAAAATACACTACCTCTTCACCTTCGAGAGCCCAAAATAATGATGTGAAAACAGAGATCTTCAGCATTCATTGAATGTTTACTAGGGAAGACATCACTTATTGTATTTGAAGTAGGGCAAGATTGATAAATAATGAGAGCTGTCAGACGCACAATTTTTGTCATCTCTGTTCATATAATTAAGAACTATATCCATATAGAAACATACTTCCAACGAATTTTGGTTCATTTTATTCAGGTCTGCAGCATTTTGATCATAAAAAGAATGATATTGAAACTCTCCAAAAGGATTTGAAATCAATTAGATCTGACATCACGACAATCAAAAATGATATTGAAGAAATCAAAACGTTATTAACTAATTCGTTGAAAAATTTACCTGCAATGAATTGTCTCACTTTCGATACAAAATATGATCTCAACACACCATTCGAAACAGAAGCCAGTTTCGTTGAATTCAATACAGATCTCGAGAAGGATCAAGAGTTCCGCAAAGACTTCGTAAGTTTTTACTACATATAGTAACAGCATACTTTTAGTGACATAGTGCATGTTATAAATTAAACCTTTAACTTAATTATTATGTTAATTATATCATTCCAGATTCATTCGTTGAAGTTTTATATAAATACGTCTACCAGCGTTTCAAAATCAATTACATCAATATTAAAAAAATATTTCATGAAAAACGTTGCTATCGAATATACCGCAGTACGAGCCACAGGCACAAAGAAGGCCTTGATAGAGACCTGCTTTTACAAATGTTTACTAGGTAAGAGACTTCTTGATGTAAAATTCACATCGGTGTGCATTCGCCTAGACTTGTTCTTGGCAGTTCATATAACTTGATACTAACTCTTGCTTTTGGTAAATAATTTTCAAACAAGAATAAATTGATGATGACTGACAAGTTTAGCATAATATTACCTAGTTTTATCTTTAACGCATGTGAGCAATGGGATTTGAATGATTTTGGTTTCAGATGCTTTTCTACTTAAAGCACAAGAGGATCCACGCCTGAATAATTTTACCGAAAAGTCCTTTGTCTCGCAGTTGAGTGCGGTTCTGGGCAACGTCCGTGACTGGAACGGCACCCGGGAGCACCGTAGAGCTGCAAGGCAGGACGAATAAACCAGCCGAACTATCAAATTTTTTTGTTAAACTAATAAATTATAAAGCTACTCAATAACATATCTTATGTATAATAAACGTACTTTTGACTACATTTTTTGAATTTATTACTTGATTTAATTTTTCTTTCGGAATAAAATTTTGTCGGATATAATTTTATTGATTGGAAAAACCTGAACAGTTCCCGGATAGCCCAACTAGGCTCAGGTTGCCTAGCCCAGCGTTACATTCCCGGTCAGGGGCTGGCAGGATGAGCTGCTCAGCTCCCGTTTTCAAAACGGGAGAACTAGACAGCTGCTAGCCAGCTCCCGTGTGCAATTTCCACACGGGTAATATATCAACGAAAAAAATCAGGAAAATCCGAAGTGTAGTGGGACATATTAAAGAAGAATCTCACGCTCGGAAAATTTTTCTACTCGAGGTCTCGAATGTTCGCGGCCATTTGTTGTTGATTTTTTTTTTTTTTTTTTTGAAATTTCGTTTTTTTCGTAAATTGGATGTAACTTTTGACTTAATTATCGGAGCCGGATGAAAAAAAATGTAATTGCTTTGTCCTTGAATGCTCTAAAAATACGATTGCTCGATTCTCTGCCGTACATGCAACCGTACAGTCGCTATTTGTTAGTAAACAAATGAAAATGCCCTTATCGCTGTGGTTATCAATAACAAACATTATTTTTGGAATTTTTTTCTTCCTAATTCAAACAATTTCATCGCAGTAATGTTTCAGTATTTTTGTATTTTTTGTCAACAAGTCCATTGTTTGTAAATTGTTATAAACAACTGGCGTAAATTAACATATTCAAATTTCGTCACGATTGAAGTTATCACTCGGGTGTGGTTAATTAAGAAGAGAAGGTCTTATCAATCAAGCCGAGTCAATTTATTCATTTTTCACCTGACGTTTCAGCAGTGATGTACTGCCCTCATCAGAGGCTATTTATTACAAAAACAAAAATATACATACAATAGTAACAAAATAGATGGTCAACAGAATAAAATTATTTCTGACATACAAATTTGAAAAAGTCAACGAGATAAAAAATTGAAAATAAAACATAATATAAAATAGTTACACTATAATGAGTGACAGTTATCAGATAGATCTATAACTCGGTACCTTAGGCTAATTGGTGCCGTAGAGCAAAGGACTTGATGGTGGTGGATCATGTTGCTTAAGAGGATCAGTAACTACCGTCCTCTTAAGATTAAAAGCAACTACTGTGTACAAGTGTGACAATACGCTTTATAAATAGGTAAATCACTGTGAGTCACTGTGTTGACATACACCACCGTTAGCTATTGTCAATCACACCAAAAAACTATTGACGTCAATGGTGACGTCAATGAATGTTTTGTTTTGAAAATAGGAATCAACACAAACACACATCAAGAAATCGCTCTATGGCACCATCACATATAACTGACTAGAATCTATGAGACACTTTTCGATCTTAAACGGTGTAGCAAATTAGAATAAGGAAGATGAAGTTTTTTGGTGTCCTCTTTTTTGTTTAGACCTTTCGGTTGTAAATTAATACGTAACATTTCAGAGGTGATCCTCTTTGACCACACTGCTTCCCTATCTAATACAGAGACATTGTCCCAATCCAAAGTATGTTTACACTCTATTTGATGTAGCGAGACTACAGATAGTGCATCAGCCTCTTTTTTTTTTTTTAATATTGTCCTTATGCTCTTCAAGTCTCGTCTTAAGCTGACGTTTAGTTTCGCCTACATAAGACGCTGAGCAATCATTACATTGGATTTTATATACTACATTGCATTGATCACATTTGTCAGTACGATCTTTGCCTTTAATGATTATCGAACTCAAGTTATTATCTATGAAGGGTACTGGTGTGAAGTCAAATTTCTCAAGAGAACGACTGAATCTTTCCGTGAAACCTTTTACATAGGGTAGTCGCACAAATTTGTTTCTTGTGTGCGATAACTGTTTAACTACCATGATGGTCGAAGTGTTCAGGTTTGGATCGGTCAACGTGATAATAATCTTGTTTCTATTATTCTGTATACTCTTGTATCTCCAGTGTTTAACCCGTTTCTTAAAATAAACATAAACATAAGGGAGAAACTTAAATAAAATAAACATAAGGGAGAAACTTATTAGTAATATTGACCATTTCTCCCACAATAATAAACACATTAGTTTCGAGGACCGGTGTGCAGCACAGAAATTAAATGGGACACGTTTATTTCTTAAGAAGAATAATAATGTTTTTTTCACGTCAGCAGACAAGGGTAATGTCACAGTAGCATTAAATAAAGACATCTATGTACAAAAAATGAGAACTCTATTCTCTGACACTGAAACGTACAGATTAGTAAACAAGAACCCGCTAGGTACACTACAAAAGACAGCATATAGAATATTAGATAGGTGGAATGTTAATTGTTTCCTGTTCAAACAATTTCATAAGAACGAATTAACTCAAACCAACACCATCTTAGCCAAAGGTTACGGTCTACCTAAAATTCATAAAAAAGATATTCCGTTCAGACCCATCATCTCGGCCATTGGTAGTCCTACTTATCCTATTTCTAAGTTCTTGAGTAGTTTATTAACGACTAGTATTCCGAAAACTGAATCTTACATTAAGCACAGTTGGGACTTGATTGATAAACTCAAAGATCTACAAGTGCCTGGGGATCATATTTTGATTTCCTTAGACGTCACGTCGTTGTTTACAAACGTACCTCCTGATTTAGTTAAGTCAGCACTCATGAATAGATACTCTTTCATCGCGCAACATACAGTCATGCCTTTAAGTGAACTATTAGCAGGCGTAACGTATTTGTTGGAGAATGTTTATTTTCAGTTTGATAATCAATATTACAAACAAATTTTCGGTACCCCTATGGGTTCTCCGGTCTCACCCATTCTAGCTGACATAGTTATGGTAGACTTAGAAAGAGATTGTTTGGCCAGACTGGACTTTAAACCACTTTTCTATTACCGCTACGTAGATGACATTATCATGTGTATACCTAACTCTAAGATTGACCACACACTTAACACTTTTAACAACTACCATAATAGACTACAGTTCACACATGAACTTGAACAGGAACGTAGGTTAAGCTTTTTAGATGTCCATGTTATCAGGGATGAGTCCAACGTGATAATCACCAACTGGTATCGAAAACCGACCTTCTCTGGTAGATTCTTGAATTTTAACTCGTTTCATCCTATATCTCAAAAAAGGGGAATAATATTTAACCTGGTGGATAGAGCAATTTCACTATCGCATTCGAGGTTCCACACAGAAAACCTTAACTTAGTTCGATTTTTGTTACGGGATAATAACTACCCTGATACCTTTTTTGAAGAATTAATAAAGAAACGGGTTGAACACTGGAGATACAAGAGTATACAGAATAATAGAAACAAGATTATTATCACGTTGACCGATCCAAACCTGAACACTTCGACCATCATGGTAGTTAAACAGTTATCGCACACAAGAAACAAATTTGTGCGACTACCCTATGTAAAAGGTTTCACGGAAAGATTCAGTCGTTCTCTTAAGAAATTTGACTTCACACCAGTACCCTTCATAGATAATAACTTGAGTTCGATAATCATTAAAGGCAAAGATCGTACTGACAAATGTGATCAATGCAATGTAGTATATAAAATCCAATGTAATGATTGCTCAGCGTCTTATGTAGGCGAAACTAAACGTCAGCTTAAGACGAGACTTGAAGAGCATAAGGACAATATTAAAAAAAAAAAAAGAGGCTGATGCACTATCTGTAGTCTCGCTACATCAAATAGAGTGTAAACATACTTTGGATTGGGACAATGTCTCTGTATTAGATAGGGAAGCAGTGTGGTCAAAGAGGATCACCTCTGAAATGTTACGTATTAATTTACAACCGAAAGGTCTAAACAAAAAAGAGGACACCAAAAAACTTCATCTTCCTTATTCTAATTTGCTACACCGTTTAAGATCGAAAAGTGTCTCATAGATTCTAGTCAGTTATATGTGATGGTGCCATAGAGCGATTTCTTGATGTGTGTTTGTGTTGATTCCTATTTTCAAAACAAAACATTCATTGACGTCACCATTGACGTCAATAGTTTTTTGGTGTGATTGACAATAGCTAACGGTGGTGTATGTCAACACAGTGACTCACAGTGATTTACCTATTTATAAAGCGTATTGTCACACTTGTACACAGTAGTTGCTTTTAATCTTAAGAGGACGGTAGTTACTGATCCTCTTAAGCAACATGATCCACCACCATCAAGTCCTTTGCTCTACGGCACCAATTAGCCTAAGGTACCGAGTTATAGATCTATCTGATAACTGTCACTCATTATAGTGTAACTATTTTATATTATGTTTTATTTTCAATTTTTTATCTCGTTGACTTTTTCAAATTTGTATGTCAGAAATAATTTTATTCTGTTGACCATCTATTTTGTTACTATTGTATGTATATTTTTGTTTTTGTAATAAATAGCCTCTGATGAGGGCAGTACATCACTGCTGAAACGTCAGGTGAAAAATGAATAAATTGACTCGGCTTGATTGATAAGACCTTCTCTTCTTAATATTCAAATTTCGATTTCGCGTAATTTCTTCTTCCATTTTTCCTTCACGAACATCTCCATTCAAAGATTAAAAAAAAAAAAATTTAAGACTGAAGTAGATTATTTAAACACAAAAAATTGTTGATGACAATTTCTTCGCATACCCAAAGTGATTTTTCAAAAGATTTTTTCCGCTCTACAAGATGGTATTTTTTTCAAATTTCTGTTGTCAATGCTCACATTATTCATTTATAACAATTTTGTTTATAGAAAATCTGCAATTTCGCAATTTTTTTTTTTTTTATGTTTTCCCATCGCTGGCGAATACATTTCATAATTTACTACACCATTTAAGAACTCGTTACATTCTGATTTAATTTGTTTCATTTAATTTTCAACACTACCCAGGCAGCAAACTTAGTATATTTACGTTACCGCGATATCACACTGTAAAATTGTTGGTACATACCAAAGTTCACGTAAATTTTATGTAACATTGGTGTATCAGCAATCTTTCAATATATCAGAGATGCACTTGACACATAACACTGTAGTATCACAAAGACAGTACATTGTTATGTAGCGTTAATATCATCTAGTTCTCTCTTGGAGCATGTCCAAGTTTGATGTAGCTGTAGTATAACAAAGATGTCACAGTGTTATATCACCAGAAAAGCACAACTGGTTTGTAGAGTTTATATCAAGCGGTACTGTCTTTGAGCAGTCTAAATAGTCGATGTAGCAGGAATGTCACACGGACGTCACAATTTTATATAGTCAAAAAAGCAGAACTGGGTATCTAAAATTTACGTCACTGAGTACTATTTCAGTGCTAAATACAAAGTTGACGTATCCGTTACGTGACGAGGACATCACAGTATTCTGACACAAAGGATATACAATTATTATATCAAATAAACATTCCAGAAAAATCTCCGTGTGCCTTCAACGAGAACAATTCGTACGTTAGCTTTTTAGGTTATGTGTTTACTACGTGTCCTCAAATGTGTAGCAAATTATTCAGGCTCCTGATCAGTTTATATGTATTATTACGGATAGTTCTTCGTTATACACGTATCTAGAATACGTGAAATTAGATCTGTGCATATTTAAAACTAAGGGATCGCGGGAAGAAAGGTACAATTGCTTTATAACATGTAAATAGAAATATCGTTGTAAGAGTAAGCTTAACAGAAATTTTGACTAATTTTTAATAACAATACTTGATTTGAATTTGGACCTAATTACTTAAGCGTAAGTGACATAATGATGTTTGCATAAACAGACAAATCATGTAATTGAAGTGATTGAAGTATATGAATCAAGTAATTGAAGAATTGTGACAAATCAAAATTTTGATAAATGATAATTTCTCGTGATGTTCCGGCAGCAGATTATAACGCAGTCCAAAGCAAATTTGTTTAGATGTCGTTGTGGTGTCGAGGCAGCGTGCCCGACTACGGATCAGTAGGGCGTCTACTGGTCCCGTGTTCAAATCCTCGGTTCGTGCGTGCGATTTTTTCGTTAATCAAGAGACTCGGTAGAGTCTCGCGCCAAGTACATTAAAAAGAATTTTTAACGCACGGCGCGAGACTCGACCCGAGTCTCTATACCCGCATGAGAGCTCTACAGCCTATACGGCGATTGTATTATCCTTATATTTTCTGACTCGAGTTACACACGAGATTCAAATATTTATCTCAGAATATGGCTTCAAATAGCTTTCATTTAAGCCCAATTTTTATGCAATCGGTGGACGGAGAGCTGAGATATAATATTCCGATTTACCGAAATGCTCAATTCGATCAAGAATTTTCGTCCTCTCCGTCTCCATCGTCGTCGTCGTCGCCATCCAGCAGTGTTGCCAGTACCGCTCGGAACGAAGTAGCCACGCCGTGGCGCGCGTATAACCCCGAAGTAGCCTATCAGGCGGGAAATTTTTAAATCAAGAGTCTCGCGCCAAGTACATTAAGAAGAATTTTTAACGCGCGGTGCGGGATTCGGTCGAGTCTCTATACCCGCGTGAGAGCTCTACGGCCTGTGTGGCGATTTTACACGGAGAAAAGATTATAGCAAAATTTCCCATGGATTTCCCATAGATGAATGAGGAAATTTGTACGTTTCAAACAGCGAGCGTCGTGGATCGAGTTTTAATTAAGTATAACTCGAAAACTATACATCATACAAAAAAATGCGGAGTATAAAAAAGTTTCAGCCTGAAGTAAACTTCAAAGTGATGACGTACAAAAAATATTGGCGGTTCCGTAAAGTTGAAAAAAAAATTATACTACAATTAGTGTTAAAAATTTCTCAATAACCACTTCTTTTGGGGTTAAAAGTTTCAGATAATATTCTTCTATTTAAAGCACTTGAGGCATATAAGGCCCACCTTATTTCAAATTGCTTTACATTATTTTTACTTAAAAATAATTATCCCATGAAGGTGGCAAGTGTTGCTTCTTATAATTTCAAACATACATTTCAATGAATAATATGTCTGCATGCCTCGTAATTTTGACTATAATATAAAAAAAATAATGCTTAACAAGGCCTGGGTTGTTTCTCAAGGCCTAAGCCTTTTTCATCTTTTCGGAAAACCATGAAACCATTATAAATAATTTTCTAATTATAGATTTCAAGTGTAAGCACTCATCAATTTATACTTATATTAGGTATATCATTTGTACAAGAATGATATTTCCAAACAAGATTGACTTTGAAGAAGGAACAGGCTTTACTATGCGATGCACATAGGCCTTATTATCCGCACTCTTCAATATTGCTAATGTCATAAGAAGTCTTGAGGATATAGTTTATACTGGATTGGTGTAACCTGTGAATTTTCATTTTTTATGTTCCCTTTAATAAGTAATACATTCACACTATTGTAAGTCCAGTATTTTTGAGATAGGCTTCATTATACTCTAGGCCTAATTACCCTTCGGTACCTTAGTGTAAGAAGCACGTGCATAAATTTTATTATGGAGCCAGATTGAGCTTAGAAGATATGAATTTTTTACTGAATTTATTTCGAAAAAAAACCAACAACAAAAAGTTTGTATCACAAGGACTTCGTATCGATTGATAAAATCTTTGAAAACCGTTAAATAAACAGAACTTCATAATCTGTACTTTCATTCCTTCAATTTCGCAAAGTGCTGAAAAAGTTGTATTTTTGGTTCGAAATGAATTCGGTAAAAAATTCATATCTCCTAGACGAAATCTAGCACCACGATAAAATTTATACCCATTCTTTTTACACTATAAAGGAATATTCTCTGAAATTTTGAGCAATAAAAAACGTATGGTTGTTGAGAAATTTTCAAAACTAATTTTATAATAATTTTCTTTCAACTTTGCGGAACCCCCATATTTTTTGTATGTCATCGCCTAGTCATCACTTCAAACTGAAACTTTTTTATACCTAACATTTTTTGTGAGATGTATAGTTTTCGAGTTATGCTAAATTGAAACACGGATATATTGTCGATTTCCGCATATATCGGATCAGCTGCTAACGTCTGAACGTTTTTTAATAAAAATCCACAAAAATTCATACGTACTCTCATCAAGTGCCACAAACCTTTTTTAAAGCTTGAACCAATTTTCAGAGGGTCAAAATTTATACAATTCATCATGAACAAGACTAAGTACGAATCGAGATGGTACAAAAAGTAATGAAATCCCCCCCCAAAAGCACCTCTGGTGCAAAAACCGTTCGCCAAGTACATTAATGTGATACTTCCCACAAAAATAGTTTGCAGCCATTTAATCTACAAAAGTATTGAAACCAATGGACGTTACCAAGTACAAATAAATTTGCTCCCAATTAATTTCTGAATGTGATCCAGTCTTAGTTTTCGGTAGGAATTTACGATTCGATATATATAATGTGGGTAACACGTAATAAAATGCGACATACGAACTCACAAGAAAAGATCAATTAAAATTGAAATTAGGAAAAAACAAAGAAAAGAAAAAAAAATTTGGAGGTAGTGGTACTTGGCGGGCATTTTTGTAAAAATTAGAAGAAAATATGAATGCCCGCCAAGTACCACTACCTCCAAATTTTTTTTTCTTTTCTTTGTTTTTTCCTAATTTTAATTTTAATTGATCTTTTCTTGTGAGTTCGTATGTCGCATTTTATTACGTGTTACCCACATTATATATATCGAATCGTAAATTCCTACCGAAAACTAAGACTGGATCACATTCAGAAATTAATTGGGAGCAAATTTATTTGTACTTGGTAACGTCCATTGGTTTCAATACTTTTGTAGATTAAATGGCTGCAAACTATTTTTGTGGGAAGTATCACATTAATGTACTTGGCGAACGGTTTTTGCACCAGTTATAATTACAGGCAGGTAGATTTAGGCAGTGAGTTTTCGGTAGGGCGCGCAAATATTGTAATTAGCACAAGATCTTATAAGAAAAACTCAGATATCCGTCGTTTAATCTAATTTTTTTTTTGTCATAAGTCATATGGACCTTTATGCTTAGAATGTTGCAATTATATGAGTTACATAGATCATACATAACCGTTTTGAAAGCCGACTCTACAGTGAGTCCGCTGTGATATATCTGTTACGATCCTAACACTCAACTGGTATATAATTGTTATGTACCGCAAATCTGTAACTGTGACATACCAGCCATATCAGCCTGTGGCGGACATTTTGATATCCATGGACTGTTAAATATACAGTCCCCGTGATGTAGCAGTGATTGAGGAAAGAACCAAATGATATATCTGCTACATTATGGTGACATGATTTTGCTGCCTGGGTACTTACCATTTGACGAGGAGTAATTTCAAGAAAAACGCGAAAAGACAACAAATACTCCGATAATGATGAGATCGACATACGAAGCGAGGATTGTGTGGGAAAGAAGGAAGCAACCGTTCCTAACATCGAGGTGGCTAGTTGTTCTGGCGTTCAGTCCAGAGCAAACAGACCCAGAACCCTAGAATAACCTCAAATAAAACAATTATAAAAAAAATTCAAACATTTTTTGTTATATATAATTTATATAATTTGTAGGATTTTTTATTTATTATATAAAAGTTGTACTAATCATAATCCCCTGTATTCATTTCCGTCCTCCCCTGTCCAATTTTTGTGTAAAAGACAAAACCGTTGTTAATAAAATCGTGTGGAAATTACAGATATAAAACGAATGTATTATAGTACCGTTTTATTAGTCACAAGATTCACAAAGGGTGGGGCGACCCTGGGGGGGGGGGGGGGGGGGGGGTTAGAGAGGTGGTATGCCCCTATCTTTAGATTTTGTGTGTTAGTGGCTTAAGTTGTTTCTTGGGGTAAAAAACTAGGGGAAAAACAGTAGATTCTCCGATCCGCTTCACCCCACCCCAACCCACCCCAAAAAACGTGATTTTCCGTAATTATTTTCTATTTGGGGGGTTATTCAACGAATCGACTTCTATATTCAGCCGTTATAAATGTGCAGGCAACTGCAAAAGCAATTCAACACGTTTTGTCTGAGGGTTGTATCCCCCCTATGACCCCCCTAAAAACCGTAGACCAAATATGAAGTTGATCGAAGCATGTGTCCACCTTACAGACTATTTCTTCTGCATTTTTTAGCATTTTTTCCATTTTTATTGGTTTTTGGAATCCTATTTAACAATATTTTCTCTTTTCAGTTTAGAAGAAGTATCCTCTGATTAAGTTTTACGAAATATTGACCTGTCACTACTTATCAGCACATTGAAATAATTTCATGGAGGACAAAAATTGCACTGTTTAGCCCGAGAAAACTAATTTTTTTTTTCTAATTCTGAAGATATGAGAAGCATATAATTGTAATAAAATTATTCGGAAATCATTTCTAAATGAAAAAATGAAGAACAGAAAAAAAAACATAGAAGACGGTATTCAAGCATACGTCTGCATAATTACCTATTCGTCCGTATATTCACGACCATTTAGAACAGAAAAATTCCGGATTTTTCCATTCTAGCTCTGGTTTTGGCTTCCGTATAATGATTTTTGAAAAACACCACACGGCAAATGAAAGCTCGGACAATTATTTGTAATTTCAATCCATAACAATTTTTTTTAAACCTCTCAATTGTTTGTCCCCAGCAAGCACAGTTATATTACATTTGCATACGGCAGTGCTACATGGCAAACCATGTAACATAACATCAGTATCACACCTGCGTAACATGGGAGTTAGAATTTCCCATTCACCAGTAGTATAGCTGTTGCATAATGAACTTGTCACATTGTTACACTACAAGTTATCGCTGTTATGTAACAGCAATACATTCGTTACACCACAATTGATGTGGCTTTCATATAGCTATAGTCTGCTGTAAAATTTTATTATTCACGTTAAGTATTTCAATTGAATGGAACTATTTGGACCTTAAGAGTCGTAGAAAAAAAAAAAAAAATGTACACATCTTCACCGTCTGGAGGGCTCGCCGTCCTGTATACATGAAAATGCCTTTTCATTTCGCTACTAAAAACGCCACCGATTTTTTTTTTTTTTGCCCTGGTCGAGATTTGAACTCACGCTCGGTCGCATTACTAGTCGCACGCTCTATCCACTACGCCAAACTACCCGATAATGACTGCATCAATGTTTCCGTATTTATTCCGACTCTATATATTAACAACTTTATGTATTCAATTAAAGCCGAAAATTCACTGATTTCTAATAAAAGATGCAATTTGAATCGGTGAGATCCGCTCATATAAAGTTTGTGCTGTCTGCAGGGCAGCAATACTGTAAGTATACTCGATGTATATATTTATCACAAATTTACAAAAAATTACTAATCATCACAATAATTCTTACGCAGTGTAAAAATTTTTTAATATCGATCACTAGTTTAAAATGCATTTGTTTTACACTTGAAACGTCAGTTCTTTTATGGCACTTGGTATCATATTAACATTAACGGGTCAAGCTTTACAGGAATTTTTTTGAGTTAATCAAATGATTTCTTCTTCTTTTAGATAAAATATGTCCTTGATCATTTTGAATATAGTATTCACTACACGCTGCTCTATAGCAGGAACTATAATTCATCAAGAGACCGATAAATCATCCACTAGTTCTTTGATACACACGTGTTATTAACTGTTATAGTTGCAGTTTAGGTTAGGTCACATAGCGCGCTTGATATATGATTAAAATCAAAACCTCTGGTGCAAAAACCTTTCGCCAAGTACATTAATGCAATCATTACCCACAAAAAACATCCTCCTGCCAAACATCCTCCTGCCAAAAAACCTCCTGCAAAACAATATATACAAATATTTTATTATGCAAAAGTTAATTATTCGTTAGAATCAAAAAAATTAATCGTTCATCGACAAATGTATGGAAATCACTAACTATTGCCAAGTACATGCCTCGCGATTTATTTATACAATATCAAGATACTCGGTAGAGTCTCACGACAAGTACATTAAAAGGAATTACATCGAACTCATGAAATAAGATCAATTAAAATTAAAATTAGGAAAAAACAAAGAAAAGAAAGAAAAAAAATTTGGAGTACGTGGTACTTGGCGGGCATTTATATTTTCTTGTAATTTCTACAAAAATGCCCGCCAAGTACCACGTACTCCAAATTTTTTTTTTTCTTTTCTTTGTTTTTTCCTAATTTTAATTTTAATTGATCTTATTTCATGAGTTCGATGTAATTCCTTTTAATGTACTTGTCGCGAGACTCTACCGAGTATCTTGATATTGTATAAATAAATCGCGAGGCATGTACTTGGCAATAGTTAGTGATTTCCATACATTTGTCGATGAACGATTAATTTTTTTGATTCTAACGAATAATTAACTTTTGCATAATAAAATATTTGTATATATTGTTTTGCAGGAGGTTTTTTGGCAGGAGGATGTTTTTTGTGGGTAATGATTGCATTAATGTACTTGGCGAAAGGTTTTTGCACCAGAGGTGCTTTTTGGGGAGATCTCACGACTTTTTGTACAATATTGTTTATTTCTTATCCTGTACGTAATGAATTGTACAAATTGCCGTGCTATTCTCAATGTGGAAGGTACGGCTAAATCTGTTTTGGCGTACTATTATCCACTAGATTATAACGTATCACAAGACTATATAAATGCTATGAAAAATTTTTTTGAGGCCTGATTATTGATAATTCAAGATAAAGTAAATGTCATTCTTTCAAATTCATATCACCTACTTGGCAATAAGATCTGATTTCAATATTTTTTTGTATGAAAACGACATTTTTGTATAATGTACTTGGCGAGAGGTTTTTGCACCAGAGGTGCTTTTGGGGGGATTTCATTACTTTTTGTACCATCTAGATTCGTTCCAAGTCTTGTTCATGATGAATTGTATAAAGAATTGTAGAATTTATACATATGAAAAATTATACATTTTGAATTTGAAAAGGGCAAACGGTCATATGATGGCGCTTAGGACGTTATGCCAGCTACAAACCTGGGCTTGTCGGTTTCATTGCCATGCGTTTTGATAAGCCACGTGTCAATATGAATAAGAAAATCACCATAGTGACAGTTATAATGCAATACTGGCTAACAGTAGCTTTTCTTTATAAAAAATATGCACTATACTTTTGAACTCTGTGGATTCGAACTCCAGGTAGAATCAATCACTCTGTAACTGTGACGTAGGGAAAATTTGAAGATCAGCCTTATATGAATGTAGAATTGAAAGGAAATTTGACCAAAGATTAATTCGAACATGAAGAAACTACGGCAACGATTCTATATCAAATCAGAAATTGTCATGTGGTTAATAGTCTTTATAAATTCACTCATAAATCTTGGTCTACTGGTAACAATAAAAAATTATCTATACTTTTGACATTCATTACATCAAAATATTAGAGACAAAAGATAGTTGATCGCTGGCTTCAATGGAAATAAATAGCACTGAGGATAGCCCCTAGAACCTTGTCGTACTATCGGATCATAATTCACATTTTTGGATTCTTATAAACTATTCTTGTCACTGGATATGAACGGTTCACCTACCACGGTGATGTTATAATAATAGTACAAAGTGATGTGATTGTAACAGGATCAAACAGTATTATTTTCTGTTTCCTCATTTACTTATGAGTTCTGAATTGTGACTTGTGAAGGGACAATATATCTGTAAACTCAGCAGTTGCAAGCGCAGTGTTCATTGTGTGTCTCATTGATTGGAAGGCAACGTAGACTACAACGGCTCTAGAATTTCGGTACTGAAAAATTACAAAAAACATGCAGTGAAAACGAGAGAATGATCAATATAAATCCACAGAAATCTGAACTCATATCAGACCGAGCATCATTAAGCTAAAATGTACTACCTACAACTGAGACGTAAGAAACGGTCTGAAAATAGTGTTTCTTTGATTTGAAGATATAAACATTCCTATCCCAACTCAATTGAATTTTGTGTAGAATATAATTTGGAAAAAATTCTGCTACAACAAATCTATTCATAATCTTTAAATAAATACACAAACATGTCAGCCCGGTCATCCATCAAAGTGCCCTTGTTATAAAACGTGGTCAAGTGATAATAACTTATGCCGGCGAAATTGTCTTCATCCCATTGCTGTGATCTAGACACATTTACACGGTATTCACAAACCTTGAGGTCTGATTTTAGCTGTCTGAAACACATAAACGCATTCTACGAGGCACGACGTCCGGCACTGTATGTATACATAATGCGATTGTTAACATTTGTGTAAGAGTTAGCTTATTGAGAGAAATAAAAATTAGGAGCAAGTCTACGAAAAGTATCCTACGACACAAGCCGGACTTGTTGATCTGCGTCGTTAATAATCGTGACCGATGTGACAGATAATTCTCATAACCTCGAAAACTCGACGTCGTAAAATAAACAAGTAGAAATAATTAATAAGCATTACTATAGAAAATACCGGTGCTGATCTCAACAATTTCTGCTTCACAAATTATATCGAAGTTTGCATTAATAATTATTTGAAAAGTTTTCAGCTACTCTTATTATTCTTCTCTTCTACCGAGCTGTCATCACGAAATATAGGTTATTATTCTTCGCATCGCGCACGCACGACGCGCATAAGACTCGTGCCCATGAACCATAGAATAATAAAAACACGTTACAGTATAGGGTAGACCGGCAACTCTGTCTGATTTCATACCCGTGTATTCTCCCCTGTCCCAATGTCCTCTCTATGTCCCTACATACCCAGGCAACTTTACACTCATGTTGACGGAGACGTAGACGAAAATTCTTGATCGAACCGAGTGCTTGTAATTTAATGAAAACAGAAAATAATCAGTTTCCGTGCACCGATCGCACTGATCTTGGTGTTGAATAAAAGCTGCTTAGACCCTCATTCTAAAGATAAATTGATAGTTTACAGGATGATATAGAATACGGTGAAACATTAAAAATATCATACGATTATTACCCCCACTCCGCCGAATCGCAGTCTCTCCGGTATCGAGACTCGGGTCGAGTCTCACGCCGTGCGTTTAAAAATCCTTTTAAATGTACTTGGCGCGAGACTCTACCGAGTCTCTTGATAAAACTAAGATAATGCGTAATCGACCAGAATTAAAAAAGTGGGTTAAATAGTTTCAAATCAAGTACTTTATATTATACTTGCTCAAAACCTCAGCAATTACAAACACAGTACGGGTCACAACTGGACTCAGCACGATACAAACGCCCGACGCGCGTAGATGGGTGATTCTCCCGAAATACTCATTTTCCGGGTTACCGAGTTTATTTTCTATAATCGCTCTGATTTCTCAGATTTTCTCAACAGAATCTATTAGATCTCAACATTTAGAGATAGGGCTCGAAGACAGATTAGAACAAAAAAATCATGTTAGTAGATATAATATGGGGATTCTGGAACAGCCGCCAGAGGCGCTGCAGTCGTGGGTTACCGACAGTCGGTAACTTGCCGATTGTTGAGTGGGTAAGTTACCATCCGATTTTCTGTATTACCGGTCTCGCCGATCTGCCGCCAGAGGCGCTGCGGTGGTGTTACCATCCGATTTTCTGCATTACCGATCTCAGACTGCCGATTTTCTGCAATACCGATCTCAGAATTCCGATTTTCTGCACTACCGATCTGAGAGCGGATATGTTATCTGTCGATTTTGCGTCATGCGGGGGCGCCACTGCCGATTCGCGGGCAGGTATGTTACCATCCGATTGCCGATTATCCGATTTTTCGACCTTACCGATCAGTGAGCAGGTATGTTATCATCAGCTTGCCGATCAGCCGATTTCTCGACCATACCGAACTGCGAGCTGGTCTGTTATCAGCCGATTTTCTGCCAGCCATAGTTAAGCATGAACCAACGTGAATTCTATAAAAGCATTCATTTTATACATGAATATATCAGTTACCCTGGTACATAATCATCATTTGTTATAAACAATTCCTCTGTCAGCCGTGATCGTCTAGTGGTTAGGACCCTATGTTGTGGCCGTAGTAACCCAGGTTCGAATCCTGGTCACGGCAAAAGACTTTCTCGTATCGACAAAGCGGGGGTTAATTTTTAGCATTTTGATTCTAATAATATTAATAATTGTGTAATAATAATAATAATAATAATAATGAGAATATAAATTTCATGAAAAACTTCTCAAATCATGGGGATGAAATAAGTAGATGCAAATTCTAAATCAAATTCGATATTATATGTATATATTCTGGTAAATATACAAAAATTAAACTTATTATTAAACTTAACTAATCTTAAAAACTAAAACGTAAACTAATAACCTAAAGATTATATATTGACAATAATCCTCCCGGCATCTGCCATGCAGGATGGCCCCAATCTTGCACCGGGTGATCTTCGCCCCAGCGTCCATCCTGCATCCATCTGATGCCGAAGAGGTCGAAGTCTTCCTCGCTGCCGCATTCCAGCTCTACGGCAGCTTCGAAGAATGCCGCTTCGCGGCGAATTCGGTCCCGATTCGGCTCACCAGCCTCCCGCTCAATCCTCATGTAGTGGAGCTATAATGGAAAATGATTAAAATTATTATAACATCTAACCACAGAATCACTTTCAGATAACTCGATCACTTATCGATAAACACCAATATGGATACTCACCATCATCGCCCTGAAGTATGCGATCAAGTTCAGTCTATAACCGTTTGCCATTTTTTTTGCTTCTTTTTTTTTGTAAATTTAATTTATATTTTATATTTACGGTTCTTCGTCTTATAGCTCGATGTTCACTAGAGAGCACAAGTGATGAGTAAAAACGGGTCGATTCCTCATTTTATACCTGTGGAAACTCGAAAGCTTACACCCGATGCATAGTGGTCGACCAATGAAATTTCTCACACCCACCGTGTCGTAAAAGGTTCGGCCAATAGCGTGAGGGTCTTTTCTTTTGAAGAAAGATTTTGACACCATGCTGTTAGCGTAACAGCCAATGGGTTGGATATTCGACTGAGAAAAAATTGTGGGGTAGGGGGAGGATTTCAAGAAACTGACCCACAGTGGGGGTGTATATTGAGCCAATGATCAGTTTGCATTCCACAACGATCTAGTGTATACGAAACTGCAACATTAGAAGGGTGAAGAAAAAAAAGTCATGGACGGTAAAATGTATGCGGAACTTCTTGAGATGATGGAAAATGCTTACGCCTTGCTACGCACACTGAGCCCTGGACCGATCAGCAAAGATATTATTTCCCGTTGGTGCGATATCGGTCTTCAAAATATCGGATTTTTGTGCGATATTCTCAAACGTCCACACCTGAGCGTTGCCGAAAAACAACAGATTCAACATACAATTTCCATGCTGCAATCATACTTGGTGAAATTTGAACGACAATGCGGGGGTATTGTTGGGGGTAATATTGGCGATGACATCCATAATCGTGTTCGATGGGATGATATGGAGAGTGCCTTCAACTGCCGTATACGCACCGGAGCTGTGACAAATCTCCAACACAAGGATTTGGCAAGATTTTTGAGCGATGCTGAGGCTGTTACGATGGAACGCTTGAAAGATACTCTACGCGATGAAGGAAGTATTAAGGTGAACGTGAGCATTTCATGTAAATTTGAGAACGTCAAAGGCGACGAGGTTAGTCTGGAGGTAAAGACCTTCAATACGCGCAACGCCACGATTCTTCCATCGACGGGGCTGGAAACCTGGTTCATCGATAACGTAACGAATCCTCTGCTGGTTAAGGTGGAGGATTTTGAGCAACGTGACTCTGGCTGGAGTATGATTGAGATAATCAACGCCGTGGTCTGTATCAACCGATACGAGCCTCTTTGCGGCGGACTCTCAACGTTCGTCGTGCTGCCTCGGGACATTCAACTGAAGAAAGCCGTGGTCAACGTGCAGAATGATGACAACCGATGCTTCTTGTGGTCCGTCACTGCCGCCCTACATCCCGTCAACATCGGTGTGAGCAGGACGCAGAGCTATAAACGATACATTTCCAACTTCAACTGTACAGGTATAAAGTTTCCCACCACCCTGCGTTGTGTGGAAAAATTTGAAAAGTTAAACAATTTGAGCATTAATGTATACGGAATCGAATCGGAAACTTTTCAGAGAAAGAAAGAGTCTGAAAATAGCGTTATCACCCCTCTTTATTTAAGTAAAAATGTAACTGAGAGCGATGCAATCCACCTGCTAATGATTGAAAGTAAGAGCGAACCGAATGATAATGATTTAAATAATTTTGAACCCCGATTTCACTTTGCTTGGATTAAGAATCTTTCGCGTTTAGTTGACAAACAATTGTCAGGCCATAAATGTGCACAATTTTTATGTGATAGATGTCTGTGCCACTTTAGCATACAAAATGCCTATGAAAATCATCGGCAAGATTGTCTGCGAATGAATAAAGTCCGCATGGAGTTTCCCACGGAGAAAATCTTGGAATTTTCCAATTTTCAAAATCAGGGTACCGTGTCGTTTGTCGTATATGCCGATCTTGAATGTATGATGCAGCCGGGGGTGAAAGAAGCTCAAGAGCATATCCCACATAGTGCAGCGTATTATATGCACTGCGCCTACGATGACACATTGTCAGAATTTAAGAGTCATCGCGGATCCGATTGCATTGAATGGCTGATCACAGAGCTTCGCGAATTATCCGTGAAAGTAGAGTCGCGTGTAAAGAATATAATACCGATGGAAGCGTTGAATCAAGTGCAGCGCGATCGTCACATGCGAGCGAAAAATTGTTACATATGCGAGAAGCCGTTTCTACCTGAGGAGAAAAAATGTCGCGATCATTGTCATTTTACGGGAAAATATCGCGGGGCCGCACACAATCGCTGCAATCTTAATTTTCAAGAGTCGCACACGATTCCGGTGGTTTTTCACAATTTATCAGGCTATGATTCTCATTTTATCATAAAATCTCTAGCCACAACTTTTCCAGGCGATATTACCCTACTACCTATCAATAAGGAAAAATACATATCGTTCACGAAGAAAGTGGATGGTACCATAATTAGTTTGAGATTCATAGATTCGCTCAGATTCATGGCTAGTGGTATAGAGAAGCTAGCATCGTACGTCGACGACTCGGATAAGCAAATCACGCGAAAATTTTACAAAGATCAGGATAAATTTAGCTTGATGATTCGTAAAGGCGTCTTTCCATACGAATATATTGATTCTTGGGAAAAACTCAATGAAGCGAAATTACCCAGCAAACAAGATTTCTATTCAAAGTTGAGCGCCTCGGGTATTAACAATGCCGATTATGAGCATGCTAAGAATGTTTGGGCCAAGTTCGACCTGAAAACTCTGGGTGAATATTCCGATTTATACCTAAAAACAGATGTACTTTTATTAGCCGATATATTTCAAAATTTCCGTGATAGCTGTGTCAAAACGTACAACTTGGATCCATTGCATTATTATACAGCGCCGGGGCTTGCTTTCGATGCGATGCTAAAGCATACGAAAATTAATCTGCAACTTTTAGATGATCCTGAAATGATTCTATTCATTGAGAAAAGCATTCGTGGCGGTGTGGCTCAATGCTCCAATCGACAAGCTAGAGCAAACAATAGATTCATGGGCGAAGATTTCGATTCAAGCAAAGCGGAATCATATTTAATGTATTTCGACGTGAATAATCTTTACGGCGCGGCTATGAGTGAGAATTTACCGAGCGGCTCATTCGAGTGGGAACTTGATAATAACACCGATGTAATGTCCCATCCTGATGACTCACCGATCGGCTACATTCTCGAGGTGGACTTGGATTATCCAACCATGTTACATAAGCAACATGCGGATTTACCCCTCTGCCCCGAACATTTCATACCACCGGGTAGCAAAATTAGAAAACTGGCAATGACGCTTCTACCCAAAAGAAAATATGTTCTACACTATCGAAATTTGAAACAATGCGTAAAATTGGGTTTAAAGGTGGTGAAAGTGCACAGAATTCTCAGGTTCGCACAATCACCGTGGTTGAAGCCATATATCGATCTCAATACAAATATGCGGAAGCAGTCGAAAAACGAGTTTGAGAAAAATTTCTACAAGCTTATGAATAATGCGGTATTCGGCAAGACTATGGAGAATGTGCGTAATCATAGGACTGTAAAACTAATCACAAAATGGGGCGGTAGGGGTGGTGCGCGCGCTCTCATTGCAAGACCAACTTTTCATAGCTGTACCGTATTCGATCGAGACATGGTGATTATTGAGCTAAATCGCACCAAGGTATATTTCAACAAGCCTATATACATTGGTGCTGCAATTCTCGATCTTTCGAAAATATTTTTGTACAACTTTCACTATGATTATGTAAAGAAGAATTTTTCAAGTGGTGAAGCAAAATTAATGTATACCGATACAGATAGCCTGATATATCACTTTACCGTACCAAACATCTACGAAATCATCAAACGTGATGTTGCGACAATGTTCGATACATCAGACTACCCACTAGACAATGTCTACGGTATTCCCCAGATGAATAAAAAACGTCTTGGTCTGATGAAGGATGAGAATAATGGGAAAATTATGACTGAATTTATCGGTCTGCGGGCGAAATTATATACATTCAGAACTCGCGGGAATACCGATAAAAAGCGTGCAAAGGGTGTAAAAGGGTCGACCTTGAAATCTATCACGTTCGATGATTACAAACGATGTCTTATTGATCATAAGAATTTAGTTGAGAAACAGTGCATGATAAAAAGTAGTCGGCATATAGTTAGCACTATTGTACAGAATAAGTTAGCCTTAAGCTGGGGTGATGACAAAAGACAGCTGATACCTGGTGAAACCGACACTCTACCCTGGGGTTTCCAGGATGATGCAATCTTGTAAAAAATTCTGATTGTTTTAAGGTTTTCTGTAAAAGAAAAAAAAAAATAAAAAAAATAAATAAATAAAATAATCCTCAATTTACTTTACATGCAAATGTGAGAAAATTTTACCAAATGTGAGAAAACTTTTTCCAAATGTGAGAAAACTTTTTCCAAATGTGAGAAAACTTTTTTCAAATGTGAGAAAACTTTTTCCACACGTTTGAGAATTTTTTTCTCTGAAGATTTTGTAAAACTATCGGTAGGATTGGGTGAATGGAAAAAACAATGCTTGATACATAATAAATTCTTTTATTAAAAAATGATTACATGTTTGATTTATTTATCCAACTATTGTGTATATTGTCCATTCCCAACCATTTGACATATAGCTCATCACCACGTTTCCGCAGGACCTTCTCCACAAGATAACCATCAGGATATTTCACCTTACCGAGTTCCTCCTCATAAAAACCCCCGGAGATGGGATTGTTCAGGTAGTCGGTAAGTTTGTATGTCGGTGGGTTCGTATTCATCACCTCAGTCACGGTGAATATTTCCGTTGTCCAATTTGGTGTATAGCCCTTTTCGAAAACATGCTTATATATACTAATTCGAACTTTATCGCCTACTTTAAACTTTCGCTTTCGTTGACTTCTCTTGATCTGTCGAGGTTTATACACATCTCGATATAGTTGCTTTTCATTGGCCACAGTGACGTCGTTCGGCCTCATTCGTATTGTTCGATGCTTGGTGTCGTTGTAGGATTTAATTGTATCGGATAAAATATCAATCCACTTATGATTCCCGCGGCGAGTGAACTGCACCCACATCTTATTTTTCAACGTCCGATTGAAGCGTTCGCATATCGATGCCTTCAGGTTGCTGAATGTCGAGTACATGTTAATACCATACTGATCCATGAGAGCTTTGAATTTGCTGTTATAAAACTCAGTACCCCGGTCCACATGTAGATGCTTCGGAATACGTCCTTGAGTCAACACGAATTTCATTGCGGTCGTCACATCATCGGCATTCTTAGTCTTGAGGGGCACACCCCACGCAAACTTGGAAAATATATCGATAATTGTGAGTAAAAATTTATGTCCATTGTTGAATCGTGAGTATGCAGACATATCGACAAGATCAGCTTGCCAAGTCTCATCCAAGCCGCGTATATCAACATAACGCCTGGAGTATCTGCGTCTAGCGGGTCTATGGAGCTCGTCGGCTATCGTCTGCTCCATGTTTGATTAAGGGAATTCCACGGATATAGTCGTGTTGGCTAAGCGTTTGAACGTTTTTTGCGATCACCGTCAATCGATTCTCCAGAGCTTCGTTTCCCTCCTTCAGAGCCTCAATCTTTACTTTCGTTAGAGACCAAAGATGCTGACCTGTTTCATCAAAATTGCAGCTATGTTCTTGATCTAGGCGTGCAACAAGTCTAGATTCCAGAGCATCGAGTGCCAATTTCATGGAGCGCTCAAATTCGGTTTTGATCGCATTCTCAAGAGCATTAAACGAGTTGCGCGTAATAGTCTCAAGACTTTTCAGAGACGCAGCGTCGTTTGGCTGCTGCGGATCTGCGATATTACACAATCGTTTGTTGCCTATGTCATACTGTTTATCTGTGGTAGTCTTGAATCCGACACCAGGAGGACCCCGAATACCCACACTTTTAATTTTTCCGTCAGTCAACTGACGACCGAATATATCTATGCTCATTGCAGAATAATTCAGTCTGAATTAAAGCGAATTCCTCGGAGCATCCCGTTGTGGCTGAATCTTTCAAGAACACTTTCCACCCCAGCCAATCGCATATTTAGATCTTCATTATCTTCCGTAAGAGCATCAATTTTTTTCGTCGCAAGAGACCAAATATGTTGACCCTCCTCGAAATGGTTGGTATGTTCTTGATCTATGCGCGCATTGAGTTTGGATTCGAAAGCATGAACTGCTTGCAACGTAGATTGTGCAAATGCCTTTATCATAGCATACTCAAAAACCGCTAATGACTGCTGTGTAATATCCGTAACACGTTTTAGAGAAATGGCATCGTTCGCATCCTGAGGATCTGCGATATTACACAATCGTTTGTTTTCTATATCGTACTGACCATCGGTGGTAGTTTTGTATCCTATACCTGGCGGTCCCCAACTACCCAAGCGTTTGAATTTTTTTTTGCTCGCCAGCTGCCGCCCGAATATGTCTATGCTCATTGCTCAACGGTCACTGGGTGAATGGTGGTTTAAAGATGATTTGTTGCTAATAAATAATCCTTGCCTCGCGCAGTTCTTCAATAATGGAGGATATTTCGTTGGTATGACTGGTATTACCCGCGGCTTGAGATGCCGTTAATAACCGAAGACGATCAACAAGTTCATTAGGATCATTCCAGTATACATAATCCATTCTTCGTCCTTGTGCAATCTTATGAGTGGGTAAACCTTTACCGAATCTTTCCTCGTCCTTTTTCGTCGGTGGGCTCATGTATGGAGCAATGTAATCTCTATATTTGGCGCTTTTTTCCCTATCTTCGTGGGGGCTTCTTTCGGGGTTGTAATATTTTCGGTATGCATTCGTTTTTTTCACAATTTTGATATAATTTTGTCTGTCACTTTTATTCACAATCGCGGGATCGGGTGACTTTTTGAATAACAATTCAAGCAATCCCGGTGTGTTCTCATAGCTTTTATCGCCTACATATATCAGATCATCGCTAAATTCGATATCCGAATTGCCGATCTTCATTCCGCGCACCAACTTTCGAACACCATATTTCTCATCCAAGTTCTTACGCTGTTTGGTGGAGGCAAACATGTTTAAATAATGCGCTGTCTTGACCCCTTTTTTCGGATTCGGCGTGCTTGTAGAGGCGGGTGGAACTTCATCATCATCTTCCTGGTTGATATCATTTGATGCATCCATAGCGGTAGCTGATGCACCATTATTGTCTTCAATAGCTGTGTTAGCTACAAGGGTATCCTCATTCGCACTTTGATACGCATCATAATCATCATTGTCAACATCATAATCATAATTCTCAGTTTTCACAAAATCTTCAGTTTTCTCAGGCTTCATCGAACCCTGCTCCATCTTTACTTCTTGTTTTATTAATCGCTGCTGCTGCTTCGATGAATTCACCAATTCATGCAGTGGTGTTACCAAAGGTTTAAACATTTCGCCAATAGCCTGCTCACTGGTGTCTTTCTCCATTTTGATCATTTTGTGTTTACGTCGAATAATATCGCTAGCTCTCGCTAATTCCTGCAGCACATCATTCTTCTTACGTATCTTGGCGCTCTCCATGTTGCTAGCTTGATCGATGCTGTGTGACTGTATGTCATTTATTGATGATTTAGACTTATAAAGCAGTCAAAACCTCTCCTATATCGTCCCTCATTGATCTCGCTGTCTTTGTCGATGGTTACAAAACTGTATCTGCCGTCATTCCAACAAGCCAAGCACAAATCTTTAAATTGTTGATAGGTCATGTCCGTATTCACATGATCAGCGTAGATGTGTTTCAAATTCATTTCATCTTGACGGAAAAGGACCAACAAGTTTGCATTATCACGAACCAGATGTTTTGGAATCCGAGCATACGTTTGACATAGATAAAAACTATCGACATCTCTGTGTCGACCCATACAGAAATAGGCTCTGATATTATCTTGCTTCTCGCATGCTACGTCATCGAAAATCATAATCGAGTTGGGTTGTGCATCTTTCGGCTCTACAACCTCCTTGTGTTCATCGAATGGAAAATAGCCCATCCCCTCGACCGGTTCCAGTAACCTCTTCAAGAACTCATATTTGGGTTGATTGAGGGATTTCGAATAGACGTACACATTTCCAAATCGTAGACCATTAGCATGGGTAAGCAGCGTGAGAAGAGCATTAGTTTTACCGCAATTAGAAGGACCACAGAAAACAGCCCTCACACTATTTGGTAGTAGAGGCCCATGTCGTTTTCCATTCTTCTTCTTTCGCCGCTCGACCAATTTATCGAAATTGACGATGGGTAGTTTTGTTGTTTGATTGTGGAATTTCATGATGCTTGGTAAACATCACACTGGGAACTGATATATTCGTGTATAAAATACATGCTTTTATAGAATTCACGTTAGTTCATGCTTAACTATGGTTGGATACACACGTAGGCAAAGGAGTGGTTGTGGATTAATAAATAAAATCATAAACAATCTTCCGGTTGAATTACATGTTCCTGGTTATCAATACTGTGGGCCTGGTACAAAATTAACGCAGAGGTTAACTCGTGGTGATCGAGGTGTTAATCCTCTAGATGCCGCATGCAAGGAACACGATATTGCATACTCAAAGAATCATAGTAATATTGCGGAGCGTAATAAGGCCGACAAAGTGCTGGCCGAGAGAGCGTGGAATCGTGTTTTGGCTAAAGACTCAAGTGTAACCGAAAAAGCTATCGCCTGGGCAATCACCAACACAATGAAAGCAAAATCTAAACTGGGTATGGGTATGCGGAGGAGCAACCCGCAAATATCTGTCAAGACCAAGAAAAAAACATTGAAATCTATTATTCGGGCTGCGAAGAAATCTATGAGGCCGGGTCCTAGAGCCATTCTGTCGGCGTTAGAAGGTGCACGTATGGCATTGTCCAAAGGGAAAGTCAACGTGCCTCGTATTTTACCCGTCCCTAATAAAATCGGCGGTTTCCTGCCATTCCTTATCCCCATTTTCGCGGCTCTCAGCGCTACAGGTGCCTTAGCGGGTGGTGCGGCAGGTATAGCAAAAGCCGTAAATGAGGTTAGTGCTAACAAGCATCAATTAACAGAGGCTAAACGCCACAATGCATCCATGGAGGCAATTGCGTTGGGAAAGGGATTATACCTGAAACCCTATAGAAAAGGTATGGGACTGTATTTGAAACAGGCAAAAAACTAATAAAGCTGCCACACCGAGCTCTCACCGATATCGACTTGCTCAACTATGCCAGAGCTATGAAAATTCCACATTTTCGGGGAGTTTTTATGCGGAATGATTTACCCAATTCGGGACCTAGGACGCGTGAATCTGCAATTATCAATCTTGATGATAAAAACGGTCCGGGGACGCATTGGGTTGCATATGTCAAAAACGGCAACGATGCGGTGTATTTCGATAGTTTTGGTGATTTACAACCACCTGGAGATCTTATGAAATATCTCGGTGTTGGCAGCGTAAAATACAACCATAAGAGATATCAAGAATATAACACAGTAATTTGTGGTCACTTGTGCCTCAAGTTTCTCAGTGGACAGCTATAAAACAGGTGCATATCGAGGATATGATATTAGTCATGGCTCAATCGTTCACGTTGACACTCTCCGGAGAATCATCTATATTGGGGACTCAATATTTTCCGCCTATCGAGTTATCAGCAACAAAGGAATATGTTCTCGGGCTCATAGAGCTCTTGACATTCAACTCAATTCCTAATATTGATGAAGGATTTAATAAGTTTCACATATCACATCCGCAGAGATCCGTGAATGGTATTCAAACACCCGACACAATAATTACAATACCCACAGGTAGCTATGAAATCGACGATATTGCAAGTTATTTGAAAAAGTCACTACCCAAGGATATTACAGTCAATCTAAAAGCTAACAATAATGAGCTGCATAGTGAAATCGCGTGTAATCATGCGGTAAACTTTGAATCAGAAAATTCCATAGGCCGACTGCTTGGATTCAAATCAAATATTCTCCCGGGCGGTATTGTCCATAAGTCTGAGTTACCTGTTCGCATACTCAAAGTCAACGCCTTGCGTGTTGAGTGTAATATTACCACGGGTGCATACATAAACGAACATCAAGTACACACGATTCATCAATTTTTCCCAACCGTCCCGCCTGGATATAAGATTGTGGAAGTGCCAACAAACGTCATTTACCATCCAATCACCGTGCGGTCAATACACGATATACAATTGAGAATAGTTGATCAGAGCGGAGACTTGGTCAATTTCCGAGGCGAAACCGTGACTATACGATTGCATGTGAAATCTTTAAGATAATATGGGTATAGTGTTTGAGCGCATAAGAAAGTCTGGTGGTAGCTATAAAAGTCCGACAATATGTCCAAGCATCATCAGTCATCGAGCATCTCTGATTCGAGTGACACATCAGAACGCTCAGTTTCTCCAGAGCCTAGGACTTCGACTTCGCGGTGGAAAATAAGAATTCGTTGTTATATCTGCATATGCCCATCTCGAAAATGATAAAAATCCAAACACCTGTGACATTCGATGAGTCGATTGCTCACTGTGAAGTGCATGCACATCATCCATATGGATCGTCTACATTCAAGAATAATGACGAGATTCGCATCACTGTGCAGAATCAAGACTCGTGTGTATTACCAAGCAAAAGTTCACTCCATATCTACGGCAGGATTACAAAAGCAGATGGCACCGACGTTGGTGCAACCACGGAATTGGTCAATATGGCTGTGTGTCATATGTTTAGCGAGATGCGTTACGAGTTGAATGGTCAAGAGATTGATCAAAATAAGAATCCGGGCATCATGAGCGTTATGAAGGGATATTTATCATTCACACCCGGACAGCAACATCTTCTGGAAAACAACGGCTGGCTGGTTGGCAATAACAAGCTGACTAACACCCAGGGATACTTTGACGTTGTTATACCAATGAATTTTCTGCTTGGATTTGCTGAGGATTATAATCGGATTATCGTCAACGCAAAGCATGAGTTGATTTTGACTCGATCGAACAATGATTTGAATGCTATACGTCAAACTGCTGCGGATGAGATCAAAGTTTCGCTCCAGAAAATTGTGTGGCTGTTACCATACATCAGACTCTCGGATCCTGCAAAAATCAAGATCCTCAATTATATAGCCGCAGATCCTGCTATATCTATGAGCTTCCGCTCGTGGGAAATGTACGAGTATCCAATGCTGCCTGCAACAACGAGGCACGTATGGGTTGTCAAGACGTCGACACAGCTAGAGAAGCCAAGACAAGTTATACTAGGATTCCAAACAGCACGACGAAACGATTCGAAGAAAAATGCTAGCGAATTTGATCACTGCAACATCAGAGATGTTAAACTTTTCCTAAACTCACAGTGCTATCCTTATGGGAATTTGAATCTCGATATTACCAATAATCAATATGCCATTCTTTATGATATGTATACTAACTTTCAATTTTCATACTATGATAAAGAACCCGAGCCGCTTTTGTCAAAGAGTAATTTTTTGAAACAGGCTCCGCTTATTGCTATAGATTGTTCCAAGCAGAATGAATCGTTAAAGAGTGGACCGGTGGATATTCGGTTAGAATTTGAAACTAGTGTTGCATTTCCAGCAAACACGTCAGCATACTGTATGATCATACACGATCGCATTGTTGAATATAACCCCATCAGTGGGACCGTAAAAAAATTAACCACATTTTAAGAATTCTGCATGCTTGAGAACTAGAATAAGCTTATTATAAACCAAAAGGATCAATGAATAAATGTATTCACAATTTAT
This sequence comes from Macrophya alboannulata, assembly GCA_949628255.1. Lineage (NCBI taxonomy): Eukaryota > Metazoa > Arthropoda > Insecta > Hymenoptera > Tenthredinidae > Macrophya > Macrophya alboannulata. Next base: position 11,512,090 of record OX451212.1, on the reverse strand, counting down.
ATATATATATACACGTGTCATAAGTATTTATTTATTTATTCAACCCAACCCATCCCATTACATAAGTGATTTTTTGTATGTATGTTCAAATTTTACTACAAAATTCAAATTTATTAAATTGACCGCCAAGGTAGAGGATCTGAAGACGTTTTCCAGCTGCCTCTTTGTTTAAATCGGCGAGTTGAGCAGGCTCCTCCTCCAAGATCTTGCCGATTCTCGCTGGTAGGAAGATGACGTATTCGTCATCGATTGTAGCCAAGACTCTGGGGCCGAATTTCGTCTTCACTAGCTTCAGTTCAGTGATGTCATATTTCTGTTTAATCTCCAAATCAGACATCTTTTTCGTCAGCATATCATTCTGCAGACGGCTGGTGTTGTTGATTTTGCTGAAGTCCATCTGCACATGAATGAATAATTTGAAATTAGTTTTTATAATAGAATTGAATATTATTGACGTGTGACAATATTCTTACCTTTATCAAACGAGTTTTGCAACTGCTACGTGTTCAACTATATGTGGGGGTTGTATCAACGCTGAAGAGTCGAGACGCACGAGTGCAGCGCCCCGCGAGCTCTGCGCTTTTAAACCATCATCCCCACTACGATCCTCGAGAAATATAGGCGATTTTTTATAATCCCCCAAATACCAGTTTTTTAACCGCTGAACGTTCTCGAATGCGCAATGGTACCCTCCAGGCACATCCCCATGACAGTCGCCATGCCAGTGAAATATTTTTGATTCCAATCGTAGTATTCGAAAGTTTGGACATCCCAGCTCGTCTAGATCAACTATCGCAGGTATTGCATCATCTTCAGTGAAGATTTTTTCCACCCAGCGTTTCTTCTCCAATCCCTTCACATAAATGGAAGTTGCATCATGCACAACTTCTTTCACGATTTTCACCACATCCCTATACGCCGTTTCCCCAACATTCCAGGGTATTCCATGGTGGAACCGTGTTAGCCACGAATTGAGATTCTTATACTCGCTCGAGAGAATCACCCAAGAGCATGGTGCTTTGAAAAGGATGCGCGTGATACATTGCTTATATTCTTCATGTCTGTGAATGCTTATTGCAGCTAGCTCTTTGACAACAAATTTTTCCCCGAAACGTCCGAAACCTTGCAGATCCAAGATTAGCTCCATGTTAACGGGCGTGTGTATGACTCCAAGTATAGACTAAGATTGTGAAAAATTCTAACACTCCGAATGATATTCATTGTCCTATTCATTGGAGCTGACCGCGCACCATGCTGGGTGCGCGAAAGATTTAGCGGTTGGACAAAAAAAAAAAGAAAAAGGGGTTCAAGGCATATTTCACTGTCATTGTGAACAACATTTATAGTTTCGTTTTTCGATGAGTTTGGCCTGACTTTGAGGCATGTACCGACAAGTTCGGCTTGACTTTGATGCGCGTTCCGACAAGTTTGGCATCAGGTGGATGCATGATGGAAAATGGGGTGAAGATCGTCCCACGCAAGATTTGAACCATCCCACATCCATCACCTTAAGGTATTGCGGAAATCTTAAGATCTAGATAGTATTTATTATTCTATTCATTGGGGCTGACCGCGCACCATGCTGGTTGCACAAAAGATTCAGTGGTTGTACAAAAAGCGTTTCGCCGCATAGTTCACATTCATTATGAGCGACATTTATAGCTGCGTTTTTTTTTTTGGAGGGGTTTGGCTCAATTTTGAGGCGTGGTTTCTAAGGCCGTAGATCGGTAAGGTTGCAGAAAATCGGATAAGTTCAGACCAGCTCGCGGATCGGTAAGGTCGGAAAATCGGCTGATCGGCAAGCTGATGATAACATACCTGCTCACTGATCGGTAAGGTCGAAAAATCGGATAATCGGCAATCGGATGGTAACATACCTGCCCGCGAATCGGCAGTGGCGCCCCCGCATGACGCAAAATCGACAGATAACATATCCGCTCTCAGATCGGTAGTGCAGAAAATCGGAATTCTGAGATCGGTATTGCAGAAAATCGGCAGTCTGAGATCGGTAATGCAGAAAATCGGATGGTAACACCACCGCAGCGCCTCTGGCGGCAGATCGGCGAGATCGGTAATACAGAAAATCGGATGGTAACTTACCCACTCAACAATCGGCAAGTTACCGACTGTCGGTAACCCACGACTGCAGCGCCTCTGGCGGCTGTTCCAGAATCCCCATATTATATCTACTCATGTTAATCGTTCTTTTGTAGCATTTGACCCTTAAATGTCATTCCTCTGGCTTGTAACCATCATATCTTTACACATTGTAGCGGGCTAAAAAAGTACTTGAAATGTAAAAAACTGGAAATCATGAATATTATCTAAATCTAAGCGATATTTGTAACCCCCTTTTGGAATTCACAAAATAATAATGGGCACAGATATCTCACAATAAAAATCGAAATCTTGTAACACGATCTTCCGTCATCCCTCTGGGCCGATAGAAATGAGTCAATATCAGAGCAATAGGTGGCGGCAACTGACCGGGCGTTCGAGAGCAATGCCTCCTAGATCTAATTGACCGCGCTGACACTTTGTCAAAGTTTCAGTTTCGATGTTTCTGACTTTTTTCTTACGAAACTGTGTCGCTTGAGTGGATGTCACAAGCTGGGGCGTCATTCCTCTGGTAAGTGCCAAATATTTATTTCCAACTCAAATGAATCTGTGTGTATGTTTTCAATTGAAACTTTCAAACATCAACTCATCACCACGTTTCAAGGTTAAACAGACCTCGCATGTTAAATTACGAACGGGAAATCGTCAAAATCGTCATTCCTCTGGCATCATTCCTCTGGACAATTGAGATCCAGAGGAATGATGAATCTACCAGAGGAATGACTCAACCTGGATTTTTATGCATGAGGTTGAATAAAAATAATTCCTTAAGGTCATTGCTATGCCGCTGTCAAGAGAAGAAAAGCTCCGCAGGAAAAGAGAGGCCGAAAGGAAGAGATATGAAAAGCCTAAGCAAAATCCTGAAGGAAGAGAGAAGTTGAAACAGAAAGAGCGTGCTCAATATTTGAAGAAAAAGGAAAAGAAGGTGATTAAGCCTATTAGTGAGCTGAGTAATCGAGACAAACGAATGAAAAGAAGGCAATGGTGTCATCACTCCGAAACATATCGACTAAAAAAGAAACAAATTACACAGGAAAATGAACCGGATGGACAAATTACCCCACCATCTTCCCGCGTTCGTTCAAAAAACTTGCACGATCCAAGAGCTCCGTCGCGAAGTGTTTCCGGAAAACGTACAGCACTAAACAATCGCAAGAGGAGAAGCAGGAGATCTATGGAAAAAGATGAACTCATAAAAAAACTGCAAAGACGGATCGCGAAATACAAAGTAAAATATCATAGGGTACAAAAGCGTCTTAAGTTGACAGAAAAAGCAATACATTCGAATCAAGCTTCTCCGACACGAAGAGTGCATAGAATGATGGATGAGAATCGAAACGTACAGATTGCCCAGAATCTTTTATTTGCTGAAGCTTTAAAAGATCAACTGAAGAATAATTACAAGAAGTTAAGAAACGCTACGGAGAAGCGAAAATTTCGACAAGTAATTTCAGGAAAAGTAATAAGGAAGTATCGAATCGCAAAGGACATTCGAACACTTGTGAAAGGGAATACACTGATTGGAACCACAGACCCCGCTCAGAGACGACGTGTGCTGGAAACGTGTAAGAAAATTAATGCAATTCGAACATTTTTAGAATCTGATATTAATAGCCGGATGTGTCGAGGAAAAAAAGATTATTGTTCAAAAAATGGCTCCATACAACAAAAACGATATTTCAATGATACCATGTTGAATTTGCACAAAAAATTCTTGAAAAATCACCCAGCATGCCAGTCAGCTATGCTTTTTGGTGTAAGCATCGTCCTTTTTATATCGTTACTAGAAAAATTTCGGCACGAGATACTTGTGGTTGCACAATTTGTTTAAATATGTCGCTATTGATTCAGTCTCTCTGTCGACTAAACGTGATAAAGGAAAACGATCCAAATTACGTGATGTCGTCATTTTGTTGTCAAAATAAGACAGAGAAGTGCCTTCTCAGAGATTGCCTTGCATGCAAAGACAAAAAGATTGTATATAGCGATCGCAATTGTTCTTTGCAGAGTCATTATTTTAAGTGGACTTCACAAAAAGAGACATATTTTGATAGCAAAACTAGACGACAAAAAACCGTTAAGAAAACAATGAAAAGAAAATTTTATCATTCTGTTGCCGCGATTATAGAGGAATTCGAGAGTAACATCATAAATTATCTGAAGCACAGGGGCCGGGTACGCCACCAGTATAAAAAAATCACCGAACTGAAAGACAATTTAAAGAGTAACGGAGCATTGATTCACATGGACTTCAGCGAGAATTACAATTTAAAATATGCTGAGGAAATCCAAGCTTTCCATTTCGGAGGATCGAGACAACAGGTATCACTCCATACTGTCGTTGTTTATACAAAATCTGGGATTGACTTGAAGAACGAATGCTTCTGCACTTTATCAGAGTGCCTTCAACATAACGTACCAGGAATATGGGCACACTGAAACCCTATCTTGAAACGCATAGAAGAGCAGTATTCTATTGACACATTGGATTTCGTTAGCGATAGCCCGGCAACTCAGTATCGTAATAAAACAATGTTTTATTTCCTGGCTGTTGAACTTCCGAGATTGTATCCGAAATTTCAGAACTTTTCATGGAACTATTCAGAGAGTGGCCATGGAAAGGGTGCTCCAGATGGTGTGGGTGGGGTGACCAAGAGAACAGCTGACCGATTGGTAGCCCAAGGCAGCGATATTGCTTCATTTAAATCATTACTCAACGCACTCTCTGATAATGTTAAGGGCATCACATACCTACCTGTGGTCGCTGAGGAAATTGAAAAAATATCTAAGCAGCTCGAGCACAAAAAGATTCCAAATTTCAGAGGGACGATGAAAGTTCACCAGGTGAAGAACGATTTCTCCCAAAGGTCGCCACGACTTCATTTTTATTCGCTGAGTTCTTTGGGATTAAATGATGTCGCATATCATCTGGGTTCACTAATTTATGAATCGAAAAGTTCACCTGTGGAAGAAGTTCCCGATTTATTAAGTGATGAAGATATGCTAACAACTCTAGGTGATTCGGCTCAACAAAATATCTCCAAAAAGAGGTTGCATTTCGACGATGTTTATTCGGATGATGAAGAAGCTGGTACGAGTGCCGAAAAAGACGAAGAGTTGAGTTTGAAAAATATTAAAACTGGCAAGCATCTATTGATTCAACTGAAAACGAGAAAAGCTAAGTACAGGTACGTTGCAGTTGCACAAGACGACGCAGAAGAAGATGGCGAAATCAAAGTGATGTATCTGAGAGTATGCGAACTGAATGATGAACAAGTCTTCAAAGCAGATGAGAAGGACATTTCATATGTGAAATACGAAGATATACTAGCTATATTGTCATCTCCAACTATGATTTTTTCGCGCCGTGAAAAGTATTTCAAGTTTGAGAAAGAGATTGATGTTTTTGAGCAAGGATAAAGCAATATATAAGGCCAGTGAGCTTGTTAGTTTTTTTAAGCGTTTCATATTTTCTATTATAATCACCTATACATTATATACCCTTGAACATTTTATTGTACTTGACAGTACTAAAGATTTAAACATTTTAAATATAGCATTATAACCGAGTTTCAGTCATTCGCTGTTTTTGAGCAAAGATGAAGTAAGATATACAGGGTTCGTCAGTTCAAACTCCGAGAATGGGAGGAGCTTGGTTGATGAATTAGGCCCTACCCCTCAGCCAATCCGGCGAATATTTGGTATTTACGTCGAGGAGTCATGAGTGTTGATATCAAATTGATTGTGAGATTCGAAGTCTACACGTAGGTAACCGCTGTTAAGGCCCATCCCTAGTCGCCCACCTCCTTTTTGCCGAAAAAGGGGCGTGGGAGGCACATCTCGATTATTATCCGGGCCCAGGCGTCGAAGACGCAAAAATAAAATGCAGAGCGGCGATTCTGTTTCAATTCCAAACACATACGTCCGAAAATATGTTTGTTTTATGCGAAAATAGAGCTGCAGCACCGCTTTTAGATTTGTCAAATGTCAATTTCCTCGGCGGCCATTATTATGTAGCTGTTTGCCGAGTTTCGCTGGGCAGGGCGGTAAGTGGCGCCACGAATATATTGCTCCAACGCAAGGATAGTACACTAAGAGAGTGATATCCTTGATATTCGTGGCGCCACTTACCCCAAACTCGGCGTACAGCTACATAATAATGGCCGCCGAGGAAATTGACATTTGACGAATCTAAAAGCGGTGCTGCAGCTCTATTTTCGCATAAAACAAACATATTTTCGGACGTATGTGTTTGGAATTGAAATAGAATCGCCGCTCTGCATTTTATTTTTGCGTCTTCGACGCCTGGGCCCGGATAATAATCGAGATGTGCCTCCCCCGCCCCTTTTTCGGCAAAAAGGAGGTGGGCGACTAGGGATGGGCCTTAATAAGAAACAATAATGAAGATATGACAACAAAGAAAGTCGACATCACGAAATGTAAACAATGAGGTTTGTCTGAGCATGTGAGAGTCATGTTTACTCATAGAGTAGTATCATAGTTTATAGTATTGAATAAGCTGGTCAGTATTATTACTTGTTATATCGTGAATTTATTTCTTATTCCCACTGTTTACCAGTACGTAGACTTGAATTCGTACGTCGATAACAACATGACTCCTCGACGTAAATACCAAATATTCGCCGGATTGGCTGAGGGGTAGGGCCTAATTCATCAACCAAGCTCCTCCCATTCTCGAAGTTTGAACTGACTAACCCTGTATATATATATATATATATATATATATATATATATATATATATATATATATATATATATATATATATATATATATATATATATATTATACATATTTTATAAGATCGCGAGTTTGTATAGTTGCGTTTCGTATTTTATCATGACTGTGTGAAAGTTTTGCAATGTTGAATATTTTATTGAAACTGAAAATATTAAAATAAACTAATAAAAAACGTTGTAGCAAATGGTTTGCATCATTCCTCTGCCTTCGCTATCATTCCTCTGGCATCCCGATTTCTTCAAAGTACGATACATCCCGCAAAATAGAAAGATGAGTTTGTCCAAGTGGTGATTATGTTTTATCAATTTGTACTGAAGGTCATCCATACTCCAAAAAGTGAAATTTAATAATTTTTTCAATTTTTTTTTGTACCCTGAAAAATGAGTATCTCGGGAGAATCACCCAGATGTCGACAATGTGCGGAACAGGCGTGAAAATCGCGGGCGCTCGTGCCGAGTGAACATAACCAACAAAAATGAAAACTATAGTACAAGTATATCCATCCAGTTACTACAAGATAACAGTGTTCTTCAATTGTCATACCTTGAAATAAAATTGTAGCGGTTTGAGAATATTGTTATATTCCATAACATGCTACATAACCTTCAAGGATCTGTTATGCTGCATTTGTTATGTTACACTAGTTGCATCAATCTAATTTTATGAGAAACCAAAATATATAATGTAAGCTTTTTATTAATTCGAGTATGCAGTTATAATCAATAGGTGTGTTTTAGTCTAAGCTCTGGGGCTGAATGCCCCGATGTGCTCCTCCTTGGACCCTCCGAGGTCCTTCCTATATACAAGTGGGCCGTGCTGGCGTATGCCCTGTTCTTTGTCAATCGACACATGCCAGTATCGGGCCACTCAATGCCTCAGACAGTCCGAGGCGCCCTGGTGTCGAGGCATGAGACATGGAGTGCGTACAGTCGGCCATCCTGATAAGATTCGCGTCCCGGCGAATACGATGCGGTTGTTATGCATCTTTGCGTGCCGACTTCGACCATCCTGCTACAATGTTTACTGTGAAGCCTGTTAACAAACAACAAATTGATAGGTTCTGCTTTCCAAGATGCCTATCACCGATCATGCCGTGCAATTGCAAGCTTCATTCCAGTTTTCATTTTGAATTTCTCTTTTTTTTTTTCATGCAGTTTTGTTACATTCTTCTTAACTACAAAAGCGGGCCCACTACTATTTCAGCAATTCCAGAGGAATCGCGTCTTTAGCGACACTTAATGTCGCTGCCTGTTTTGCTGATACTCTCAGCCGTCGGAGTCCCTTGTTTATTCGACTCATAAAGCGAACTTTTCAATGTACCCGCCTCTACAAGACCCACATTGATATTGTCGCTCTCGATTTTGACTCAGTGACCCTGTCACCCTGCAATTCGTGTTGACATCTGCGGCTGATCGCTCGAGGATACCTACGCCCTTGGACTGACCGCTCGAGGATACCTACGCCCTTGGACTGACCGCTCGAGGAAACCTACGCCCTTGGACTGACCGCTCGAGGATACCTACGCCCTTGGACTGATCGCTCGAGGATACCTACGCCCTTGGACTGACCGCTCGAGGATACCTACGCCCTTGGACTGACCGCTCGAGGATACCTACGCCCTTGGACTGACCGCTCGAGGATACCTACGCCCTTGGACTGATCGCTCGAGGATACCTACGCCCTTGGACTGACCGCTCGAGGATACCACGGTCACTTATCAATCTTCTAGGGAACCCAAAAGTTTCCCCGATCTCGCTTATATATCTCTCGACAAATAACGTTTTGGTAGTGGGCACTGCTTTAATAAATACAAACTTCGTAAACGCATCTACCAGCACTAACAAATAGGCGTTCTTAGCTGCGCTCTTGACAAACGGCCCTAAGTGGTCTACATGAACCGTATGCATCGGTGTTGGGACCTTCTCTATGGGGTGTAGCAAACCCGCTTTCTTCCCGGCTGGTTCTTTATTATACAAACAACCTAGGCAAGCGTCAACATATTTCTTAATATATTGCCTCATTGATGGGGACCAATAATCTGACCGTACTTTTGACAAAGTTTTGTCTATCCCGAAATGACCAATATCGTCATGACAAGTTCTAACAATGTCTCGTCTGGCTGATCGTGGTACGGCCCACCTCTCACCATCTTCAGTTTTTCGAAAGACTATTATTTTTCAAAACGTAATCCCTTTTTATATCTCTTTCTTCTGCATCTTTTGGTTCACGTTGAAGAACTTCATGAACATAGCTAAGTCTTCTATCCTGCAATTGTGCTGATAAAAGCCAGTCGTCCTGCTCTATGTGTAGTAACCCGACGTTTTCAATATCATCCCTATTGGCGTCGTCTAATATGGCATTCCGACTGAGTGCATCTACATGAGACATTTTCGCGCCTGACCTGTACTCAATGCTACAATCGTATTCTTGCAGCTGAATCCACCACCTTCCTATCCGTGGTAGCAGATCCCGTTTTGTAAAAGTCTCGCGCAACGCACTACAAACTCGCTGTAAACTGCACACGACCGCTAGAGTCTCGAGCTCGTACGAGTGATACCTCTGTTCTTCCTTGCTCGTCTGACGGCTGAAGTATGCCACTGGTCTAAATGCATCATCATGTTTCTGCATAAGTATCCCGCCGAAACCTAATTTGCTTGCATCTGTGTGCAGTTCCGTTTCTACGTGTTGTTGATAAAGAGCAAGTATCGGTCGAGAGGTCAATATCCTCTTAATCTCCTCAAACGCCCGTTCCTGTTCAATTTCCCATTTCCACCCTTCGGATTTTTTTGTTAGCTGAGTGAGTGGTCTAGCTATCGACGCGAAATTCTTTCCGAATTTTCGAAAATAGCTGGCAAGCCCTACAAATTGCCTAACCTCGTGCACGTTGTTCGGCACTCTATAATCGGACACCGCTTCAATTTTACGTAACCCTGGTCGGACCCCATGCTGTGTGACTTCGTACCCGAGGTAGTCTATTCGCGTCTCCAAAAATGCACACTTAGCCAGTTTTAACGTTAGACCTGCCTTCCTCATTTCTATTAATACCATCTGAAGTGCCCGAAGTCCAGACTTGACATCCTTTGATGGAATTAGGATATCGTCCATGTAGGCCATCACGTTAATTCCTCTAAGAGGTGCTAATACTTTGTTCATCATTCGCTGAAAAACTGATGGAGCATTAGCTAGGCCAAATGGCATGCGCAAAAATTCATACTGCCCGTCAGGAGTTACAAATGATGTTTTCTCAACCGCATTTTCAGAAATTGGTATTTGATAGTACCCTGATGCTAAATCTAAGCTTGTGAAGCGAGTGCTACCTTGAAGGTTGTTCAATTGGTCTTCGATAAGAGGCAGGGGGTACCGATCTTTCCGTGTGATCGAGTTTAACGCACGATAATCGACACACATTCTAACGTCGCCCGTCTTCTTGCGAACAAGTAAGATTGGGCTTGCGAACGGAGAATTTGACTCTTAAATGATACCATTATTTTTGAGATCAGCTACTATTTCCCGCACTTTCTCTCTTTCTGAATAAGACAATCGGTAAGGTCTGTACACTACCGGCTTGTCACTTGTTAGTTCGATATCTATTTTTGCTGCATCTGTTTTTCCTAACTCACTCGTGTCCATTGCAAAGCAATCGCGATACCTATTTAGCAGAACAATCAGTTCAGACCTATCTCTCTCAGCCACGCTACTATCAATGCGAATTTGATCTATCGGTAAATCTCTCGGTATAGATTTCTTAACGGTGAGGATCTGTCGTCCCTCCGTTTCCGACTGAGTCTCCTCCCTAGCTCCCCAAGCTCTAGCTACTACTTGAGATGCGCTAATATGCAAAGGCGCGTCGGCTAAATTTACAACTGGTATTTATCCTAAGGAAGTACTGATAACGCATCGGGGAACACAGTGCTCACTGTTCTCTTTACCCCGCATGCTCAAATCGACAAACAAGTCGCCCTCATGAGAATTATCTTTTACGACTACTCTTACATTTGCAGCGTGGTTCGGAGGGATCACAGTAGCCTCTGCAGCCCATAACGTGACTTTCCGTGGCGGTAACTCTCCCACCTCAGGTAGAACTGCAGTGGAGCTCTCGAACAGCCGCAGATCGCCGTCCCTTTGCAGTACCGTGATGTTGGGTAAATCAGTGAGTGGTTGACCCACGATCAATGGGACGTCCTGTAGATCGCTTGGAACGACGTAAACGTCCACTAAAGCCTCAACAAGGTCCACCTTCAGCGTCACCCTTGCAACTCCGTAGGGTTTAACGGTGCCTCCACCGTAACCACGTAGCGTTGTCTCCGTCGGCTGCAGGCTGAGTTGCAGCCGGTCCGCTTCAGTTTTTCTTAGTGTAATACACTCACTGCCTAGATCGATGTATGCCCTCATCGGTATATTCTGCAGAAGAACGTCTTGGAAGCGAGCATTACCGGGCTTCGGCACCGAACCGATGCTTAAAACCTTTTTCACATCGGTTGATTTAGTAATAGTGTCTTTACCCTTAGCCGTACAGTGGTAAGCGAAGTGCCCAGGTTTGTCGCAATTGTAGCAATTGCCGTTTGGTGTCCTTTTTTTCGGAGGGTGGTTTGAGCGACCGTCGGAACCTGACCGTTCCTTCGTATCCTGGCGTTTAGACGTTCTTTTGTTATGACCACCAGCTGAGTGGTGCTTGTGATCTTTACGGTCATTGTCTCCTTTACTGCTAGATTGTTTTTCGGTATTATTGTCAAATTTTCCTAGAAAGTTGCGGAGCTCTTCTGGGCTATTAAAATCTTTAACTCTAGCAGCTGCTCGAATGGCATTGTCGTTAATGCCGTGGACTATGCATTCCGCAGCTTTCTGACCTTCAAAGCCACAAGCATTTACTAGCGCCGCCTTCTCGAAAAAGTATCTAGTCATGCTCTCTTCCTTATATTTGGACCGTGCTAACATGGCGGTAAGACGGTCTGGAAAGCTTGTGCGGTCAGTAAATGCTGTAATGATCTTGGCTTTCCAGTCGGAATCGCGTACTTTCCTTCAACAGAGCGATGCGCTGTTTTGGATGTTGATCTTTCAGCCAGCGTGCTCATCACTTGCGTCACTTTCTCTAAAGTTTGTTCGACGAGCGATGACCTACCACTTGATTCGCTCCTTTGCGAAATCCGTTCAATTGTTTCGATAAGTTTATTAACAGCACTATCGTTATGCGACACAATCGCGCTGCGCGACCGCGATCGAGAATACCTCGAAACAGATCTATCGCGACGTCGCTCTCTGGTGCTCCCGACATGTGATCGACTACGACGAGAACGATCGTCGGATTGTCCAGATTTGTCATACCGCGATCGAGATTCGTCACATTTTCGGCTCTTTTTCCCCATTATGTCACAAATGTACGGTAGGTAAAATACCACACACGTACACACACGACACGCACACACGTACACACAATCCAGCACTGTACACTTGCGCGCTCTAAAGAGTATTTGGTATTTGATCTATATTCACCACGTTTTATTTAAACTCTACTTATCTCATACACTGTCAGACGGACAATACGGTAAGGCCCGCGAATTCGTATCCCGCTTCTGAAGCTGTAAGCTTTTTATTAATTCGAGTATGCAGTTATAATCAATAGGTGTGTTTTAGTCTAAGCTCTGGGGCTGAATGCCCCGATGTGCTCCTCCTTGGACCCTCCGAGGTCCTTCCTATATACAAGTGGGCCGTGCTGGCGTATGCCCTGTTTTTTGTCAATCGACACATGCCAGTATCGGGCCACTCAATGCCTCAGACAGTCCGAGGCGCCTCGGTGTCGAGGCATGAGACATGGAGTGCGTACAATAACAGCAATGTCACCGTTATGTTAAATTTTTTATGTCACTTTGTTAACTTGAATATAACATAACAGTTATATACTGTTACATTTTGTGTTTGCTGGGTCGGCAGCCGGCGGGCGGGGGCGGTTGAGAGAAAATGACCAATTATACACGTATTTGTAAATTGCTCTTCGTGTTTTATTGAAGAAATATCCAATTGATAGTGCAGCGATAAAAGATATTCATATTGGGATAAATTCAAGAAGATTAAATAAATAGGTCACCTACTATTGTTTTCATAATTATTGATTTCATACTGTAAGAAAATATATTATCTTCAATAATATAACTATTTCAAAATCCATATTTGGTCCTTTCAAAATAATAATATCAGTGTCACATTTCCTCCCTTCCCTCTTGTTGAAAGTTAAAATTATTTAGTGCAATTTTACAAATAAATATAACTTATAAATACACATGTTGAAGATAACACTCGGATGTGGTGTTTTGAGAAGAAAGTCTCAATCAATCAAGTCGAGTCAATTATTGATGTTAAATTGCCTGACGTTTCGGCAGTATTGTTCTGCCCTCATCAGAGGCTGTTTATTAAAAAACAATATACAAAATAATATAAAAGAATACAAGATGAGTCAAAATACAGTCACTGTACAGTTGACTGTATTTTGACTCATTTTGTATTCTTTTATATTATTTTGTATATTGTTTTTTAATAAACAGCCTCTGATGAGGGCAGAACAATACTGCCGAAACGTCAGGCAATTTAACATCAATAATTGACTCGACTTGATTGATTGAGACTTTCTTCTCATAACTTATAAATGTCATGTTCGAATAGTATCACAAACCTAATTTACAACACATTTTCTCGTAAAATTGGAAATGAAAATAGAGGAATGGAGAAACTGATATAATTATTTTGAAAGGACAAAATGTATACATATTAGGATGGTTCAAAATAACTCGACCCCCGAATTTTTTTCGGGGCACCCCTTGAAAAGCTTCAGGACGATGAAAAAAGATATTTCCCACTCGACGAGCGCAAATGGATAAGATTTACAGGTCGCGCAAACGTGTTTTCTGTCTAAATTCGTAATTTTTCTCGTTTTCGCGTTTTTATTGAGAAAAATAGGTTTTCAATCGGAAATATTCTAAATCAAGGGCTGCCGATTTTTCTCCCAATCAAATACACCACAGAGAAATAGGGAAAAATTCCAAAACCGTTACCGAAGCCATAGCCGATGCGATAAAAAATCTTTGGCGTCATTTTTTTGTGATTTTTCTTTTAGTTTCAAAAAATTCAAGCTAGCATGATTTTCAAGGGATTCAACTTTTGCAGGTTTGGGATTGTTCATCAAGACCTATAGTTTCGTTGAAAAAATTAGGAAATAATAGGATACTCTATTCGCGAGTTTCCACGACCTCAAACTCGGCTACCTTTCTATCTTCGAAAATCATAAAAATCTGCATCCAAAGTTAATTTTTCTTTGTGATTCATTTGACAACATACTTCACAGTCACCACAGCCTGATTACCAAATGCAATGTCGGTGTACCGAAAAAGTACAATCCGAAGAAACTGATAAAAGAGGAAGGATATATGTAGGTATAAGCAATTTTAACTGTCAATTCACAGACGAAACAAACTAAACGTGACTATTAAGAAAATATAGTATTTCATAGTTCAGAATATGAATATATTATACAATATATTATATAATAAGTAATTCATGTTCCATTACATGTTCATAGTGAGGTCTTTATTGCCTTATCGTTGTCGAAGTGCAGGGTAAAAGTTTGCGATGCCGATGTACAATAATGTACGACAAGAATACACTTCCTTGCATATGGCCAACGGGGAATAAAAGTAATGTTTGCTTTAGGGCGTGAAAAAAAAAAAAAAATACTTCGTCTTTTATCCCTTTCTCCGGATTGTACTTTTTCGGTACACGGACATTGTATTTGGTAATCAGGCTATGGTGACTGTAAAGTATGTTGTCAAATGAATCACAAAGAGAAATTAACTTTGAATGCAGATTCTTATGATTTTCGAAGATAGAAAGGTAGCCAAGTTTGAGGTCGTGGAAACTTGCGAATAGAGTATCCTATTATTTCCTAATTTTTTCAACGAAACTATAGGTCTTGATGAAGAGACCCAAACCTGCGAAAGTTGAATCCCTTGAAAATCATGCCAGCTTGAATTTTTTGAAAATAAAGCAAAAATCACAAAAAAATGACGCCAAAGATTTTTTATCGCATCGGCTATGGCTCCGGTAACGGTTTTGGAATTTTTTCCTATTTCTCTGTGGTGTATTTGATTGGGAGAAAAATCGGCAGCCCTTGATTTCAAATATTTCCGATCGAAAACCTATTTTTTTCAATAAAAACGCGAAAACGAGAAAAATTACGAATTTAGACAGAAAACACGTTTGCGCGACCTCTAAATCTTATCCATTTGCGCTCGTCGAGTGGGAAATATCTTTTTTCATCGTCCTGAAGCTTTTCAGGGAGTGCCCCGAAAAAAAATCGGGGGTCGGGTTATTTTGAACCACCCTAATACATATATTTGAATAGTTGTATTATTGAAGATAAAATATTTTCCTAGTGTATAGAATCAATGATTATGAAAACAATAGTAACCTATTCATTTGATCTTCTTGAATGATTCCCAATATGAATGTCTTGTATCGCGGCACTATCAATCGGATGTCTCTGCAATGAAACACGAAGAACAATTTAAAAATATGTATATTAGTCATTCTCCCTCGACCAGACCCCCCCTCCCCCCTCCCCGCCGCCCTCGGCATCATTCCTCGCCCGCCCAACAAACAATTGAAAGAATTTAAAAACATTGCTATGGGCTGGAATTACAGATATTTGTCTGAGATTTCATTTGCCGTGTGGTGTTTTTCAAAAATTATTGTACGAAAGCCAAAACAAGCGCAAGGATGGAAGAATCAAGAATTTTTCCGTTCTAAATGGTCGTGAATATACGGATAAATAGGTAATTATGCAACCACATGCTTAAATACCGTTTTCTATGTTTGTTTCTGTTCTTCATTTTTCCATTCAGAAATGATTTCCAAATAATTTTATCACAATTTTATGCTTCTCATGTCTTCAGAATTAGAAGAAAAAAATTAGTTTTCGCGGGCCTCCATAAAATTATTTTAATGTGCTAATAATTACTAATAGTTAAATTTTACGTAAAACTTATTCAGAGGATACTTTTTCTACACTATGAAGAGGAAATATGTTGAATAGGATTCCAAAAACCGAAAAAAAATTGGAAAAATAATGCAGCAAAAATAGTCTGTCAGGTGGACCAATGCTCCGATCAACTTCATATTTGGTCTACACGTAAGGAAGTCGGGGATCTTCAACATACTCAAAGGAAATTTTTTGGCCCAAAACCGGTCCCTATGTACGCCCAACGAGGTTGATTCTGATCCCTGGGATTCGGACAACTCCCGAAACAGCCAATCAATGCTCTGGACAACAGCGATTCTTACGAGCGGATTGGCTGTCTCGGAAATCGGCCATTTCGCAGGGATCAGAATCAACCTCGTTGGGTGTACCCATTTTCCTTGAAAAAATCGATTCTTAGGGCGTCGAAGGAATAAGGTACACCCCTCAGGAAAAACATGTTGAATCGCGTTTGCATTTGCCACGTTTAACCATTGGATAGAAGTCGAGTCGGTAAATAACCCCCAAAATAAAAAACAATTACGAAAAATGACTTTTTTTTTTGGGTGGGTCGGATCGGAGAAGCTACTGGTTTTCACCCCAAGAAATAACTTAGGCCACGAACACACAAAATCTAAAGACAGGGGTATACCACCTCACCCCGGGGGAACCCTTTTCGCTGCTTGGAGCATTTGTAGATTTTTCGCGTTTCTCCTGAAATTATTCGTCGTCAAACGGTAAGTAATGTTGAAAATTGAATAAAACAAATTAAATCTGAATGTAGCAATTTTTGACATGGCGTAGTAGAGTATGGAATGTATTCGCCATCGTTGGGGAAACATTAAAAAAACAATTGTTGCAGATTTTCTATAAACAAAATTGCTATACACAAATGATGTAGGCATTGACAACAAAAATTAAAAAAAAAAATACCGTCTTGTAGATCGGAAAAAATCGTTTGAAAAATCACTTTGAAAATGCGAAGAAATTGTCATCAACAATGTTTTTTGGTCAAATAATCGATTTCGGCGTTAAATTTTTTTTTTCTAATTTTTTGAATTGAAATGTTGGTAAAGTAAAAAATGCAAGAAACCGAATTTTGAATATGTTATTTACTTGCAAATAGCGACTGTACGGTTGCATGTACGGCAGGGAATCAATAGGGATCGTATTTTTAGAGCATTCAAGGACAAAGCGATTAAATTTTTTTTCATTCGGCTCCGATAATTAGGTCGAAGGTTACGTCCGATTTACGAAAAAAAACGAAGTTTCAAAATAAAAAAAAAATCAACAACAAATGGCCGCTAAAATTGATGTTTCGAGTAAAAAAATTTTCCGAGCCTGAAACTCTTTTTTAATATATCTCACTGCACATAGAATTTTTCTGTTTTTTTTTCGTAGACATTAACGTATCTAAAATGAATTTAACAATTAGGACAGGTTTTCAAGGGTTATGCGAATATCGAGCGTTTTTGGGCTATTTCTTCGGGCCGCCCCCATGACCAACCTGTCAAAGATAGAAAGGTGCCATAGCTGACTTTTTGAAAGGAAATTTTGTGCTCTAGAACTTTGGTCCCGTTCATTTTTGCGTTAACTTCAGCCGATTTCGCAGCGTCCGCGGTGAAAGGGCCAGCGGCGCGAAAGAATGGCGTTTGTTCGACGTTTTAATTTTTTATTGGAAAACTGAACGATGCCACAATCCTAGCAACTGAGATTCTTATTGTGTACGTCGTCCCGGATATTATTCATATTTTCTCATCAACTATTCAATTACTTCTCTTTCAGGCCCAAAATATGGCTTATTTGACTGGCCTATTGGAATCGTCACGGGTAAAAAATTCTAAGCTAATACTTTTATTGTTTTTATAATTCTAAGCCCACGAAAATACTTGCAGCGTATTTACTGGCTCTTGGAGTGGTTCAATAAGGCTTTTCACACCTTGTCTTTCCATGGCTCCTCCGGTGCCATGACAAGGTTCCTTTCCATGCGAAGTAGCAAAAATACGTTCATTCCGCCCGAAAGCGAACCCCAAGCTCTTCTTATCGCGAAGACACAGATTTCACAAATTTTGTACCTCTCATATGGTGCGCTTGCTGCGCGGTAGAATTAGATGATTTTATTATTCCGGCGTTTTTCTTCTTGTATTCGAAAGCCCATGAACTTTCGATGGAAACGATGGAGGGCGATGGTATCATGTTGTGAACAATCTGATTGGGGGGATTGACCAAGGAACACGCATGTATGTTTTCAAAAACTTTTCAAGCGCGGTCTCTTCTTGAAATTCACGTTTGAATAATGTAATTCTTTTTAACAAATGGAAATCGTTATAGATATCGCTCAAATCAATAAACACAGAATGAAAGTCTGTTTCAAGAGCTATAAAAATGAGCACTGAATCAAGTCCATTCAAACGACTGCGTGTTTCCAATTTTCAGCCCTTCTATCTAAACTTGAATCCCATGTGACCTAGAAAGTATGGACGTACGTAAGAAAGAAAAATTCTTTGATTGGTTTATTTGTTCCATATACACATGATCTGCTAAAGGAATTTGACAGAAATCGGAAACACCGAGGTTAAGTTCCTTTCTGGTTCACGTGGCTGACTCGAAAAGCTACGGATTTCTAAAAAATATCCTCATTGCAGGGGAATAAACCCTCTTTATTAGAAGGAAATAGAAAAGAATGAGGTATTTCTCGATTTATTGTATTTTTACATCGAGATTTAGTCTTCTAGGAGAACACTGATTGTATGTACAAGTTTACTACTCAATCGTCATAGTTGAGTTAGAAACGACACAGTTTATAGACGTTCACCAGAACGATGTACAAACCTACAGCGAGTAAAAAATATTCGAAAAAAAATGTGTAAAACTTATTTCTTGAAGCGTAATATTACAGTCAGCTCAAAAGTTTGACCGAGAACTTCAGGACGATCCATACACTTTCCGACTTTATTTGTACGTCCAACGATTCACCTGCTCAGTTCAATTTGCTATTAAAAAGTCCCGCGCCGCAGTACTTGGCGGCCTTGGGCCCATGTAATTTCGAGTCATATAACAACTCGAGCACACATTACCCGCCGATTATCTCTGGTCCAGATCTCCCCCTACCTAACAGCTGATCGTATTTCGCGCCCAGTCCCTCACACGCGAGGGACTGATCCTGGCACGAAACAGCCGCGGCGGGCGGTGGGCCAAAAGAAAGCGGAGCGCATGGCCCCGGGTGGATTGATTCGTTCGAACATTACGTAATCTACTTACGAAAAGTAGTCCAAATTGGCGCACGGCGCAGAGTAAGAGACATTACGGCACTGACTTAATTACTCCGTCTTATACCCGGGTCTGAATTATAGCTAAACGATAATCGCGTATTCTCCCAGTTTTGATTTATTTGTAATTGCATAAGGCGAGGCGCAAATTATTACCTGTAGTCGAAAAACTAATGACAGGCTTATGAAATTACGGGAGACAACTCTAAGCACATTCCGGAAAAACTCAGATTAGTTCAACATACCATTTTGCTTCATAGACAATTTCGTGTACAGCAATTCGACAATCTTTTAATTGCAAATGTTTCGCAATATTACGGTCTCTTGTGAAATGAAGATCCTTTTTTGAATATCGAATGATCCTATGACAAATGCTGCTATACTTTTGGTGCCAAGAGTTCAGATTTTTATCATTTCTATTACCCATTTCATTTAACAAGCGCGTGATTGTTACATATTGAAATTGGCGGAATGAACGACCGAATTATGTGCCTCGAGGCGTATAGAAGTGACCAGATTGATCAGCGATCAGTTCGCGAAATAGCCGACTATCAACCAATCAGAAGTCCGTCAATCTATAGATATAATCCTACATAGTCGTAGAGCGACTAAAGATCATTGTAAATTCAGAAATAGGTGGGTGGCTGGTGGGAGAAAGCCATCAATCTGACGACTATATAATCTTGCGTCTTTCAGTCTAATGGTATTCCAAGCAAAAGTATTCAATAGACATGGCTTGCAAGGTGAGTTGATTTTGCACTATATCTATAAGAAAGCAAAAGTATTTACACCGTAACGATAAACGTTGAAATTGAATATCAATTCGAAACACTGAAGTCGGATTCTGCCTTGCTAACGGAGAATGTCCCATCTACATTTTTTACATTTTGAGAAAAACTATAACTATGAACTTTTTTTGATCAAGACCTTTCTGTTGAGCTGAAAAAAATCGAAAAATCGAAAATTTATCGCGTAGGATATTTTTTCCTAAGCAGGGCACAATTGTCTTATCATAAATATTTATTCAATAATAAAGCTTGCATAAATTTTCATTGGGCTATTGAACCTTCCGACGAAATTTGGAGATAATTTCATGTACAGATATAGCTACTCTCTTTAATGTTGTAATTTTTTATAAAAATCCCTGTGGAGCTGTGGACGGAAATGACACCAAACTTTGATGGACTCCTAAATAGCATCCCTGAAATTTACTTTACTTCTAGTTCATCGTTTTCGCCGCTCTCGTGGCCGCTGCCAACGCAGGAGTCCTCGCTCCAGCACCCCTGGCTTACGCCCCTGCTGGCCCTGCCTATGGCTACGCCGCCCCCATCGCTAAAGCTGTCGTCAAGACCGTTGACGCTGACTACGACCCTAACCCACAGTACAGCTACTCATACGACGTGCACGATACCCTGACCGGCGATGCTAAGAGCCAGCAGGAAACCCGCAACGGAGATTCCGTCGAGGGTAGCTACTCTTTGGTCGAGGCTGACGGAACCCGTCGTGTCGTTCACTACACCGCTGACCCACACAATGGATTCAACGCCGTCGTAGAAAAGGAACCCGCATCTCACGGACCAGTTGTTGCTAAATATGCTGCAGCCCCAGTTGTTGCTAAATACGCCGCTGCCCCAGTCGTCGCTAAATACGCTGCACCCCTAGCATACTCTGCCCCAGCATATGGCTACAATCACTAAGTTTTATTAGTGCAGGAAAATATGAAAAATAGCGCATAATGTAAATAGTAGATAGTTAAATAAATGAATTTTAATCGGTACATTAAACGTCGTGGTATTTATTACTTCAAACGATCCAAGCTAGGATTGAAGAAAATTTTGCAGGAGTGTATAGAAAGGTTGAAGAAATATTGAGAAGTTTGCGAAAATCCGATCGTAGCCTTTCATTTGAAATTTCAAATAGGCACGCCATAGATCAATCGAATCTAGATGATGTTAGTACCTCAAAAAATTTAGAAAATTATAAGTCCTTCACATTATTTACCCGTCCATCCATCTGTCGAATAATTTTCGAACGAACCGACTGATTTCAACAGAGTTTGGTAGAAAAGTACCTAGAGGATAATTTATGGAACTGGTATTGATTTCGAGAGGAACCGATTCAGGAGTTTGGAAAAGAGAAGGAAAGCATGTGCTTAGTTGGTACTCCTTGAGGCATCGAGCGATTTGGCGAAATATAAAACATTCTGGAAATTGTATGTAAAAGGGGTAGGAGATAGGTATAGGAGGGATTATATGTGATAGGAGTCTGAAATTTTGTCGGGGCTAAGCCGTACAACTTTCGGATAGATTTCATCGAAATGCGCGGTGCAATTGCATTTTACCATAATCAATGTACATACATTTCGTAACCCAATTTATGCCGAGTAATAAAACTATGCTCACTTTCCGGAGACACGTTTCTTACCTAATTATTTGAAAAAATATAGTTATAATTCATATTTGATAGGCATATAGCTATATATTGATAACTCTGATTATACCGAGCTTTTAGAAATTTGGTCAAACAAAACATAACCTATTTCATGATTTAGTGTTATAATGTGCGCATGTGTCTATAGGTACGCAAAATTTTCAAACAAATGCTGGTAAGAGTAAGTACATCAAATTTTCAGCTCAGCCCAATAATCCCAAGCTGGTTTTCGTGTGATTGAAGCCTCTTCTGGAAATCTGATGGTTTGATGTATGTACACACTGCGACCGTAGCCATCGAAGATCTATGATTATAAATATCGCCGAGGAACAGGAATCGCAGACGTTCAAGTTGGCCAAGCCGATGCTAATGCCTGGAGGCACCGTCGCCTGGCTCGGCACTTTCTCCATGGGCAATGGTTACCTAATATGGCCACGCCCATGAGCTTTGGGCGTTTTGTATGGCCTGATGAATTGTATTCAACGACGCCTGAACCAGATACAAGCAATCCCTCAACCTTGATCCACTTGCACTTTCTGGCCCAACAATCCTGCTTTTTAACTCCCCGAGTATCCGAACTCTGGTCTGTATTATCCAGAAGAAAAAAAAGGCACATATGAGAATGTACTCTTGTCGTCAAGTGAGATATATGTTATTTCGTTTCAGCAGGTCGAAATTTTACCTCCCTGCAAATTACTTCAGGAAACTGTTTGAAATAAGAATGATGAAGAATTCAAAGCTGACCCTTGGAATTAGCAGATTTCACTTTTTGGAGGATTAAAACTGAACGGGTTACGGGAAGAATCGATTTCGATTAAACCCGAATCTTTTTTTGGCCGATACGTTTCAGTCAATTCTTAAGTTCGAGTAAAATGAATCGACACAACATTTATCCCGTTATCGGTGAAATATTTAATTTTTCATGGAGGTTATACATCTGTTATAAGGTGATCAACTGCCAGAATAGGCTGCCTAGTTGAATGAAGTTGTTGTACTGAAGTGTAGTTGTACTGAATAAAAATTGTTTCTACATCAAGACAACAACTTATAGTCCGGCAGCCAGTGAATATTTTTGGAACTTATTTTCGCACGCCGCTACCAACGTTTTTTCGATTCAATAGATGATGCTTATCAAAAAATCTAATAGACTTTTCATTGTATTCCGATGGATTTAGCGTGGGGGGGCGTTTGAGAAAGTGAAAAAAACGTCAATGCGTTGAACTTATTTTCGCAAGGATACTACTTATTGTACTTATGAAGGCGATCATAAAAGCTAGTTAAAGGGTAGTCTGGCTGATTTCTGAAGATGGGAACTTCGTCTGGCACGCGAAAAACCGGAAAAAAAACTTACGGAACTTATTTTCGCATTTTTGAAAATTTGTCAGATAGTTGAATGGGTTGTGCAATTGTCGAAAAAAGCAGTCTGGCTGTTATTCGAGGTCACTTGAGCCTTGCCAGACCGACCGGAAGATGCGTAACATGGTAGCTTATATGCAATCGTCATATCAACGTGTGCGCCTATACAATGAGTACGGTCTTAATTTCGCCCGAATACTTTTTTTTCCAGATGATATTTTACACTCTAACGTGAATGAAAAAGACAGTCTGGCTACTATTTTCAATCACCAAAGCCTCACCAGACTCTAAAATTGCGAGTTCTCGAGCGTTCTATACGTCATCTCCGACGGTACAGGGACGACTCACGTTCTATTCGCTATTTTTTTTTTGTTTTTTTTTTTCATAATTGACATCTTGAGAATGAGCATGTGCATGTATTCTCACGCAAGCAATGCCATGTAGCATATTTTTATACCTTAAAATGAATAAATTAGGTCATTATACCACCATATATTGTTTGTAAGGGATGATTTCTTTTATTGACAATTAATTTTTGTCTCAATATACCTAAAATTGTACGAAATATCAATCGAAAATATAATAAACCAGCGGCTTTAGGCTGCCCATATGCCAGCCCTTCAACTTCCCGTTCTCACGCTAATTTGAGCTTAAAAAATTCGCCATCATAAATTTTGCAAATCTGACTTCAGATTCGCGATCAGCGCCCCAAACCTTGTGGTATCAGTTTTCATTCGAATCTATTCATCCATTCTCCAGACATCATGATTTTTATTTTATTTCTCAGAATTTTGTTATTTAAATGAATCGAAAAAAAAAATCTGACTTTAGGTTCGTAATTAGCGGTCCAAAAAACCTTGTGGTACCAATTTTCATTTGAATCCATTCATCCATTCTCAAGATATCATGATTTTTATTTTATTTTTCAGAATTTTGTTATTTAAATAATTCGAAAACCACTATACCGATCGAAACCAAAATCTAATCAGTTCTAAGTTTCGAAGAGGCGCGTCGATTGGGACGAAGTTGATCAAAATCTGA
The DNA here is from genome assembly GCA_949628255.1 of Macrophya alboannulata. Taxonomy (NCBI): domain Eukaryota; kingdom Metazoa; phylum Arthropoda; class Insecta; order Hymenoptera; family Tenthredinidae; genus Macrophya; species Macrophya alboannulata. The sequence continues at coordinate 11,488,116 of OX451212.1, read as the reverse complement.
CCACTCGTTCTCGAGATATCGTCGGACAAAAAAATTGATCACATACATACATGCATACATACATACATACATACATACATACATACATACATACACACACACACACACACACACACACACACACACACACACACAGACGTCCATCTGAAAATGATCGGAGATGATTCTCTAGACTTCAAAAGTCGAGATCTAGTGAAAACTCAACTTTTCATTTTCGGGGTGAATACAATCTCTGATATCAGAGAAACGGGAAGTTAAAAATACACAAAATAAAAGAATTAAATAAATTTTTTTTAATCTCATTCCGCGGCTTTTTCTGCCTCATCCAGACAATCATCATCATTATAGCGTCGTCATCATTATCTTCATCCGAATCATCTCCAGGCAGTCTAGCATCATCATCATTCTATCAATTTTTTTTTAACGATTTTCAAATATCTGCCAGACTGATTTCCCACCTCCGGAAATCAGCCAGACTGTTTTTTTACTGAGTATTATTATGATGCTAACTAGTCCAATAAGTTTCATCTATGCGAAAATAAGTTCTATAAGTTTATTTTTTTTACGATTTTCGCATGTCTGCCAGACGCATTTTCCACCTCCGAAAACCAGCCAGACTGTTTTTTTACTGAGTATTATTATGATGCGAACTAGTACAACGAGTTTCATCGATGCGAGAATAAGTTCAAGGCAAAAAAAAAAACCCGATTTTTGTAAATTTGACAAAAACTGCCAGACTGACTTTCCAACTTCGGAAACCAGCCAGACTGCTTTTTTTACAGAGTTTTAGGGTAATACTAATTAATAGAACAAGTTTCATCCGTGCGAAAATAAGTAGCATGAGTTTGTAATTTTCACTCATCGATTCCATCGGAAATCAATAGCCAGACTGTCGGTTCCTTGAAAAACATCATCAATTGACCCGGAACTACTATAAATAGGGCTTGCGAAAATAAGTTCCAAAAAAAGTTCACTGGCTCCCGGACTATTAATAATATCTTGCTGTAATAAAGCGGAAACTTAATAATTATGAATAACACCAGGTACGAAGCGAAATGCAAAGCTGAGTCATTCACGTCGAACGAGACGGATTTGGCCAAAAATATTCCTTGATGTTTCTGATTCTTTTGTATTTTTTTTACATATTCTCTGGTTAAAATAAACAAAAGAAACAATTTTTTTTTTTCAACTCAAATGGGTTATATGCTACAGGGGGTTGAATTTTCGAAAAAAGCACTAAAAATCGAAATCGCGCTCTCCTTCGAACTTTAATATCTGCGATTCTCTTTGACGTACAGACGTCTGCGAAAACTCATTTTGAAGCTCTGGAATTGTACTTTCATGTTATTAATTTTCACTTTATCGAATAAACAATCTTCCATTTGTTAGGAACAATTATGTTTCTTAGCCGCGATTTTCGAGATGTTCACACCCCTCCAAAATTCTGAAAAAATACGAGCGTGTTCCTTGATTCATTCTCTACGAAATATGTAAAATTCAGGATGGAGTTCCGATAGACAGTATATTTAAACGGCGGTTGATTCGTGCGGGATGTCGCGCGCGGCCGTGTACGTTGAATTCCAAGTACGAAACGGCGCGCGACAGGGTCTTGCCGCCCGAAGGCTCGTGGCCGCGGCCGCGGAATCAACCGCTGTTTGAATATACTGTCTATCGGTACTCTATCCTGAATCTCACATATTTCGTAGAGAAGGAATCAAGGAACGCACTCGTATTTTTTTCAGAATTTTTGAAGGGTGTGAACATTTCGGAAATCGCATTGAAAAAAAAAAATTGTTCTTAACAAATGGAAGATTGTTCATTGGATAAAGTGAAAATTAACAACATGAAAGTACAATCTAGGAGCTTTGAAATGAGTTTTCGCAGAAGTCTGTACGTTAAAGGGAATCGGAGATGTTAAGGTTCAAAGGAAAGCGCGATTTCGATTGTTGGTGCTTTTTTCGAAAATTCAACCCCCCGTAGCTTCTAAACCATTTGAGTACGAAAAAAAAAATTGTTTCTTGTGTTTATTTTACTCAGAGAATATGTAAAAAAAATTATGATAATTTCCAAGCACATGAGGTCAAAAAATTGTCCCGCTTGACGTGGAATGACTCAGCTGGGGCTTTTCCACTCAATCCATCTCTAAACCTGACCGCTCGCGATATTTTTTATATATGTAGTACTAGTTGAGAAAGCACTTTATAAATTATTTCAGATTTTTATGAACACTCGTGTCCAAGCAGTTGACTTCATTACTGCTGTTTTCAAAATTTCATTTTTTTGTAACAGCTACAGCTCAGAAATCATTGATCGTATCGTGAAATTTCGAATACCATATTTTCTCGACTTGAAGTGTAGTTACTGAGAGAATTGTTGAAAGAAATTTTCAAAATCTCTAAATGGGTGAAAACTGATCTCAATCGCGGAAGATCTACCAAACTAGTCTTCAGTCGTGATTGATTTGTTCGAAACAATTATAATAAATTCTAGACTGAAATATTAAAATTTGGAGATATTAACGAGCTTGGATCCCGATTAGCTCAGAAGTCATAAGTCCTTTACGCTAGACGATTCGAAAATCCGAGCGCAGTTATGTTCATGTTCAAACCATTAATGTACAGGCCTGTGCATACAATAGGGTGATTCTTATTTCGGGTATTTTCGATTGGTTTTTTCACGATAGTCTTAAACTGGTTCCAATTAGCAAATAAACAAAAATTCCAGCCAAATTCGAGCTCAAAATTTTAATTTTAGGTGCCCCCACCCTTCATTTACCCTCTTCCCGGCGAAAGTTAGAATTAAAATATCGAGCTCAAGCTCGGTAGGAATTTTTGTTATGTATTTGGAACCGATTTAGGACTATCGTGAAAAAAATATTGATAATACCCGAAATAAGGACCACACTAATGTACAATAAAGTAGGCGTCTATAATGAAGTAGGATAGAACGTATACGAGAATAATAATTCGAATTTTTGATTTCATCGAAATTTTTATGGGTGATTACACCTAATGAGAAGAGCTTTCACGATTTTTTTCGATTTTTTTCGTTTATCTGTTCTTGAAATATGATTTTTGAATTTCTTTTCTTCGAAAATTCATAATCCGGGTGGTGAGGCCCGGACGTAACAACTTCTTGAAAAATTGACCAAATGAGGTGTTTTTTTTTTCTGAAAATTTTTGTTTTTATCTATCCTTTAAGAAAAGAAAATATAAACAACGAGATTTTTGTCAATTGCAGTATGATTTTTTCATTCAAAGCTCAAACTTATCACGATTTCGAGAGCTCAGACATTTTTTTTTTTTTTTTAGAAAATTCTCATAAAAAACATTGTGTTTTCGACAAATTATGCCGTCAGATTTATCGTGGAGTCACATCTCATTCTATTTTTTTATTTCTGTTCCAAATTTTTTTTGCGTAAATTTAATCGTACTAAATTTCTAAACAGATTCAAAATAACAATTCCGTTGATTCTGAAAACCTATGGCTTTACTTTGAATATAAAAATATGGAATCATTGGAATTTATGTAGTCATCAATTACGATATCGGGACCAATAATTTCATATTTTTATATTCAAATGTGAAGCCATAGGCTTCCAGAATAAACGGAATTGTTATGTTGAATCTTTTTTGAAATTTAGTACGATTAAATTTACGCAGAACGATTTTGAGTCAGACATAAAAAATTAGAGTGAGATGTGACCCCGGGATAAATCCGAGAGCATAATTTGTAGAAAAAACAATGTTTTTTATGGGAATTGAAAAAAAAAAAAAAAAAATGTTCAACCTCTGGAAATTGTGAAGTTTGAGCTTTGAATGAAAAAATCATACCGCAATTGACAAAAATCACGTTTTTTGTATTTTTTTTCTTAAAGTATATTTAAAAACAAAAATTTTCAAAAGAAAAAAAAACACCTCATTTGGTCAATTATTCAAGAAGTTATGAATCTTCGAAAGAAAAAAAATCAGAAATTCATATCTCAAGAATAGATAAACGAATAAAATCAAAAAATATCGTGAAAGCTCTTCTCATTAGGTGTAATCACCCATACAAATTTCGATGAAATCAAAAATTCAAATTATTATTCCCGTACGTTCTGACGGAGAATGCCTCATAAGTAAAGCACGAAAAAAAAACTGTATTTAGCAACAGGAACACAAAATTTCCTTATTTGATAAGCTATTTTAATTTTGTGTTGCTATTGTGAAATATACATCTTTTTCATCCAAATTCAGTTATGTAATACATAAACCCAACGAATTTTATTCTGTCGCCCCCAAAATTTGCAAATGAGAAGTGGCGAGCTAGTGAAGCTGATATTTGACGGTGAAGATGTCAATTCACATAACCTCAGAAGGCACAAGTGATTGAGAAAATCCAGTTGCTATAAAAGTAACGTGATTTTCGTAAAGCGTTAAAAAAGTGATTCCGGTATATCCGAAAATCTACTACAGCATTAAAATTTTTTGAAAAAATAAACAATTGATTTATCTATCAAACGAGCATGGTGATAATGGAACAAAGTTCTTCGCGGTTACTTTTTTTAAGTTAATTCATTCAACTTGAAATATTCAAAATATTCATGATATATTATTACATAAAATTATTTGAAATTCATTTGATTCAATATCAGGAATACTACATATCTAAATAGGTTTCAAAGTACTTTTACATATGTATACTATATACATATTGTCAGAAATGGTAGGGGTAAGTAGTTTGTTTTTCTATTACATTCAATCGCAGCATATTGTTCCATTTATTAATTTATTCTTTCATAATTGTTAATAACTAAATAGCTCACGCTGAACATCAAGTGAACAATCCTATTTATAATGTATATCTCACATTTTCCTTTTGTCCGGTTTACACAATTAAACTGTGTATTTCAAATTGTCTTTTGTTTTCTGTATATTGTGATGATTTGTATGTAAATACAACGTATTGTATTGTATCTTACCGATCTGACATTTCTCAGCTTTATCCTCTCCTTCTGGTATTTCATAAACGACTTAAAAACAATCGAAAAGAAACTTTTTGGATACATAAATAAATATTTAGCTTTTCAAAAAATTTTAATGCCGTAGCTAATTTCCGAACACACCGGAACACATCACCTATAGTTTTCAAGACTTTACGAAAATTACGTTATTTTTATAGCAAGTGAATTTTCTGAATCACTCGTGCCTTTTAAGGTTACGTAAATTGGTATTTTTACCGTCGAATATAGCTACACGAGCTTCACTCACTTAATGCCACCTCTCATCGTGACGGCCTGCGAGTTGAGCACTGCCAACTTCAAAGGTAGTATAACTTCGGTTACATATTTTAGGTGTGACAGATTCACTGTCCACTGTCCTTGACTCTGCGGGTCAAACCGACAAGAAATAACTCTAAACTTCCATACCAATAGGAATACCAAGCAATTAAAAAACATTCAAATACATTGATCGTAACATGCTAGCTCGAACTCATTCCTCGTCAATCATCGGCTGCCAAAAGAACAATCCGATTGTTACTTCCATTTCGGAGATATTCGAGATAATAATTATGTCGATAAGAATCGACTAGACCATCCCCTTAAGATCTCAAAATTTTCACATTATATAATTATATAATCACATAAATTATATATATAACAGTCTATAATATATTACGATTTTTTCAAAAAAATCAATCTCGTCCAGAAACCAGTTTGGTAGATTTTCCGTATTTAAAGCCAGCTTTGGCTCGTTTGGAGAAATAGGAAGATTCTTCAAATAATTCTCTCAGTGAATACACTCGAAGACTGGAAATTTCGGTATTCGAAAGTTCACGATAATATCAATTATTTCTAAGCTATGGCTATTACAAAAAACAAAAACGAAATTATGAAAACAGCAGAAGTGTCAAAATTAACGACTTGGACATGAGCGTTGGGTAAAATCTTAAATAATTTATAGAGTTCTATAATAAAAATGTATCGCGAAGGGTCAGGTCTCGGGATGGGTTGAGTCGACCTCCAAACCTGCAATTCTACATATTGCATTGTGATCACATGAGTTTTCGACAGCTAAATACCTGAATAGCTAATTAAATATTTAAATTTAATTCGCTTTTCGATTACAGCCAATTTCAATGCAGCTCGATTCAATTTGGTAAATCCATATACGGAGCGTCTTGATTGCAGAGCCTGTGTGATCTGAAAGACAAGTTGCATATAATACGGCGCAACGTGCATACCAGATGTTCACAGTTTAAAATCTCGATTCTCAAGGCGTCGAATGATTAACGTATTTTCAGACTTGAGCACAAAAACTATATTCGGTTAGCTAGTTTCCAAAAAATTAGTTCAAAACGCATTATTTCCCCATTCGTCTTCTAAAATGGTCAATTTTCAGGCTTGGGAATCAGAACGTGCTAAATATAGGCATGGCCTACTACTATGATAACTAATTATTAAAGACTATTTCCTCACTACTACATACAATCGTCTGTACGGCACGAAGCGACAAAGTCTATTAGCAATACCGTCTATCAAGTTTACGGGCCATCTCTCCCGTATGGCTATCTTCCCCGGACTTGCACTGATATAACTCGAAGGGTGTCTTATACTAACTAAGATAAGCTTCGTATTAATGTGTCAGTGATTTTGTGAAGCCTCGATAGAAAATGAAGTATTGTGAGAGCCATCAGCTGCAAATAATGCAGCTGATGGCTTAGTGTTAGTCAGCGGGAATAAAAATTTGGTTGTCACTTATAATGGTCCGACCTGTGCAGAACCGGTCGAAAGATAGCTATTCCTAAGGAAAGGGCCACTATTGAACCGATATTGGCGAACCGATATAACCGTCTTGTACCGGGAGTTCTAGTCGGTCCAACTCTAGTACAATATTGGCGTGTTATATATACAATTACAAAAAATAAACAGTGAGCAACCGTATCAGATCATTGGCTAGGTTGCGTTTGTTGAGCTAAAAAGTGTGTTATATGCTCACAGCAATAGAAGACTGCAGTCTTATCTCTATAGATTATTGGTTGTCCCAGAGATAAATTTATCTTGCAATATTTCTTACAAATTTAAAAAAGTTTCGATGAATGATCGGATCTGTATCCTGCAGCAACCACTTTTTCTTCGTTAGACTCAACCTGTGTGAAGCGAAATCCATAAAATCTCAAATAATTTTGAATCTTATCTCAAAATATAATACAAGAAAGCTGTAAAAAAAAACTGGGTCCATGAATTATTTAGTCGAGGCGCTAGGCGTACCAAGAATCTGAAAAAAATTACTTCCAAGCTGTGGGGAGACCGGGGTGGGTTATCACACGGGTAGGTTGTCACAAGGCTCATATCTCCGTCGCTAAATGTCGGAACGAGTGCTGCTATACAGGGTGTATCAGGTTGAGCGCACCGAAGTATGTGGGTAGATTCCTTGAGTCATTCTAAGACTAAATTCCCTTTACCAAAAATTCGAGGGCCTAATAGTTTCTGAGTTATAGAAAATCTTAGTTGACCAATCACAGGGCTTGGAGCTGGCCTATTCAGGGCCGTGTCAAAAGAATAAAATAGGTAGTGCCCATGGGTGTGAGCCCGTAAAATTTTATTTTCCTTTTTCGAAGGTGACATCGACTCATCTTCGGGAAATGTCCTCGTATAGCATACGTCTTCCTTATCTGCGTCCTGGCTGTCTGCTTCGTAGTTTTCGTCTTTCAGGTCATCCGCTTCGTAGTCTTCGACGCCAGGTCATCTGCTTCGTAATTTTCGTCGTCCAGGTCATGCGCTTCGTAGTTTTCGGCGTCCAGGCCATCCGCTTCGTAGTCTTCGGCGCCAGGTCATCTGCGTTGCTTTCATCTTCCAGGTTCATCGTGCAGGACCTGGACAACAAAAACGACGAGCCGGATGACCTGAAGGACGAAAACCACGGAGCAAATGACCCGGACTCCGAAAACTACGAAGCGGATGACCTGGACGCTGAAAACTACGAAGCAGAGAGCCAGGACGCAGATAAGGAAGACGTATGCTATACGAGGACATTTCCCGAAGATGAGTCGATGTCACCTTCGAAAAAGGAAAATAAAATTTCACGGGCTCACACCCATGGGCACTACCTATTTTATTCTTTTGACACGGCCCTGAATAGGCCAGCTCCAAGCCCTGTGATTGGTCAACTAAGATATTCTATAACTCAGAAACTATTAGGCCCTCGAATTTTTGGTAAAGGGAATTTAGTCTTAGAATGACTCAAGGAATCTACCCACATAGTTCGGTGCGCTCAACCTGATACACCCTGTAGATTGAAGTTGTAGTTCAATGTTTGAAACAAATGAATGTTGTTAAGTAGAATATCGCATCATATGCGGCCTATTTCGCAGTGATTAAAAGACTGAAATTGGACCTAGTAAGTAATTATTTTCCATCTTCTAATGTGTGTTTTCTCATTTTCTTGGCTGCCTTGAGATATTTCGCAATGAGATATTCGGAAAGGTGGTTCTTGTCGCTTTCTTTTGATGTATATGTGTTTGATATTGTAATAGCGGTTTGGCAAGATATGCACATTTTTAATCAAAATCGCGGGTTGGGGCAGGTTGTCACGGCAGGATTGGGGCAAGTTGTCACGTGTGATAACTTGCCCTATTTCGACTTTTCCGTGTTTTCTGAGGCTGAGTCAAATTTTCCATTGTTTTCGGGATCTGCGGAGTCTGGGTCGACTGTTTCGTGGTTTCCAGGAAAAGATACAATGAAAAAAAGAATTATTGGTTGAAAATATACATTGCAAACCTAAGTTGCTCACATCGAAACAAAAACCAAAAAAAAAAACAAATGTGCAAGACAAATTTTTTAGACACGAATGTAATAAATACAACAAAAAAAATATTCATCATTTTTGAGCCGTTCTCGCCATTTAAAATACGTGGGACAACTTACCCCGGGGCGGGGTAAGTTGTCACACTCCGCAACTTTTTCTGTAAATTCAAAACGCCCTATTCAGACTTGCTTTGGAACAACCACGAATTTTCTCGGGGTGCGCAAACGATGCATATCTACAATGCCCCGTCTCTAAATTTCAAAAATTTTCATTCAAAAAAATTTTAGAAATCAGAGAGTAAAAAGTGTGACAACCCGCCCCGGTCTCCCCTACGACAAAACCACCTCGAGGTAGGCTACCCAAATGTCATTACTTTTTGTATGAATTCGTAAAAAATTACTGATTTTCACTGTGAAAAATGGTCTAAGCATCTATTGCTACGTCGTCTGGTCTGCCGATACGGCATTTTGTGCCAAATTGATGGTGTTTTGGCCGTAACGAATCATATTTGATTAACTGATCGATCGACAACGAAGACGCTGGGCCATTCACTATTTGATATACCGCCGGTAATTGTGATAACTTAATCTCCACACTAATCAGCTGCGCTGATACAACCGGGATTTCCGTAGCAATGGGTTATTCTATATTCTGTATAAAAGAACATGGTTTCCGTGACGTATAGTCAGTCAGCTCAGTCTTGCAAGTTCGTGAGAAAGTTCTCCAGTCACAAAAAAGCAATTCCCTCTCAAGGGAAAATGGTTCAAATCGTTGGAAAGTACAAGCACACTGGTAACGCCCCGGATTTCGAAAGTTTTCTGAAGACTATGGGGATTCCTGAAGCGAAATTATCAAGTTATCAGCGCGGGAAATTAACCCTCACAATTTCAGAAAATAACGGCAAGTGGACGTTCCACATTATTGGTTCTAAAAAAATGGATTTTTTTTTTTTTTACTTACATCACTCTGAACGCCAATTTTAGACACAAAATAAATCCTCCCATAAAATGGGTTCTATATCTCAACTCTAAGAGGTGGCGCAAGCCATTTTTTCTTCTTCTTTGTGTTCATTCAACTTTTGGCAGGCTGCACTTGAAACTGTTTTGAAACTCGCTCAGAAGGGGTTTGTATTCGCGGGTTACTCATTCCGGATTTAAAGTCAGAATTCATAAATTCAAAATGATGGACAGAATGATATTCTTCCGGATGAAAATTTTCAAACGTAAACTAATGTACGCCAAAATTAGTTTCGACGTTTTTTGGGTTCGCTTATCTCTAATCCGAAGTCAAAATACGAAAATTTAAAATGACTAGCTCACACGCGTGCTTCGCGCGCGTCTGTCTTCGGTTTTTCTGTTCTAATTAATGTTTCTAAGGTATTTTCTGAATAAAAAAAGAAAATAATAATTTTTGTGTAAACTAATTCGAATTAACAATTGGATAACTGATTTAAAAATTGAATTTTATAAAGAGTATTCAATATATTCACAATGAAGGGACTTTTTCATATAGTTTTCATAAAACTTACTTCGGAAGCCTTGCAGTGCATACAGAAGTGTATTTGTCGGCGAGACTACTATAAGAATACCCTGAAAGCGTTATATACAGGGCGAGTCGCGAGAAACTCCGAAAATGGGAGGAGCTTGGTCGATGAATTAAGCCCTGCAGCTCTATGAAAAATTATCTCACAGAAATTAACAAGAGACAAAAGTTGTAGTAGATTTCATAAGCTAAAGAATACTGTTTGAAAATTTAAATTACAGGCACGGAGTATCGAGCTACAGGGCCTAATTCATCGACCAAGCTCCTCCCATTCTCGGAGTTTCTCGTGACTCACCCTGTATAGTGTTTCACAGTTTTCTCAGTGTGATTATTATTTTTATTTCCTGTTATAAAATTAATTGAAATGATATTTTTTATAGTATATTTATTACAGTGCTACTACATTACATTTTTTTTCAATAAACTGTTTTTGAATAATCAATTTAATAATCATTATAATAATATTTTGTAATATATAACCTTTTTTTTCATAACACATGTATTGTCAAACATTAATCAACGATCAGTAAACGATGATGTAAATTTTGGCTGCAATTTTAATATGTTACATATGTAGGGAGGGGCGGGCAAAATGGAGCCGGGCAAAACGGCAAAACCGGCAAAACGGGGTACTGCAAAAATTTGTTACATTTTTTTTCCGTAATGGTTCGAAACCGTCATTTAAATGTTTTCAGAACATTCTTTTCAAATTTTTTTCCCGTGAATTTTTTTTCATAAATGATTTTTAAATTGAAATTAGTCATTTTACCATTATAAAATTTTTCTGTCAAAATATAAGTAAAACACGGAGATTTTGTATATTTGAGTTCACTAAAATTTCGTATTTCCTTAGCGATCCTGTTTTGCTCGCCCCTCCCCTATATTTGAATATAAAATTCACAAAATTTTGAAATTTTGATAGTATATTTAAACTGCAGCATCTTTTTAGGGTCGATCGTTAACTCTATTTAGTTCTCAATCTTTTTTTTTGTAATTCTTCATTCTCTGTTTCCTCGACTATTTTTTCAATCGATTTGTAACCCCTCAGTAGTTCTTTTAATGTTAGTCGCTTGTTGTCTATTTTCTTTATGTCAGCTATTGACCGTGTTAAGATATAGATGGGGTTCGCTGTTAATAAATATAAATAATCAAATTATGATGCAAGTTCGAATTGGTATTGTTCTTTGTCCATTTGATAATTAAAAACTTGTACAGCACAAAGGTGTCTAAAAGATTTCCAAAAGATGATAGGTTTCTCGTAAGTCATATATGAGCGATAGCGTAATTACATGATCCAAAAGCCGAAAAGCCTCATGGTCATGACGAAAAGGTATCTTTTAACTACGTCTAAATATCTTTTCGACATTCTTTAGTCAACTGCGTTTAGTTGTCTTTTGAAAGATTATTATTAAACATCTTTTAGCCTACTACGTTTGGACATCTTTATTAAGAGATAGTGCTGCTTGGTACATATGTGAAATCATGTACGATATGATCCGCATATTACCGTTTATTTGAATTTCTCCTCGTATTTCTATATAATCTCCTTTTTTAAATTCGTGATTATTATCTAGGTGTGGTATTCTTATTTCAATTTTAAATTCGCCGTCTGTTATAGATCCACATCCGTAGTCTCCAGTTTGTGTAGTGTGCTTGACGATCACAACAAAATTTGATTTTACGAATCCTTGTACTCCTAGTCATAAAGTCAAACGATTGGATTTTGTATTTGTTCTTTTTTGTAATACATTGATCAATTGCATAAGATCATTTCCGCGGAACAATTTTCTTAATTATTTTTCTACAATAAAGTGCAAAAGATTCAATCAATATATTGTTATATGGGTATACGTGCGTTTTGTCATACGATATCTTGTCTCGAGTTTCAGTACATTTTGATCATTAAATTTTTTTCCCAGTTCTTAAAATCTTGAGTTATCAAATATGTTAAATATTATTTTCACCACACCAGCATGAAAAGCACGATTTTAGGTCCTTCGCGTGAACGGGAAGTCGTACTTTTCTATGTAGGGGGTGGTGAAAGGTAGTATAGGTGCGTAATATACTATAATAACTCACTGATGTGATTTTTTGTTGTTGATCCAATTTCATGTAATTGTATCAATTCTGGAAGATTTGTTGTTTCGTTGATCGTATGTTTTCCCAAAATATTTAATATCGTGCTTGATTGCACAACGAGTTCGATGTTGATCGTTCCTTTATTAAAGTTATTTATTATCATTGGTTTGGCGTATGCGCCGTCGATGTGTACTATCTTCAATGAATGAAAATATATTGATTAATTTTTTTTGTTTTTTGTGTATTATTGCATGTATATTATTATCTGGTGCAAAAACCGTTCGCCAAGTACATTAATGTGATACTTCCCACAAAAATAGTTTGCAGCCATTTAATCTACAAAAGTATTGAAACCAATGGACGTTACCAAGTACAAATAAATTTGCTCCCAATTAATTTCTGAATGTGATCCAGTCTTAGTTTTCGGTAGGAATTTACGATTCGATATATATAATGTGGGTAACACGTAATAAAATGCGACATACGAACTCACAAGAAAAGATCAATTAAAATTAAAATTAGGAAAAAACAAAGAAAAGAAAAAAAAATTTGGAGGTAGTGGTACTTGGCGGGCATTTATATTTTCTTCTAATTTTTACAAAAATGCCCGCCAAGTACCACTACCTCCAAATTTTTTTTTCTTTTCTTTGTTTTTTCCTAATTTTAATTTTAATTGATCTTTTCTTGTGAGTTCGTATGTCGCATTTTATTACGTGTTACCCACATTATATATATCGAATCGTAAATTCCTACCGAAAACTAAGACTGGATCACATTCAGAAATTAATTGGGAGCAAATTTATTTGTACTTGGTAACGTCCATTGGTTTCAATACTTTTGTAGATTAAATGGCTGCAAACTGGTTTGTGGGAAGTATCACATTAATGTACTTGGCGAACGGTTTTTGCACCAGAGGTGCTTTTGGGGGGGGATTTCATTACTTTTTGTATCATCTCGATTCGTACTTAGTCTTGTTCATGATGAATTGTATAAATTTTGACCCTCTGAAAATTGGTTCAAGCTTTAAAAAAGGTTTGTGGCACTTGATGAGAGTACGTATGAATTTTTGTGGATTTTTATTAAAAAACGTTCAGACGTTAGCAGCTGATCCGATATATGCGGAAATCGACAATATATCCGTGTTTCAATTTAGCATAACTCGAAAACTATACATCTCACAAAAAATGTTAGGTATAAAAAAGTTTCAGTTTGAAGTGATGACTAGGCGATGACATACAAAAAAATATGGGGGTTCCGGAAAGTTGAAAGAAAATTATTATAAAATTAGTTTTGAAAATTTCTCAACAACCATACGTTTTTTATTGCTCAAAATTTCAGAGAATATCCCTTTATAGTGTAAAAAGAATGGGTATAAATTTTATCGTGGTGCTAGATTTCGTCTAGGAGATATGAATTTTTTACCGAATTCATTTCGAACCAAAAATACAACTTTTTCAGCACTCTGCGAAATTGAAGGAATGAAAGTACAGATTATGAAGTTCTGTTTATTCAACGGTTTTCAAAGATTTTATCAATCGATACGAAGTCCTTGTGATACAAAGTTTTTGTTGTTGGTTTTTTTTCGAAATAAATTCAGTAAAAAATTCATATCTTCTAAACTAAATCTGGCTCCATAATAAAATTTATGCACGTGCTTCTTACACTAAGGTACCGAAGGGTAATTAGGCCTAGAGTATAATGAAGCCTATCTCAAAAATACTGGACTTACAATAGTGTGAATGTATTACTTATTAAAGGGAACATAAAAAATGAAAATTCACAGGTTACACCAATCCAGTATAAACTATATCCTCAATACTTCTTATGACATTAGCAATATTGAAGAGTGCGGATAATAAGGCCTATGTGCATCGCATAGTAAAGCCTGTTCCTTCTTCAAAGTCAATCTTGTTTGGAAATATCATTCTTGTACAAATGATATACCTAATATAAGTATAAATTGATGAGTGCTTACACTTTAAATCTATAATTAGAAAGTTATTTATAATGGTTTCATGGTTTTCCGAAAAGATGAAAAAGGCTTAGGCGTTGAGAAACAACCCAGGCCTTGTTAAGCATTATTTTTTTTATATTATAGTCAAAATTACGAGGCATAAAGACATATTATTCATTGAAATGTATGTTTGAAATTATAAGAAGCAACACTTGCCACCTTCATGGGATAATTATTTTTAGGTAAAAATAATGTAAAGCAATTTGAAATAAGGTGGGCCTTATATGCCTCAAGTGCTTTAAATAGAAGAATATTATCTGAAACTTTTAACCCCAAAAGACGTGGTTATTGAGAAATTTTTAACACTAATTGTAGTATAATTTTTTTTTCAACTTTACGGAACCGCCAATATTTTTTGTACGTCATCACTTTGAAGTTTACTTCAAGCTGAAACTTTTTTATACTTCGCATTTTTTTGTATGATGTATAGTTTTCGAGTTATACTTAATTAAAACTCGATCCACGACGCTCGCTGTTTGAAACGTACAAATTTCCTCATTCATCTATGGGAAATTCATGGGAAATTTTGCTATAATCTTTTCTCCGTGTAAAATCGCCACACAGGCCGTAGAGCTCTCATGCGGGTATAGAGACTCGACCGAATCCCGCACCGCGCGTTAAAAATTCTTCTTAATGTACTTGGCGCGAGACTCTTGATTTAAAAATTTCCCGCCTGATAGGCTACTTCGGGGTTATACGCGCGCCACGGCGTGGCTACTTCGTTCCGAGCGGTACTGGCAACACTGCTGGATGGCGACGACGACGACGATGGAGACGGAGAGGACGAAAATTCTTGATCGAATTGAGCATTTCGGTAAATCGGAATATTATATCTCAGCTCTCCGTCCACTGATTGCATAAAAATTGGGCTTAAATGAAAGCTATTTGAAGCCATATTCTGAGATAAATATTTGTATCTCGTGTGTAACTCGAGTCAGAAAATATAAGGATAATACAATCGCCGTATAGGCTGTAGAGCTCTCATGCGGGTATAGAGACTCGGGTCGAGTCTCGCGCCGTGCGTTAAAAATTCTTTCTAATGTACTTGGCGCGAGACTCTACCGAGTCTCTTGATACATAGGTATACGTACTAAGTTCGTTTTTAACACGGCTTCGAAACGCTGAACCTCGTTTCTCCATACTACCACCTGAACTCTGTCACCTGCGTTGTTGTTAATGTGGAATTTGTAAACTCTTATTTGTTTCTCGCCCACTAATTTCGATGCCTCGATCGCATCTACGTATCCGATTATTTCTCTGAGCAACAAAATATACACAAACACATATAATTGGGGGTTTACGAGGACAGTTGTTATATATTTTTGGTGTTCATCAGGACATTTTGTAATTATGAGGACGATCATTATAACCTTCGATACCTGTAAATCGTATTTTATGAGGACCGTTTTCAGAGTACGTGGTGAATTTAAAAAATTGAATTTTGAATCTAACGTTTGGTTATAAGTTTTCCCTTTCACCCAAGCTTACAGTACCTTGTACATTATTTTTAGGCACGATCGCATAGCGGAGTGCCTATTAGATTCGTCATCGCGAAAAACGTCGGAGTGAAAAAAAAAAATTCCCTTCCCCTTAGAAATCCGTTTCATCACTCACACAATCGTTTTTCAGTATTTTCCAAAAAGTATGTATGTGTGTGTGTGTGTTAGGGTGGTCCTTATTTACGGTGTTTTTGAAATTTCCTGCGGACAAGGTGGAAAAAGTTTGCAAATAAATAAAAAAAAAAGTACCCAAAATTTGGAGTCTTTAGGTCAACTCAAAGTACTGCCTATAAGGCAGCGAATTTCCCAATTTGATTTACATGGAAATTCGGGCTCACTCCATTATTTTTTTTTTTCCTGCCTAAATAGTGCTTCGAAAAATCTGAAATTTGGTATACGTCTTTCCTTCAGTCATAGGTATTCAACAAAAAATTTGGCGATTTTTTGGAAAAAAAAACGTTTATCCCTGTACGGAAGACGTATGCCAAATTTCACTGCCTTGTAGGCAGTACTTTGAGTTGACCTACAGACTTTAATCTTTGGGTACTTTTTGTCTAATTCATTTGCAAACTTTTTCCACCTTGCCCGCAGGAAATTTCAAAAACACCATGAATAAGGACCACCCTAGTGTGTGTGTGTGGGTGTGTGTGTGTGTGTGTGTACGCACGAAGTTTGTATCCTGAATTCCGGGAAAACGACTCGACAGATTTGAATGGAATTTGGGGGAAAAATCAAGTGTTCGGTGAAGATGATCCACGAAACTTTTGAGGATCCCACCACTTGCGGTTGCGAAATGGCGAGTGTTTCAATATTCAAATAAATCTTATTGGGTGTATCCTGAATTCCGGGAGAACGACCCGACAAATTCGAATAAAATTTTAGAGGAAAATCGAGTGTCCGGTGAAAATGATCCACGAAACTTTTAAGGATTCCACCACTCCCGGTTAAAACATGGCAAGTATTACAAGATTCGATTAAATATTATTACGTGTATCCTGGATACCGTGAGAACGACTTGACAGGTTCGAATGGAATTTGGGAGAAAGAACAAGTGTTCGGTGAAGACGAACCACGAAACTTTTGAGGATCCCACCACTTCCGGTTTCAAAATGGCGTATTTGAATATTGAAATGAATCTTATTATTTTTTTTTTATCAAGTCTACGATCGTGCCTGTTGCAAAAAAGCGAAGCTTTTTTGTTCGTACCGCTAGTTCTTTTTACGATTTGGTTGCGTATAACCGGCGCGCGTAGAACAATTGTTGTATTTAAAAAATTGCAGTGAAGAATTTATTCGCGTATAAATAAACATCTCTCTATTTAACTCTTATTGAGATTGTAACAAAATGATTTGAAATTCAGAATATTATACTAACATAGTCGCGTCGCAATTCTTGATTGATCGTTCTTTTCCAGAGGTGTATTGAATTTCGCTCATGTCACAGTCCAAGATGTTTTCTTCATTCATGTTCTCCGTCATTTCCATATCATCGTGCAGATCATCGTTCAATAGTAATTCCTCTGAGAATTCTATGCGAATAAATCGAAAACGTTTAGATTGTTATACGGTTACAAGGAGATAAATCGAGGAGACACATTTCTTTCAAAATTTTAAGTCAAAATTGTAGTTTGAAATATGTATTTCAACTTGTATTGAAATATTCATGCGTTGAAAATGTAATTCTAAAATATACTTACTTGTGCTTACAGATGCTTCGTAGGTCATTTTGATTTTTACACAATTTTCTTATTGGAAATTATATCTTAAAAATTTTATGACTGGGTTGTTGAAAATTATATTCAACTGTTTATAACAGATTTCAATTTGTTTTTTACAAATGCTAAACGAAACAAGAGAAATTGTAACGATTTGATTTATATACATATAATATATATATATATATATATATATATATATATATATATATATATATATATATATATATATACATATATATATATATATATATATATATATATATATACCGGGTCTATTCGTGGGTGAGACCCATAGGGCGCCCTATTATATGCAATTCATAGTACAAGTAAGCTCTGTTACCGAAAAAACAACGACAATTGAGAGTTAAACGTCACAATTTTCTTTGTTTTTCATGACACATAGCGTACTTGTACTATGAATTGCATATAATAGGGCGCCCTATGGGTCTCACCCACGAATAGACCCGGTATATACAGAGCGATTGTCGGGAAAGTGGGCGCCTGAAGTCAGGCAATGCTGTTTTTCTCTAAACTGGCAACATCATTGGTCGACCATATCTATTCAACCAATAATGTTGCTAGTTTAGATAAAAACAGCATTGTATATATATATATATATATATATATATATACACTCCTAACAAAAATTAGCGGGCCACCCAATTTTTGCTTCGAAAAATGTTCGATTTCAAAGTCTCGTAATTCGATAAAAAATTGGCTTAGCGAATCGTTCGTAGAAGCATTTCAAAGCTTGAAGCTTTATCTTTCAGATGCTTACTTTTGATTGCATTTATGTTTTTTTTGTCTTGAGTTATGGTTCCTTGAACCATCTCGTGTCAAATTTGTGTATCGATGTTCCAACTTCGAAACAACGCACGGGGTCGAACAGGATCGGAATTTTAATTTCAAGATAGTCATTTTGAAGCTTGGAATGTCCACTTCAAAAGCCTTTCTTTGAACTTGGTCTACGATTTTTTTTCATGGAGTTATGCGTTGCTGAAGCAAAAATGGTCTTTCAATTTTTGATCGCATCCCCTGGGCGAACGAGTTCTTGTATCAAGGTTCCCAAACATGGCTTTTGAAGCTCAAATCTTCATCTTTCTGAAACCTCATTGCAATTTTTATTCGGTGACGTTTTTAAGCCATGATCACCATCCAAACGAGACCCTCCGAACCGTGAAATGGAAATTCGAACTTTGACCTCAGGTAGGACACGCAAAAATAGCGACACAGGTGGCCCAAGATTACAACTTCAACTTTAAAGTGTTTTCTTCAAAACCATATCTTGGAATTTGCTCTACGATTTTTTTTCGTAAAGTTATTCGATTCTTAACACATATGGACGATTGAAACAGTACCTCCGGCATTAGCATTACTTAAAGTGTACCGCGTGGAGGTTGCCTGGTAGGATTTACACCTCGTGTGTAAGTGTGTGTGAGTTTGTGTGCGTACCAGAGATCAGGACCCCATGGTTCGTCACTACCACGGTATTTTGTGACTCCAAACCCTCTCTGGTACGTGTGTAAGTGTGAGTGTATTTGTGTGTGTGCGCGTATGTGAACCGACTTGCGGGTGATCTAAAGATGTTTGATGCAGATCACAATTAATAAGGCGTGTTTGCACCCCTTTGTTTAATCACTTCACGGCATCTTTCCGTCATATTGATGCAGCTCTGAATAAGATACTGCGGTATCCCATGCCAAATTTCGCGCAACGCCTGGCCCAGCTCAAGTAAATTTGCCGGTTGTACACGGCATTGTCTCAACCTTCGTCCAACCATATCCCACACGTGTTCGATTAGATTTAAATCGGGACTCATAGCCGGGTGGTCAAGGTGGTCAAATACAGCCCTTAAAATTGTATTGTACTGAAATTCACGAATACGGGGGTGACTCTGTAATGGTCTGGGGTGCAATTTCCATGCATGGTCGTACCGATCTCGTGATTATTCCACCACTTCAAGTAATGCTAATGCCGGTGGTACTGTTTCAATCGTCCGTATGTGTTAAAAGTCGAATAACTTTACGAAAAAAAATCGTAGAGCAAATTCCAAGATATGGTTTTGAAGAAAACACTTTAAAGTTGAAGTTTTAACCTTGGGCCACCTGTGCCGCTATTTTTGCGTGTGCTACCTGAGGTCAAAGTCCGAATTTCCATTTCACGGTTCAGAGGGTCTCGTTTGGATGGTGATCATGGCTTAAAAACGTCACCGAATAAAAATTGCAATGAGGTTTCAGAAAGATGAAGATTTGAGCTTCAAAAGCCATGTTTGGGAACCTCGATACGAGAACTCGTTCACCCAGGGGATGCGATCAAAAATTGAAAGACCATTTTTGCTTCAGCACCGCATAACACCATGAAAAAAAATCGTAGACCAAGTTCAAAAAGAGGCTTTTGAAGTGGACATTCCAAGCTTCAAAATGACTATCTTGAAATTAAAATTCCGATCCTGTTCGACCCCGTGCGTTGTTTTGAAGTTGGAACATCGATACACAAATTTGACACGAGATGGTTCAAGGAACCATAACTCAAGATAAAAAAAACATAAATGCAATCAAAAGTAAGCATCTGAAAGATGAAGCTTCAAGCTTTAAAATGCTTCTACGAACGATTCGCTAAGTCAATTTTTTATCGAATTACGAGACTTTGAAATCGAACATTTTTCGAAGCAAAAATTGGGTGGCCCGCTAATTTTTGTTAGGAGTGTATATATATACGGCATTTGACTATTTCGGTGACACTTTTTTTTTATCATCGGAAAATGAAATTATGTGTCCACAGATGATGTAGCGTAAATTTCATGAAGATACTTCCAGCCGTTTTGGAGTAATTGCAAAATTACTTCGGATCGGACAGTTTGATGACAACGCCAGTTTAACATGAGGTCATATCCGTGACGCTATATTTCATATATACAGTCCTCAATGTGACCGCATATTATCCCATCTGAATATATACATATTGTATATAGTGAGGATATGGCATGTGGTCATATTCGTGACATTGTATATTTCCTTATTCACATAGTCATCATTGTGACCTTGTAATGTTTCGATCACATACATTTATCGTAAAGATGTTGATATTGGCGTCCGAATTACGAATAGGGAGCAAAGCGTGCACTTTATGCCTCACATTGATACGAATTATCTGTGGGGCGGAATGAATCAAAACTCCATTCAATATTCTGTTTCTCACGGAAATCACAAATTAATAGTCTCCACCTGTGACATCTCAGTATGCCTGCATCTGAAGTTCGACTATATATTCATACTGAACCTGAAGGAATTCGAAGAGTTGGTGACCAGGATCGTTTCCAATATCACGCGGGAATACTCAGAGGTGAACTATCGTGTATAGTGATATTGAGACAAATTAACACTCGATTTACTGCGAAGTTTATCAGCAGCGTCATGGAAATGACCGTGGGATATTTTTCGGTGTCATCGAAATGTACGATACGTATGAGTTTGCCAGCTAACCTAAAAATCATTAAACTATCCTTGACGGAGGAACAATTCATTACAAATGAGCCGCAGATCTGACGCGTGTATTGAGTGGCAAGCATACTGTTCGAAATCTCAAAACCACCAGCCAGTAAAAATTACGGATGATGAAGAATTGATAATTGTAGCGAAAACGGAGTAAATAATATTGAACTTTAATTTAAAGTTTCGAAATTGAAGTGAATAGCAATGCCGCGAATGTAACTCAATTGTCACGTGCACGTCGAGGAATCTATAGCTAATTATCAGGATCTTTTCGAGAATACGTAAAAAACAATGAGACAGCAGTTTGTGACGTTGATCAGCTTTTGATTGCAAAGAATAAGTAGTGGTCGGTTTTTATATTAGTTGGTTATATCGCAGTGTCACGGAAATGACCGGTAAGTGGTTTCGGTGTCATCAAAGTGCACGTCACGTACAGAATCGCTAGATAACTTAAAAATCACCTCAGCAAAAAATTGCTGATTTACAAGGGATGATTAGCGGATAAAACTGTTACCCGGGCAGCTGTGAACTTGTGACAACTCGGCATGTGTAAAACTCAATTTTGATTGTTCTCATATGTGTACCTCAGTGGTATATCTCAAAAAATATGAAGATCTGGTGACCAGGACCTTTTCCAATATTACACGAGAATAATGAAAGGTGATAGTTTGGAGTCATGTAAAGAGAAATTGACAGTCTATGTATTGCGAAATTTATTAGTAGCGTCACGGAAATGACCGTGGTTTAGTTATCGATGTCATCGCCCTGTTCAATACGTACGAGTTTGCTAGCTAACCAAAAAATCACTGAACTATCCTTGACCAGGTAACAATTAATTCCGGATGAGCCGCAGGGTTGACGCGAGTATAACAGAGTAGCGAGCAAACTTTTGCTATATTTCGCAACGTCATGGAACTGACCGGTACGTAGTTTTCGGTGTCGTTAAAGTGTACGTCTCATACTTTTGTAAGATACTTCCTTTTAAGGAGCAGGATATCTTTATCGGCTTCAAGAGATCGAAAAAAATTTAAATCCGTAAAGTTTTGGTAGAACATGTCAAGAATGTAGATGCAAAGTCCCAGGACAAAGTTTGGGGTCCTTCTAATATTCCAAGCCGATGCATATTGGAGCGCTCTACTCGGGGGTCCCGCACTTTATTATTTCTTGTTCCAAGCAAACACAGGAAAACCAACTTTTCGAAGAAGCTGAAGAAATATTGTAATGGTGCAGGTATCGCAGATTAGCCGGTGAGTAATGAAAATCATAAAGGTAATTTTTTACTTATCAAAACTTGAAAAAACGTGTTTTTCTCAAAACTACGTTCTCAAAACTGGCGTGACATGTAGCTGAAAAACTAATCGACCGATTTTGATGCAACTTGTTGTATATCTTCCGAACTTCATTGTCTAAAATATGAACTCAACTGTTTGTGAGATTAGATAAAGAATAGTATTTTTTTTTTAATGCAAAATGTGGCCATACTTCCGCTATGTTTTATGACTCAAAATTGTTGTTTTGTGACATAGAATTTTTGTGCACTTTTAGAAAATTTTAAAATGGCTGTTTTTTTTTCCAAAATTTTTTTTTTTTTTTGTCAGATCGGCCGGTTCGAAAAATCTGGAAAAAATTGAGAGTACGTTATTCTGTAGGTTGAATAATATGAAAAATAATGGAACAGATCGTAGAGGGTCAGGGTCAAATGCCGACGAGTGGCGTGGAATACCTCATATACATTCATGTTCATTTAATTCATTCAGCAGCTAGAAAACGAGAAGTATTGTTTTCATCATCAGGTCATCATGAAAAAAGTACTTGATGTCTATGAGACTCAGCAAATACAATTAATTGAGTCCAGTTTATCGATTCCGGAAACGTCTAATTTGCTGAATTACAGCCGTCGCACCGTCTTTTCATTGCTAACACTTCTAACACCAATAACTTTCTTTTTGTTTTTTTTAATAATTCTTGTTTTATTTTTAGTCTTCTGGAGGTTACGCTACTTTCATGAAGTAGGAATCTTGCAGTTCAAATAGACGATTGCATTAAAATTGATTGAT
The DNA here is from genome assembly GCA_949628255.1 of Macrophya alboannulata. Classification (NCBI taxonomy): domain Eukaryota; kingdom Metazoa; phylum Arthropoda; class Insecta; order Hymenoptera; family Tenthredinidae; genus Macrophya; species Macrophya alboannulata. The sequence continues at coordinate 11,464,928 of OX451212.1, read as the reverse complement.
GAGAATTCTGTTTAATTGACCGTATACGGTACCTCTATTCCTCACTATCTATAACTTTTTCGGAATGCATTATTACGTCGAAGTCAGTTCCACAATTTTCAGGTTATATAGCAATTTTGTACGAAACATTCACTTTGATGACAGATCGAAGACTATCCACCGATCATTTCCGTAACGCTACGAAAAAACTTCGCAATAAATAAACTGTCAATTCCTTTCCATATCACTACAAACTATCACCTTCCATCATTCCTGATATTGGCAAAAGTCGTCACTCATAAATTACTTCAAGTACACGGTTTAAAACAATTAAAATTGAGTTTTACGAATACAGAGTTGTCAAAAAAAAAAAAAAAAAACAGCTGACCATTGTACTATTATTATGTAACAGTTTTATCCACTAATTGTCCCTCTTAAAACAGAAATTTTTTCGTTAGATAAAGATGCATTTTTCAGCCCATGACTCAGAATTCGAATGCATCAGTATGTCGAAGTAAGTTTGGTGATTTTTAGGTTACCCAGCGATTCTGTGTGAAACGTGCACTTTGATGACATGAAAAACTACGTACCGGTCATTTCCGTGCCACTGCAGCATAGCCAACTAATGTTGAAACTGATCACTACTGATAATTAGTTGTAATCAAAAGATGATCAACGTAGCTAACTGCCGTCTCATTGTTTTCTTCAGATATTTTCGAGGAGATCCTAATAATTTTGTATACATAAAACATTCCACACATAGTGTCATGGGTTTTGGGCCTCAAGTTTTTTATTTCAAATTTTCGATTATATTTTGTTGAACATATCAAAATGAATGAACTGTAAAAGTTTCAGACCTTTTGCTACGTAAGTGACAGAGAAGAACCGATTTTTGCGTTTTTCTCAATCGTACCTCTCGAACCAGCAAGTTTTCTTCTGCACAATGAGGATCTATTATTCACGCCTCTGACCTCATCTAAATGTATCAGTCTGTCAAACTGAGTTCGAAGGTTTTTAGGATATTGAGCAGTTTTGTATGCGACGCGTACTTTGATGACACTAAAAACTATATATTTCCGTGACACTGCTAATAAAGTTCCCAATGGACGGACTGGTAATTGTTTTTCATGTCCGTACAAACTATCACGTCTAAATATAATCGTGTAACATAAGTGAACGTCCTGGTTACTAGATCTCCATATAATCAAAGGTAAACGTATGAAGACAATCAAAATTTAGTTTCACGCATTCAGAGTTGTTACAGGTTCACGGCTCACTATTGTACATATTATTATTCAACACTTTCGTATGCAAATAGTCTCTCTCGAACCAGCAACTTCCTCCACTACACAATCGGGATATATTATTTGAGCCAATGACCTTATCGGAACGTATCAGTCTCTCGAAGTGAGTTCGATGGTTTGAAGCTTATCTGGCGGCTTTGTATGGGACGCGCACTTCGATGACACTAAGAACTATACTCACCGGTCATTTCCGTGACGTTGCTAATAAACTTCACAATAAACGGGCTGGTGAATGTTTTTCATCGCACTAGAAACTTTCACCTCTCGTTACCATCGCGTAACATGAGTAAACGTCCTAGTTACCAGATCTCCAAATAATTCAAGGTACACGTATGCAGATGATCGAAGTTCAGATTCACGCATCTCGAGTTATCACAGGTTCACGGCTTACTATTGTACCCATTATTATGGAACACTTCCGTAGGCCAATGGTCCCTCTCGAACCAGCAACTCTTTCACTACACGATTGGGATATATTAGTTGAACCTATGACTTTATCGGAATGTATCAGCCTGTTGAGGTAAGTTCGATAGTTTGTAGGTTATCTAGCGATTTTGTATAATACGCGCACTTTAATGACACTGAAAACTATACGCACCGGTCATTCTCGTGACACTGCTAATGAACTTCGCAATAAATGGACTAGTAATTGTTTCTCGTCTTACTACAAACTATCACGTCTCAGTATCATTGCGTAACATTAGTAAACGTCCTGGTTACCAGCTCTCCGAATAATCAAAGGTAGACGTATGAAGACAATCAAAATTTAGTTTCACGCATTCAGAGTTGTCACAGGTTCACGGCTCACTATTGTACACATTATTATACAACACTTTCGTATGCAAATATTCTCTCTCGAACCAGCAACTTCTCCACTACACAATCGGGATTTATTTTTCAAACCTATGACCTTATCGAAACGTACCAGTCTTTCGGAGTGAGTTCGATGGTTTGAAGCTTATCTGGCAGCTTTGTATGGGATGCGCACTTCGATGACACTAAAAACTATACTCACCGGTCATTCTCGTGACACTGCTAATGAACTTCGCAATAAATAGACTAGTGATTGTTTCTCGTCTTACTACAAACTATCACGTTTTAGTATCGTTGCGTAACATTAGTAAACGTCCTGGTTGCCAGCTCTTCAAATAATCAAAGATAGACGTATGAATACAATCAAAATTTAGTTTCACGCATTCAGAGTTGTCACAGGTTCACGGCTCACTATTGTACACATTATTATTCAACGCTTTCGTATGCAAATAGTCTTTCTCGAACCAGCAACTTCTCCACTGCACAATCGGGATATATTATTCAAACCTATGAACTTATCAGAACGTATCAGTCTTTCGGAGTGAGTTCGATGGTTTAAAGCTTATCTGGCAGCTTTGTATGGGATGCGCACTTCGATGACACTAAAAACTATACTCACCGGTCATTTCCGTGACGTTGCTAATGAACATTGCAATAAACGGACTGGTGTTGTTTTTCATCGCACTAGAAACTTTTACCTCTCATGACCATCGCGTAACATTAATGAACGTCCTAGTTACCAGATCTCCAAATAATTTGAGGTACACGTATGCAGACAATCGAAATTTAGATTCACGCATCTCGAGTTGTCACAGGTTCACGGCTTACTATTGTACTCATTATTATGCAACACTTTCGTATGCCAATAGTTCCTCTCGAACCAGCAACTCTTTCGCTACACAATTAAGATATATCATCTAAACCTATGACTTTATCGGAATTTATCAGCCTGTAGAGGTAAGTTCGATGGTTTTTAGGTTATCTAGCGATTTTGTATAATACGCGCACTTTAATGACACTGAAAACTATACGCACCGGTCATTTTCGTGACACTGCTAATGAACTTCGCAATGAATGGACTAGTAATCGTTTCTCGTCTTACTACAAACTATCACGTCTCAGTATCATTGCGTAACATTAGTAAACGTCCTGGTTACCAGCTCTCCGAATAATCAAAGGTAGACGTATGAAGACAATTAAAATTCAGTTTCACGCATTCAGAGTTGTCACAGGTTCACGGCTCACTATTGTACATATTATTATTCAACACTTTCGTATGCAAATAGTCTTTCTCAAACCAGCAACTTCTCCACTACACAATCGGGATATATTATCCAAACCTATGACCTTATCGGAACGTATCAGTCTTTCCACGTGAGTTTGATGGTTTGAAGCTCATCTAGCGGCTTTGTATGGGACGCGCGCTTCGATGACACTAAAAACTATACTCACTGGTCATTTCCGTGACGTTGCTAATAAACTTCGCAATATACGGACTGGTGATTGTTTTTCATCGCACTAGAAACTTTTACCTCTCATGACCATCGCGTTACATTAACGAACGTCCTAGTTACCAGATGTCCAAATAATTTAAGGTATACGTATGCAGATAATCGAAATTTAGATTCACGCATCTCGAATTGTCACAGGTTCACGGCCTACTATTGTACTCATTATTATGCAACACTTTCGTATGCCAATAGTTCCTCTCGAACCAGCAACTCTTTCACTACACAAATGGGATATACTATCTAAACCTATGACTTTATCGGAATTTATCAGCCTGTTGAGGTAAGTTCGCTGGTTTTCAGGTTATCTAGGGATTTTGTATAATTCGCGCACTTTAATGACACTGAAAACTATACTCACCGGTCATTCTCGTGACACTGCTAATGAACTTCGCAATAAATGGACTAGTAATTGTTTCTCGTCTCACTACAAACTATCACGTCGCAGTATCATTGCGTAACATAAGTAAACGTCCTGGTTGCCAGCTTTTCGAATAATCAAAGGTAGACGTATGAAGACAATCAAAATTTAGTTTCACGCATTCAGAGTTGTCACAGGTTCACGGCTCACTATTGTACATATTCTTATTCAACACTTTCGTATGCAAATAGTCTCTCTCGAACCAGCAACTTTCTCCACTACACAATCGGGATATATTATTTGAACCGATGACCTTATCGGAACGTATCAGTCTCTCGAAGTGAGTTCGATGATTCGAAGCTTATCTGGCGGCTTTGTATGGGACGCGCACTTCGATGACACTAAGAACTATACTCACCGGTCATTTCCGTGACGTTGCTGATAAACTTCGCAATAAACGGACTGGTAATTGTTTTTCATCGCACAAGAAGCTTTTACCTCTCGTTACCATCGCGTAACATTAGTAAACGTCCTAGTTACCAGATCTCCAAATAATTTAAGGTACACGTATGCAGATAATCGAAGTTCAGATTCAGGCTTCTCGAGTTATCACAGGTTTACGGCTTACTATTGTACTCATTATTATGCAACACTTCCGTAGGCCAATAGTCCCTCAATAGTCCCTCTCGAACCAGCAACTCTTTCACTACACAATTGGGATATATTAGTTGAACCTATGACTTTATCGAAATGTATCAGCCTGTTGAGGTAAGTTCGATGGTTTGTAGGTTATCTAGCGATTTTGTATAATACGCGCACTTTAATGACACTGAAAGCTGTACGCACCGGTCACTCTCGTGACACTGCTAATGAACTTCGCAATAAATGGACTAGTAATTGTTTCTCGTCTTACTACAAACTATCACGTCTCAGTATCATTGCGTAACATTAGTAAACGTCCTGGTTACCAGCTCTTCGAATAATCAAAGGTAGACGTATGAAGACAATCAAAATTTAGTTTCACGCATTCAGAGTTGTCACAGGTTCACGGCTCACTATTGTACACATTATTATTCAACACTTTCGTATGCAAATAGTCTCCCTCGAACCAGCAACTTCTCCACTACACAATCGGGATATAGTATTTAAACCGATGACCTTATCGGAACGTATCAGTCTCTCGAAGTGAGTTCGATGGTTTAGAGCTTATCCGGCGGCTTTGTATGGGACGCGCACTTCGATGACACTAAAAACTATACTTACCGGTCATTTCCGTGACGTTGCTCATAAACTTCGCAATAAACGGGCTGGTGAATGTTTTTCATCGCACTAGAAACTTTCAACTCTCGTTACCATCGCGTAACATGAGTAAACGTCCTAGTTACCAGATCTCCAAATAATTTAAGGTACACGCATAAAGATAATCGAAATTCAGATTCACGCATCTCGAGTTGTCACTGGTTTACGGCTTACTATTGTATTCATTATTATGCAACACTTTCGTATGCCAACAGTCCCTCTCGAACCAGCAACTCTTTCACTACACAATTGGGATGTATTATTCAAACCTATGACTTTATCGGAATGTATCAGCCTCTTGAGGTAAGTTCGATGGTTTGTAGGTTATCTAGCGATTTTGTATGAGACGCGCACTTTGATGACACTGAAAACTATACTCACCGGTCATTCTTGTGACACTGCTAATAAACTTTGCAATGAATGGACTAGTAATTGTTTCTCGTCTCACTACAAACTATCACGTTTTAGTATCATTGCGTAACATTAGTAATCGTCCTGGTAGCCAGCTCTTTGAATAATCGAAGATAGACGTATGAACACAATCAAAATTTAGTTTCACGCATTCAGAGTTGTCACAGGTTCACGGCTCACTATTGTACACATTATTATTCAACACTTTCGTATGCAAATAGTCTCTCTCGAACCAGCAACTTTCTCCACTACACAATCGGGATATATTATTTGAACCGATGACCTTATCGGAACGTATCAGTCTCTCGAAGTGAGTTCGATGATTCGAAGCTTATCTGGCGGCTTTGTATGGGACGCGCACTTCGATGACACTAAGAACTATACTCACCGGTCATTTCCGTGACGTTGCTGATAAACTTCGCAATAAACGGACTGGTAATTGTTTTTCATCGCACAAGAAGCTTTTACCTCTCGTTACCATCGCGTAACATTAGTAAACGTCCTAGTTACCAGATCTCCAAATAATTTAAGGTACACGTATGCAGATAATCGAAGTTCAGATTCAGGCTTCTCGAGTTATCACAGGTTTACGGCTTACTATTGTACTCATTATTATGCAACACTTCCGTAGGCCAATAGTCCCTCAATAGTCCCTCTCGAACCAGCAACTCTTTCACTACACAATTGGGATATATTAGTTGAACCTATGACTTTATCGAAATGTATCAGCCTGTTGAGGTAAGTTCGATGGTTTGTAGGTTATCTAGCGATTTTGTATAATACGCGCACTTTAATGACACTGAAAGCTGTACGCACCGGTCACTCTCGTGACACTGCTAATGAACTTCGCAATAAATGGACTAGTAATTGTTTCTCGTCTTACTACAAACTATCACGTCTCAGTATCATTGCGTAACATTAGTAAACGTCCTGGTTACCAGCTCTTCGAATAATCAAAGGTAGACGTATGAAGACAATCAAAATTTAGTTTCACGCATTCAGAGTTGTCACAGGTTCACGGCTCACTATTGTACACATTATTATTCAACACTTTCGTATGCAAATAGTCTCCCTCGAACCAGCAACTTCTCCACTACACAATCGGGATATAGTATTTAAACCGATGACCTTATCGGAACGTATCAGTCTCTCGAAGTGAGTTCGATGGTTTAGAGCTTATCCGGCGGCTTTGTATGGGACGCGCACTTCGATGACACTAAAAACTATACTTACCGGTCATTTCCGTGACGTTGCTCATAAACTTCGCAATAAACGGGCTGGTGAATGTTTTTCATCGCACTAGAAACTTTCAACTCTCGTTACCATCGCGTAACATGAGTAAACGTCCTAGTTACCAGATCTCCAAATAATTTAAGGTACACGCATAAAGATAATCGAAATTCAGATTCACGCATCTCGAGTTGTCACTGGTTTACGGCTTACTATTGTATTCATTATTATGCAACACTTTCGTATGCCAACAGTCCCTCTCGAACCAGCAACTCTTTCACTACACAATTGGGATGTATTATTCAAACCTATGACTTTATCGGAATGTATCAGCCTCTTGAGGTAAGTTCGATGGTTTGTAGGTTATCTAGCGATTTTGTATGAGACGCGCACTTTGATGACACTGAAAACTATACTCACCGGTCATTCTTGTGACACTGCTAATAAACTTTGCAATGAATGGACTAGTAATTGTTTCTCGTCTCACTACAAACTATCACGTTTTAGTATCATTGCGTAACATTAGTAATCGTCCTGGTAGCCAGCTCTTTGAATAATCGAAGATAGACGTATGAACACAATCAAAATTTAGTTTCACGCATTCAGAGTTGTCACAGGTTCACGGCTCACTATTGTACACATTATTATTCAACACTTTCGTATGCAAATAGTCTCTCTCGAACCAGCAACTTTCTCCACTACACAATCGGGATATATTATTTGAACCGATGACCTTATCGGAACGTATCAGTCTCTCGAAGTGAGTTCGATGATTCAAAGCTTATCTGGCGGCTTTGTATGGGACGCGCACTTCGATGACACTAAGAACTATACTCACCGGTCATTTCCGTGACGTTGCTAATAAACTTCGCAATAAACGGACTGGTAATTGTTTTTCATCGCACAAGAAGCTTTTACCTCTCGTTACCATCGCGTAACATTAGTAAACGTCCTAGTTACCAGATCTCCAAATAATTTAAGGTACACGTATGCAGATAATCGAAGTTCAGATTCAGGCTTCTCAAGTTATCACAGGTTCACGGCTTACTATTGTACTCATTATTATGCAACACTTCCGTAGGCCAATAGTCCCTCAATAGTCCCTCTCGAACCAGCAACTCTTTCACTACACAATTGGGATATATTAGTTGAACCTATGACTTTATCGAAATGTATCAGCCTGTTGAGGTAAGTTCGATGGTTTGTAGGTTATCTAGCGATTTTGTATAATACGCGCACTTTAATGACACTGAAAGCTGTACGCACCGGTCACTCTCGTGACACTGCTAATGAACTTCGCAATAAATGGACTAGTAATTGTTTCTCGTCTTACTACAAACTATCACGTCTCAGTATCATTGCGTAACATTAGTAAACGTCCTGGTTACCAGCTCTTCGAATAATCAAAGGTAGACGTATGAAGACAATCAAAATTTAGTTTCACGCATTCAGAGTTGTCACAGGTTCACGGCTCACTATTGTACACATTATTATTCAACACTTTCGTATGCAAATAGTCTCCCTCGAACCAGCAACTTCTCCACTACACAATCGGGATATAGTATTTAAACCGATGACCTTATCGGAACGTATCAGTCTCTCGAAGTGAGTTCGATGGTTTAGAGCTTATCCGGCGGCTTTGTATGGGACGCGCACTTCGATGACACTAAAAACTATACTTACCGGTCATTTCCGTGACGTTGCTCATAAACTTCGCAATAAACGGGCTGGTGAATGTTTTTCATCGCACTAGAAACTTTCAACTCTCGTTACCATCGCGTAACATGAGTAAACGTCCTAGTTACCGGATCTCCAAATAATTTAAGGTACCCGCATAAAGATAATCGAAATTCAGATTCACGCATCTCGAGTTGTCACTGGTTTACGGCTTACTATTGTATTCATTATTATGCAACACTTTCGTATGCCAACAGTCCCTCTCGAACCAGCAACTCTTTCACTACACAATTGGGATGTATTATTCAAACCTATGACTTTATCGGAATGTATCAGCCTCTTGAGGTAAGTTCGATGGTTTGTAGGTTATCTAGCGATTTTGTATGAGACGCGCACTTTGATGACACTGAAAACTATACTCACCGGTCATTCTTGTGACACTGCTAATAAACTTTGCAATGAATGGACTAGTAATTGTTTCTCGTCTCACTACAAACTATCACGTTTTAGTATCATTGCGTAACATTAGTAATCGTCCTGGTAGCCAGCTCTTTGAATAACCGAAGATAGACGTATGAACACAATCAAAATTTAGTTTCACGCATTCAGAGTTGTCACAGGTTCACGGCTCACTATTGTACACATTATTATTCAACACTTTCGTATGCAAATAGTCTTTCTCGAACCAGCAACTTCTCCACTGCACAATCGGGATATATTATTCAAACCTATGAACTTATCAGAACGTATCAGTCTTTCGGAGTGAGTTCGATGGTTTAAAGCTTATCTGGCGGCTTTGTATGGGATGCGCACTTCGATGACACTAAAAACTATACTCACCGGTCATTTTCGTGACGTTGCTAATGAACTTTGCAATAAACGGACTGGTGTTGTTTTTCATCGCACTAGAAACTTTTACCTCTCATGACCATCGCGTAACATTAATGAACGTCCTAGTTACCAGATCTCCAAATAATTTCAGGTACACGTATGCAGATAATCGAAATTTAGATTCACGCATCTCGAGTTGTCACAGGTTCACGGCTTACTATTGTACTCATTATTATGCAACACTTTCGTATGCCAATAGTTCCTTTCGAACCAGCAACTCTTTTACTACACAATTGGGATATATCATCTAAACCTATGATTTCATCGGAATTTATCAGCCTGTTGAGGTAAGTTCGATGGTTTTTAGGTTATCTAGCGATTTTGTATAATACGCGCACTTTAATGACACTGAAAACTATACGCACCGGTCATTCTCGTGACACTGCTAATGAACTTCGCAATAAATGGACTAGTAATCGTTTCTCGTCTTACTACAAACTATCACGTCGCAGTATCATTGCGTAACATAAGTAAACGTCCTTGTTGCCAGCTTTTCGAATAATCAAAGGTAGACGTATGAAGACAATCAAAATTTAGTTTCCCGCATTCAGAGTTGTCACAGGTTCACGGCTTACCATTGTACACTTCATTATTCAACACTTTCGTATGCAAATAATCTCTCTCGAACCAGAAACTTCTCCACTACACAATCGGGATATATTTTAACTGATGACCTTATCGGAACGTATCAGTCTTTCGAAGTGAGTTCGACGGTTTAAAGCTTATCTGGCGGCTTTGTATGGGACGCGCACTTCGATGACACTAAAAACTATACTCACCGGTCATTTCCGTGACGTTGCTAATAAACATCGCAATAAATGGACTGGTAATTGTTTTTCATCGCACTAGAAACTTTCACCTCTCATCACCATGGCGTAACATTAGTAAACGTCTTAGTTACCAGCTCTCTAGATAATCTGCGGTGCACGTATCACGACAATCAAAATTCAGTTTTACGCATACTAAGTGATCACCCGTTCACAGCAGACTATTCTACTTATTATTACTTAACAGTCGATTCCGCTCATCGTCCCTCTTGATCAAGCGATTCCTTCGCTACACAAAGATGCATTTTCCAGACCTACGACTCATAATTTGAATGCATCAGTATGTCGAAGTAAGTTCTTCGATTCTTAGTTCATTCAGCAATCTCTGTATAAGACGTGCATTTCGATGACACCAAAAACTACGTACCGGTCATTTCCGTGACACTGCAATACAACCAAACAATATTAAAACTGATCAGTACTCATTTCCTGCAATCAAAAGCTGATCAACATCACAAATCGCCGCTTGATTCTGCTTTAGATATTTTCGAGAAGATCCTGGTAATTCGTTATAGATTCCTTGACGTGCACGTGACACTCAAGTAATATTCACGGTTTTTCTATTCACATCGGTTTCACTTTACCACATCGATCGAGATAATGCACGTCGAAATTCCATTCTGAAGTTTAATATCATTCACATTGCTATTGCTATAATTAATAGTAATCCACCAACCGTAAATCTCATCGGTTTGTACTTTTGAAATTTTAAACTGTTTCCTCGCTAACTGATTATACACACATCAAGCCTGCGGCTGATTTGAAATTGATTGTAACCTGGTCAGGAATAGTCGAATCATTTTTAGGTTAGCTGACAAATTCATATGTATCGTACATTCTGATGGGACCGAAAACCAAACCAAGGTTATTTTCGTGACGCTGCTGATAAACTTCGCAGTAAATGGACTGTCAAATTCTCTTCATATCACTATGCACACTATCACCGCTAATTATTCTCGCCTGATATCGAGAAAGGTCCTGGCCACCAGGTCTTCCGATGCTTTAAGGTACATGTATTGGAACGGCCGAAATTAAGGTTTACGCATACCCAGTCGTCACACGTTCACAGCTGACTGTTGTACTCATTATTATTCAACAGTTTTGCTTGCTAATCGTCCCTTTGAAACCAGCATTTTTCTTCTCTAGCAACACGAAAAATTATTTTCTAAACCTATGATTTTATCAGAATGCATCAGTACATCCAAGTAAGTTTGATGTTTCTAGGTTATCTAGCTATTCTGTATGAGACATGCACTTTGATGACACCGAAAACTACGTACTGGTCATTTTCGTGACACTGCGGAAAAACCAACTAATGTCAAAACTTATTACTACCTATTTTCTGTAAACAAAAGCTGATTCTCATCACAACTGCCACCATATTGGTTTTTAGATATTTTCGAGGAGATCCTGATAATTTGTTCATTGTCTCACTTGAACAAGCAATTTTCTCGCTACACGAAAATGCATTTTTCACAGCTATTACTAAATTGGAATGCCCGAATATTTTGATGTGAGTTTGATTATTTTTAGGTTATCCGTGAGATTATGCACTAGTTATTTTTACGTTAAGTCGAGATAACGGTATATTCGGTGAAGTTTTCATCCATTGCGTGTTATAGACGATCTGTAATATCATTTATCATCGAGCTCATCGATGTCTATCGTGGTGTTGAAGCAACAGCTGCTCGGATTTAGGCCTACATCTACGTTTCATCATATTTAGTCAATAATTAAGATTAGCTCATTTGATTACGATCAAATATTCTCGTTTAATGAACGATACAGTTGTTCTCATCAATAATGCTATCGTGAATATAAAACATTACACATCGAATCTTGCACACGTGAATTTCTAAACACAAAATGCACGCCTGATTATTCGTTGCGTTATTGCGTGAGTGCCTCTGAAATATCCGATGTATCATTTCATGTAGTCATCAAAGTAGTCGGTCGATCGTCGAATGGTCGTTTTGATAACCGTCATCAAATTGTCCAATCGCCCGTCGAATGGCCAATTTGATGACAATTGATTAAATGGTCATAAAATGTCATTTCGTGATAGTATAATAATTTTTCATATTTCCGTCCATCGTGAACATGCTTTCTATGCACAAAAAACAGCGATTTGTTTTTAAACAAACTAATAATCAGTACTCAAGGTACACTATCTACACGTTGGTGAAAAGTGAATGGTATTTCTATTTAATGGTTCCCCAAGTCACTTTTTCTCCAGTTTTTTTGTCGAATGATGTATTCCGGACTTGTTAGATAGGATTAACCTTGCTAATCTTACTCTGGGTTTTGCTAATAAGCATAATAATGCAGATGACTTTATTCGGTCAAATTGATGACAGTGATCAAAATGTGCGATTCAGACGATGGTTCATTGGTGACCGTTATCAAAGTATCCAGAAGTCATCGAAATGACCGATTCATTCCTAAAATCGTCACCAAACTACTCAAATGCCTTACATATATATATATATATATATATATATATATATATATATATATATATATATATATATATATATATATATATATATATATATATATATATATATATATATATATATATATATATATATATATATATATATATATATATATATATATATATATATATATATATATATATATATATATATATATATATATATATATATATATATATATATATATATATATATATATATATTGTAACGTTTCCGATACCCCACCACAGACGAAGGTATCGTACGATCGCGAGAACGAATCAGCGTTCAGAATAACACCGCTAATCCTGATTGACGTGTCAACCGCCAGGATTAGGTCCGCGCTCAGGGTATATAAGGAACGCCGGAGAAGAGCTCGTCAGCAATCGAAGTATAGCACTCGTTGTTCACAATTAAACTCAAAACCCGAGGAAGTGACCAAAACAGGCGCTTCACTCAATCATTGTATAAAATTTAAACATAGAGCCTTACTAAAGCAGTAGTCTTCTATAATATTCGATAAAATTGCTTAAAGTCAAAATAAAACATTTAGAACTTGCAAAGCCAGAAATTGAACTATTTTGATTATTATATCCACATATTAAATTCCACTTCAATAACCTCATATCTAATAGTTCGAATTAAAAGAAAACAAAGATAAATGTAAAAGTCGTGTACCGACACGCAAACCAAACAAACTAGCGTCAGCTAAACACGAGAACACAAACAAACAGTTTATATCGAGTCACAACACATTATTATTTAAACACTTATGTAATATAAAATTTCGCTGTTGAATCGGAGTTGCAACTCAACTTTAATATTTTTTATATGATTTTTGTATTTGATCATATAATTTATTAAACATTATTATTTCATTGTTAAGTCAAAAGAATCGCATCTTGTTCGCCCTTTTGCCTTAACCAATCCATTGTTAGAAATTTCAGCTATAATTTGTATAGTTAGCTATTGACAGCAACGGTGACGGATATCTCAGTCAGCATAGGAAGCGCGAAAGTGCGACCTATGGCTGGGATATAACCCGAACCCGCGTCTGGAAGGCAGGCTCGGCAGTTAACTCTGACCCAGTTCTGTAGGACGGCTTTGATAGGTGTGGAATACCTATCTTAGTCCGTAATTTAGAAGGTGACTTTGCTGGATGTAAAATACCTAGCCGAGTTCACGAAACAGGGACGAAAGGTTTTTTCCAATTTTTTCCTAAAAGGAGCTCCAAGATTTGTCCTGAGGGACACAGAACTCACCGTACTCGATATTGTCACAATCTCCGATTAGCAACAATAGCGCGAACGTTACAAATGGCGCCCAACGTGGGGCTCCTTTAAAATAAAAATTAAATTCAATAGAGTCAGTAAAATCAATTAATTTAAACTAAAAAACTTAACGTAGAATCACTTTCATAACTTAGAATCATTAGCGCAACTTAGATTCCCTTTTGTTCTGTAGAATCATACGATTGATTGAGGCAAGATGGCGAACAAAGGTGCGATTCCAAAGACAGGCAATAAGCCAGTAGGTGATAAGGAACAAACAAAATCAAGTAGAGATACAGGTTTTCATGAGCCAGGACTTTCTCAAGTAGAAGACGCTATGTCGAGAAGTCCAGCTGATAGCAACGATTCAGAGCTCCTCAGAATGCTTGCATCATCGATGGAGAGTCTGAAAAAACAAATCGACAATAAATTCACAGAGCTTGATAATAAAATTGAGCTTTTACAAGTAAAAAATTTAGGAATACACACTGAATTTGAAAAGAGAATCAATGACAAAATAGAAAAGAGAGATTCTGAATACAAAACAAGATTAGAACGCGTAGAGACCAAGTTCCAAATTTTTGCTGAAACATGTGACGAAGGGATTGTAGAATGTGGCAAAAAAGTAAAAGAAGCAGAAAATTTGTTGATAGAAACCACGATAAGCAATCATTCTGAAATTGAGCAAAAAATTCAGGCATTATATGCTGAAACATTAAGTAGAATTGATAATCTAGATCAGGATCACGCACGTCTTAGGATAGGCATAGAATCTGACATGAAAAGATTACGAAGAAAAGCAAATTCACAATTAGAGAGTAACGATAACACTAGGTTAATCACTAAAACCATTAAACTACCAACATATTCAGGGAAACATTGGGAAAAACCAATAAATTATTTGAGAGAAATTGAGGAATATTTTACCTTTCTAGATGTAAGCGATGAACTGCGCATGAAGTTCCTTAGTCAAAGCTTTACAGGTGATGCTAAAGACTGGTGGGTGGCGCGTCGCGATTCAATGGATACCTGGGAATTGTTTAGAGATAAATTTCTTAAAAGATTCTGGGGAGAAGAAGTTCAGAGGGAGATTAGAAAAGATTTAGAATTCGGCTATTACCTGTCTGATAAAAGTTTAACGCAGTTGGAAGGTGGTAAACAAAAACCAACCATGGCTGAGTATGCTAATCGCAAATACGCAACGGCATCAGGTCTTCGTCCGAGGATTCCTGAGGACGAAATAGTTCAAAACTTGATAAGACATTTTGATGAACGTATCGTAGAAGCAGCAAAATGTAGAAATATACGAGATATTGATCACTTACTTAACTTTTTAGACGAAATGCGGTCAAATAACAGATCTAATAACCCGAAAAATTATCAGAGTAGAATAAGTTTGAGTAAACAAGGCTCAGCGTGTAGCGGACAACTTGATGAAAACAAGACAAGCTCATGGCGAACCGACAACAAAGACGCAAGAGTCAATACACAGACAATGCGCGACTCAAACAATGTAGCCGATACTCATGAAAATTATAGAAAAGCAAACATGACCAACCATAATAAGTCCACTAACTGGACAACATCCAAAGTCCAGGTATTAACGGAAGATAATGAAATCGAAGCAGACGATAATGAAAATTCGTCGAGTTCGGAAAACTAGAAGGCGCTGTGCCAGATATGCCGCCAAAAACTGCGACGCAGCGAAATTTCAATATATCCATGGCAAAAATAAATACAAACCATTGCGAGATTTTTGAGGATCCAGCCAATTATTTAATAAAAGAAATAGATGAGTTATCACAAAGCGAAAAGCAATGTCCTGAAATTTATTTAAATGTCGAGGAGGTTACGATAAAAGGTCTTATAGATACGGGTAGTCAAGTCACGTGTATGTCGCTAGACTGGTATTCGAGAAACAAGGAAAGACTGAGTAAATGCGGAAAGTTACCTGTCGTAAATTTTCAGATAATTGGTGTGACAGGGGGCAGACCTATCAAAGTAAAAGAACAGATATTTGCAAATATTAACATAGGAAAAATCACGGATCAAATTTGTTTCTTGGTTGTTCCAAATCTAAAACAAGATATCATAATCGGTGCAGATACGTTACAAAAATGGAAAGCGGATATAGATTTCAAATCAAATAGACTCGTGATACAAACTAATACACAAAGAGATTCGGTAGAATTATTTAAAAACAACCATATACAGGATTATAAGGCTGAAATAGGAGAAATTGAACTTGCAAAAAACGCGACAGCTGATCAGGTCATGTGCGATCGGACTGCATATGAAATGACCCATGATGAAATTCGAAGTAAAATATCTGAGTGTCAGGTACTATCAGCTGAGCAATCAAAATCCCTCTTCGCTTTGTTAACTGAATTTAGAGACATATTCTGTAAAATTCCGGGTAGAGTCACAGCTTATCAACATCATATAAAAATATACGAAGATCGCCCATTCATAAGGAGATCTTATCCAGTACCAATGCAGTATAGAGATAAAGTTCGATTGGAAATTCAAAAAATGATAAATATGGGAGTAATCGAAAGAGCGTTCAGTGAATACATAAACCCAATAGTCGTCGTAGCTAAAAAGACAGGCGATATCAGACTAGTTCTGGATGCAAGATTCATCAACAAACTGATTGTACCTGACCGTGATTGCGCACAATCGACTGAGGTTCTTTTCCAGAAGTGTGGAAATGCTAAATTCATGTCTAGCATAGACCTGACAGCTAGTTTTTGGCAGATACCTTTAGATCCAGAATCAAGAAAATATACAGCATTTATGCATGAGGGTAAAACATACCAGTTCACGGTGACGCCTTACGGATTAAATACCAGCCTAGCGAGCTTAATCAGAACTTTAGATATAGTTTTAAAAGAAACAGATCAGTTTACTATAAATTTTGTAGACGATACACTGTGCATCTCTGAATCCATCCAATCACATTTAATTCACTTAAGGAAGTTATTTGAAACCTTTCGTAGCCATAATATGACTATAAATTTTGATAAATGCAAATTTTTCCGAGAGGAAATCGATTTTCTAGGGCATAGAATTACACAAAAAGGAATTCATCCACAACCGGACAAAATCGAAGCGATTAAAGAATTTCCAGAACCAAAAAATGTTAAACAACTAAAAGGTTTCCTAGGGTTGACTAACTACTATAGTAAATTCACTAACTTATATTCAAATGCGACATACCCTTTGCTCGCGTTATTAAGAAAAGGAGTTAAATGGGATTGGAATGACGAAATGAGAGCGCAATTTAAATTAGTAAAAGAATTATTTTGTGAAAAAATGATTATAAATCATCCAAAACCTAACAAAACGTACTACTTAGAATGCGATGCAAGCAATTTTGCTGTAGGCGCAGTATTATATCAAATGTCTGAGGACAATCAACATCAAATAGTTGGTTTTGCTAGCAGAACACTTAGAGGAGCAGAAATCAATTATTTTACATCAGAAAAAGAATTACTTGCAATAGTATTTGCTTTAGAAAAGTTTCGAAGTTTTATAGTAGGAGCAAAATTGACGGTGCGCACGGATCACAAGGCTTTAACCTTTTTATTTAATTGTAAGCTTATCAGTTCGAGGCTGGCGCGCTGGGTGTTGTTTATTCAAACTTACGACTTCAACATTGAATATATAAAAGGAACGGAAAACGTCATAGCGGATATACTTAGTAGATACCCTCCTGAAAAAGAAAAGAATTTTAAATCAGTAGCTGCAATGGAAACAATAGCGCCGCTGGCGAAAAGTATCGATAGAGAATTAATTACAGAGTTTAAAGAGTATTCAATTCATCAAAGGAATGATCCTAAAATTTCAGAAATATTGAATTCCGGATTGAATGGAAGGTATAAAACGTTTGAAATCAAAAACGATATAGTATACTATCGTGATCCAGGGGGCACTCCACGAGTTTACGTACCCGAATTAAAATTGGAAAGGTTAATATCGGAATGTCATGAACTATACGGACATGTAGGTCCAAACAAATGTTTCAAAGTACTAAGGGAAGGTTTTTATTACCCAAAACTAGCAAGAAAAATCAGACAGGCATTAGCACGTTGTGACCGTTGTCAACGATGTAAAGTACCTAACAAATATAGTAGTGCAAAGATGCAAAATATAATACCTGGTGGAGTAGGGGATTTAGTTTCCATTGACTTTCTCGGACCTCTTCCCTCCAGTAAGGGAAATTATAAGTGGATACTTGTCACGATAGATGCTTTTAGCAAATTTGTAAAATTATATCCATTGAAGTCCGCGAACGCACCATCCACTATAAAGTGCATATTCGAGCATTATATACCAGAATTAGGGAAACCACGGAGGATCCAGTGTGATCATGGCACGCAATTCACTTCGGCTGCATGGCTAAACAAATTATCAGATGAGAACATTATCCCAGTTTTCTCGTCAATCAGACATCCACAAAGCAACATAGTTGAACGAGTAAACCGTGAACTCGGTCGGTTTTTCCGAACCTTTTTGACAGACAAACATACTGCATGGATAAATTGGGTTAGAATCATAGAAACCTGCATAAATGAAGTGTGCCATGATTCCACAGGATTCACTCCGGTCGAAATCCAATTAAAACAACCACCGAGTCGATTTTGGGAAAAATGGTTTTGTAAAAATGAACAGGAAATTCCTTATGAAGCGAAGCTTAGACTAGTTAGAGAGAACATAATTAGAAATGGAAAAAGACGTGCGATTAGATTTAATAGAACACATGAAACAACATTATTCAAAATAAATGATAAGGTTTTAGTAAAAGCATTGAATGTATCTGATACAGCAAATAAGCGAATGGCAAAGTTTCTGGCGTTATATGAAGGACCGTATCGTATAAAAAGACAAATCGGCGAAGCTACGTACGTATTAGAAAATATGAATACAGGCGAAGAGAGGGGTAAATTTCACGTCACAATGTTTAAGAAATATTACGAAGAATGACAAGAAAAGGATTAGCAGCGAACAATGAAAAGATTAACCGAAATTCCGGAGTTATCCAGAAATGAGCAGATAATACTTGGAAGGGAGATCAGTAACCCATATAAGAGATGAACATTTGAAATAGATTTCACTCAAAGTTCAAAATGTCACTTTACAACTACGTGAGCGTGCAGGACCGAGGTACTCAAGTCAACCAGGATGACATCGAAAACCCAGAGACTGAAAATGTGAATTTTTGTGGAACGGTACGATGCAACGGGAAGTTTAAAAAAGGAAAAGGATACTATGGGAAGGCAAGACAGACACAGACACCGAAATCATTTACGAAGAGAAACAAAAGAGCGATGAAGAATCCGAAGAAATACAAGGAATTAACACCAACGGCTACGACATCAAAGACACCAGGGAACGATAAAAAGCTACCATCACCGACCACGACCGTGAGGATCGAAACAATCACGAGACCTGCGACACCGAACATAGCGACGAAGGAGATACCTACTATGAAACCAACGGCAACACCAGTTATGACGGTAACAACAACAAAAAAACCAGTTATTACTAAAATAGAAACAATAACCGGACCAACGATAAACGAAAGACAACAACCGCCGCTAGCCATAACGTTAGAAAACTACAGAAAAAGACTACCAGTTATGACGAATAAAACTAAAACACTAGATATGACAAAAACAAAGATACCGGACGTGACAAAGCCAAAGATACCGGACGTAACAAAAACAAAGATACCGAACATGACAAAGACAAAGATACCGGACGTGACAAAAACAAAGATACCGGACATAATTAAAACTAAAACACCAGATGTAACAAAAACGAAAATACCGGACACAAAGACAGCGAAGACGTCGACCAAAAGGAAGATACAAACGGATGTCAGGACTCCTAAAACATGGAAATTACGAAAACTGGACCTACCAATAAACAAGAAGGAGAGACGAGAGCATCTGAGGATGCTAACGAAGTTCAGGATATTCGGCACGGTGGACCTCGACCTATCCGACACTGACGACGAACAGATTCCTGAGTGCATCTTACGGAGACCTAAGACTCCGGAAAGAGACGCAGGGGATGAGACGCCGGAGTATATCAAAAATTTTGATTATCGTGATCCGTTAGGATTAAACCAAAACATAGAGTAAAAGAAAAAAAAAAAAACATATAACAATACAAAGCTTGTAAACTTAAAACAAGAAACATAAAAGAAACACCATATAAACGAAGACTGACGACAACATCTGATCAACGGAAACTGAGTTAATAACTTACCTGTTCATGAAGATGACTTCCTTCCGCGGAAGTTATTAAGGGGGCAATGTAACGTTTCCGATACCCCACCACAGACGAAGGTATCGTACGATCGCGAGAACGAATCAGCGTTCAGAATAACACCGCTAATCCTGATTGACGTGTCAACCGCCAGGATTAGGTCCGCGCTCAGGGTATATAAGGAACGCCGGAGAAGAGCTCGTCAGCAATCGAAGTATAGCACTCGTTGTTCACAATTAAACTCAAAACCCGAGGAAGTGACCAAAACAGGCGCTTCACTCAATCATTGTATAAAATTTAAACATAGAGCCTTACTAAAGCAGTAGTCTTCTATAATATTCGATAAAATTGCTTAAAGTCAAAATAAAACATTTAGAACTTGCAAAGCCAGAAATTGAACTATTTTGATTATTATATCCACATATTAAATTCCACTTCAATAACCTCATATCTAATAGTTCGAATTAAAAGAAAACAAAGATAAATGTAAAAGTCGTGTACCGACACGCAAACCAAACAAACTAGCGTCAGCTAAACACGAGAACACAAACAAACAGTTTATATCGAGTCACAACACATTATTATTTAAACACTTATGTAATATAAAATTTCGCTGTTGAATCGGAGTTGCAACTCAACTTTAATATTTTTTATATGATTTTTGTATTTGATCATATAATTTATTAAACATTATTATTTCATTGTTAAGTCAAAAGAATCGCATCT
Organism: Macrophya alboannulata; assembly: GCA_949628255.1. Taxonomy (NCBI): domain Eukaryota; kingdom Metazoa; phylum Arthropoda; class Insecta; order Hymenoptera; family Tenthredinidae; genus Macrophya; species Macrophya alboannulata. Next base: position 11,443,878 of record OX451212.1, on the reverse strand, counting down.
TGTTCGCCCTTTTGCCTTAACCAATCCATTGTTAGAAATTTCAGCTATAATTTGTATAGTTAGCTATTGACAGCAACGGTGACGGATATCTCAGTCAGCATAGGAAGCGCGAAAGTGCGACCTATGGCTGGGATATAACCCGAACCCGCGTCTGGAAGGCAGGCTCGGCAGTTAACTCTGACCCAGTTCTGTAGGACGGCTTTGATAGGTGTGGAATACCTATCTTAGTCCGTAATTTAGAAGGTGACTTTGCTGGATGTAAAATACCTAGCCGAGTTCACGAAACAGGGACGAAAGGTTTTTTCCAATTTTTTCCTAAAAGGAGCTCCAAGATTTGTCCTGAGGGACACAGAACTCACCGTACTCGATATTGTCACAATCTCCGATTAGCAACAATAGCGCGAACGTTACAATATATATATATATATATATATATATATATATATATATATATATATATATATATATATATATATATATATATATATATATATATATATATATATATATATATATATATATATATATATATATACAGTGGCACAGAAAAATTAATTGTATGTGCGAAATGAACGTCCTATTTATTATTATTATTTATATTATTTCACGTTTCAACATAGCAATCAACGTAGCAATACAGTGTCTTGTGTGTTGCAAGAACTGAATTTTATCAGTAGACCGTTAACGTAATTTCGGTTGATAATATCACATAATTATTATGTATTCAATGAAGTTTTGTCACTCGACATAACGATAATAATTGAGGAGATACTGTAAGATATTTTTGATTTGTCTTTTCTTCTTGATTTCCTATGTAAATTTTATTTTGTTATTTTTATAAAATCTGCGGAGTCCCTAATCGATTCAAGGGAATTATAAACATTTTTTTATTGATGATTATCGGTAACTGGAGTAGCGACGGTTCGAGGGTGGGCACGATTCATGCAAACACGTATATAGGGCATTTCATGTCTTATCGATCTTAATTCGCAAATCTCCATCATCTTCGATTTCGATATAGAATGAAAACAATGCTTTGAGGTTCGACGAATGTACAGTATAATTTTTATAGATTTTTTTTTTATCACCGGTTCAAAAGTTGACTCATTTCAGTACTAACTACACGAATAAAATGCTTACTGGATTTCGATTTCTTCTTTTTAATTACAGATTTTACTTTTGCTTTGAAACAGCAATACGACTCTTAAGCACGTATGAAGGTTCAAAGGCATATCATTCTTTTTTTCATATCTTCTAGAGAAATAAGAAAGTGTGTTTATCAAATTCTAAATACAAACGGAACGGGTCTAAACAAATAAAAAATATAACGTGCGTATAGTCACCTGAGAGTCGATTCTCTTTGTTTTTTTCCTTTCCATTTTAATCGCTTAAACTTCCGAATGGCTGTTCAGATCGAATTTGAATTTAATTCTTACACTAATAGAGTTCTCTGAAAACGTAGTTTTGATAGAATTATTTTGGCGCTGTTTGCCGATGTAAATTTTCAAAGAATCCCACGAACGAACTCGTGAACAAGCGACATATAATTGTCCGTGATTAAATACGTCCTAGCGAAGATCAAGCCCAATTTTATCAAAGGTCTGTCCCTGTGATTTATAATTAATTGTCATTGCAAAAGCAAGTTTAATCGGAAATTGTCGCCTCTTGAATATGAATGGATAAATATTTTCACAATACAACGTGATACGATTCAAAAACACGATTTCACCAGCTTTATCTCTCGTCAAAATTTCGCATCGTAGCAAATTATTTCTTAGATCTAAGATGAGCAATCTAGTCCCGTTACAAAGACCTTCGTGGATACTTAGATTTCTTATCAGCATCACAACACAGTTAGCCCTTAATCGCAGTTCGTGGGGAGAGAGAGACGACGGATTAAGTGAGTTCAAATATTCCGGTAAAAGAGCTTCATTGATGTTGTCCTCATCGACGCTGTCAACACTGGTATAAATTCGCTCGGTTTTAACATCCAGAAGTTGGACAATTCTTTGATTGATTTCATCTACGTCAACGTTCCGTGCAGATAATATAGCACATTTTGCTGCGTCTCTGTATCGTTTCTGTTGAATCAAACAACCAAATTCGTCTTCTACTATGTCAGCGTCTGTAGAAGGAAGACATCGACGTGGAATAGCTACATTCTCATCTGCATCATTCAGCTTTCCATCACCTAAATCCAATAAAAATTCGGCAAAATCAACTTCGTCAGGTAGTGTTCGCAGATTTTTCGTCAACGTATACTTCACAAAATGCCTCCATGTTGTACTAAATTTTATGGACAGATTCACTGTTTCACTGCGAGTACCATGCGCCTTGACTGGAAGAAGTTGTCTGAAATCTCCCCCAAAAATAACAATCTTACCGCCGAAGGGTAAATCATTATTCATAATATCTCTGAGTGTTCTCTCCATCACCTCCATGGCATACCGCGGTGCTATCGGTGCGTCGTCACAAATGAAAACATCAGTGTTCTCTAATACTTTCGCTTCTTTAGATTGTAATTTGATGATGGAAGACGAATCGGAAAACAGTGGGACGGGTAATCCAAAAGTTTTGTGTACAGTCCTGCCGTCAGGTAGTAATGTAGCTGCAATACCGGCGAATGCCATTGTACTGAGACGTTTACTACGACTTTTCAGTAAGTTCCATAGTGTGACGTACAAGTAGGTTTTTCCAGATCCTCCCGGTCCGTCGATGTAAGAATATTTCTGGTCAACTTGCCTTTAAACGTCAATGACGTTTAGAATCGTGTCGACAATATCTTTTTGTTTCGCATTGAGTTTCTCATATTGCTGTAATACAATTTTTCTAGCACACTGAACCGATATTTCATCTTCAATTTCGATAACATCCGTTAATTGCGCCATTTCAGAAAAATTAGATCAACTCGACCCTTCAATACGAAGCATTGCGTTGATCTGTGCATATGCTTCTTTATGCCCCAGTATTTTACCTAAACGTCGGACATAATCTTCGGACATTCGATCTTTGAATTCATCCCAAAGCTGTTCAGGGTGAAGTGGATGACAGTGTATCAAAATACGAACGAACAATCTTCTCAGTTGGCGAGGCATCATCCAAATTTCGGCTTCATGCATTGCACGTTTCCATTCATTGTCATCTTCTATCAAACCTAATGCCAAGCAAGTAGCTGAAAATGATTGTAAAAGCTCACAGTTCGTAAGTCTTCAAAGCTTGTGGCCCCTTTTACTGTCAACAATAACAATCGCATTTGAAATAATTCTATCTGAGTAGGGCTGACCGAATACATGCGCCCAATGCAATTATAGCGAGATTTTCGTTTTTCCCATCGGGCAAAACTATTGCCATTATTATCCTTCTGTTTCTTATACGTGTATTGAGATGGTATATCAACGTATGAATATCGCTTGGCTTCATCATCTCGCGAGTTCAAAGCAAGATAGTCTATTAACATAGTTGCTTGGTCTAATGCATTAATTATCTCATTTTCAGTAGCCTCTGCAGGTATGGTCAAACTCTGTTCGTTTGGTAAATGCACTGGCAAACGTACAATGGAATGACTTTTATCGTGTAGAGTCTTACTAAATATGCGCCAGCATGCTTCTACTGGTCCCACATAACGAGCTTCAATGTGATCACGTATTTCATCATGATTAACTATACCACCAGAAGAGGTTTCTTCAATTATGATATTGGCAGCATCATGGCCTTTATATATGTATTTGACCAAATACTTCACAGATTGAATGCTCGAGACAATTTCAACATTAATATGGCAGTTGAATAAGCGTGACAGAATGGGGCAGTATGGAACCACGTTACGGTTATCCACAGTGTATGCACCAGGACGTTCAAAGGTTACACCGGTATCCCTCCGACGATAATGAGGATAACCATCTCCGTCCATTGTTGTTTCGTTGCGAAAAGATTTAGGATAATGCTTTGAACATCTTCCATCAACTATACACCAATCACCACAAGGTCCGTGAATCATATGTTTCATGACGATGTCATGAAGAATTTGATCTTCAGCCGGGTCAGGAATTTCTGCAGAAATATAGCGATCGACTATTTCAGGGGTTGTGATTTTGAAATTCTGTCGTAGAGTTACCAGCAGATGGATGTGTGGTAAGCCACGTTTTTGGAATTTAATGACGTATACAAATGCCGCTACTTCTCCTAAAATTTGTTGCTTTACAATCAAATTAATCAAATGATTCTTCTTTAAACTGAAAACTTTCGCACAAAGGTCTGGTCTGTCACATGCTTGCTGCCCCTGGAGAAGATTTTCTGTAATTTCACGCCACTTCGGGTTACATGTCATTGTCACGAAAATATCCGGCTTTCCATATTTACGTACAATTGCCATTGCATCCTGATAGTTCTGCAGCATATTTCGTGGCGATCCGATAAATGTTGATGGGAGAATAACCATTTTCCTGACTCGAGCATTAGCACCACTTGCTACGTCATGTAGATGGTCCACAAGCCCTTTGTACGATTCGGCACGTAGGCGTTCTTGGTGTGTCTTACAATATTCCATTCGATCTTTTTCAATCTTGACAGAATTATCTACTACCCATTGTTGAAGTAATCTACCACCCCTGAGAAATGCATTAAAATTTTCGCGTATGCCTAATCTAGATTTTACGTATGCCATTCGTGATATACGTTTATTGCTGTTCTGACGCTTTAAATCTCGGTGCCAACCTGGTGAACCACGCGGATAAAATAATGGATAAACCCATGGCTCGACATCGGGATCCATGGTACTAACTCGTTGCAATACTTTCGTATTCCGTGAACGCACAGACACATAGGATTCTGGAATTTCTCCATCAGCAGTCGTTAAAAAAATAGCTGCAACTTTGTTGGTTCCTTGGAAGTTGTATCGACGTCGATCCATTCCAGGCTTCAAGGTGAATAACAACTGTAATTCTGGTACAATATCATTATTCACTACTGCTAATTGTCGCTGATTTTCAATCTCCTCGCCCATCATTACGTAGGAACGTGCAAACACATTGTATTCACGCATCATTTGTTCGAGTGTTTGAACAATCTCAATATCTAATACTGTTGTGTGACTTAGCCGATGTGCCACAGCTTCATTAGCATCGACTATGAAAAAGACCATAACTTGGATTCTCATTAGGTTCAGCATAGAGCGCTGTATTTATTTGATAATAAATTTGACCATGTATTGTAAAACAGTACGGTCCTGGTCTTCGTGCCCCAAAGCTTACCAAATTAGCATTGAATGAAGCAAACGAAAAAGAGCTATTATAACACCGAATATGATGATGAAAATCATTTGATTTTGCATGAGTTCTATCAAAAAGTGCACGGAGGTTCTCTGGAAAATTAGGCAATTCATCAATAATCACATTTCCGTCACTGGAACAATCGTTAAATGAATTTCCCTTGTTAGCAACTTTTTCGTCCGCGAAATGTTTTGCATTGCAATGCATACATAACACATCCATTTTTCCTATATAATGCTCCGATGCATCATTTGATATCTCTCTCGTTCGAGACCGTCTCTTTCGCTCCCTATCATTCTGATTTTTCTGAAAATTACTGTCTGTTTCAAAATTCTGCATATTGTTAACGGAATCGACAATTTCAATATCCTGAGTCACGTAGTGACTGCAACCTGCAGTATCGACAGTTTCAACATCCTGGGCCACTACGTGACTGCAACCTGCATTATCGACAATTTGAACATCCTGAGCCACTACGCGACTGCAACTTGCAGTATTCAATATAGCAAGCTGTGCGCGACGCTGACGTTGGTTCAAAGCATTTCTTTCCCGCCGCAAGCGATCAAATTCTACGATTTCTTCCTGAGTTCGATTTATTTTTCGACGTGGCATTGTAAAGGTCACTAAACCCTTATCAAGTAGTTATCGAAAAGTAGTATACTTCTCTACAGTGAGTCGACACTATTTTTAATTTAATTTTTACGATAACTGCGCAGAATATTATTTAGAATTGAGACTTATCAAGAATGTTACGCTAAATTCGTCTTAGATGATTTCATAAAATATAATAATTTCCATTTATCAAACCGAAATCGAATCTGTCCACTCAATTTCCAGGGATTCAGGTTATTTTGTTTAAGTTTGCAGAAAACACAAACCGTGAACGACCGCCTTATTTTTATGATTCTAATAGACCTCAATTAAAAATACTCATATTTTCATGAAGATCGTACTCGTTGGCATCACACAAGATTACTCTGGGGTATTCATTTTTGTTATCAGTATATATATTTGTCAAAATCACTCAAGATTACTCATCGTTCTCATTGGGGTACTCATTCTGACCATTAGGTACTCATATATGATTGTTAACTAATGATTATAGTATTTCTGCTCTAATTATTATGTCTTTTCTCTAATTGCGCATTGACCGTTTCAAAAATTTATATTTTAATTGTTTGTAAGTCAAATTTTTATTTTAACTGTTTGTAATTCACAAATCTTTAAAGAATGAACATAAAAATCTTAAGTTGACTTGCACAGCGTGAATATTCGCCGCCGGAAATTAAACTATGTAATCAACTAAATTTTTAAGAATATATGAATGAACATAAAAATCTCAAGTTGACTTGCATATTCAGGCTGAATATTTGACGCCGGAAATTAAACTATGTATAAGAAACTCAAGATGCCAGAATTGCCAGTGAGCAACTTTTATTGTACAAAGTAATATTGGTACGTTGATTAATATACAATAAGCCGGTACAGGCGAATAATCGAATATAAGTGAGGGAGGGCCGTAGCCCAAGATGTGGTCCGTGTCTTGGCTGGACTAGAAATGACGCCCTCATGCTCCCTGATGCATCACCATCCCTAGCAATGCATCGATAGGGGCAGCGTCCTGGTTCATGTCTTGGTCACGTCCTCAGGCCAGGGCCTAAGGCCCGTTGTATATCCTAGAGTACGGCGCCGTGGTCTCAAGTGCGCCTGGGTATCGGGCTTAGTCCAAATATTTATGCTAGCCCCATGCAGTGTTTCTTACAGTCGGCCGTCCTGATGTTATTCGCGTCCTCGCGAAATGTGGCGTTTTGTGATGTTCGTCTTCCTGATCTAGAACAACCCAAATGACTCGTATTCACGAGCCTAACACCTTTCATGCTAGCTCTGTAGCAGATACTTTCGGATCTGTGAACATACCACTAGATTATTACGTTAATCCTTGAATTTTTTTGACACTCATCATGCAGTGTTTATTGGTTTATATCAAACTTGTTTTGTTGACTGTGCATTTTAGATCTTATTATCGACACCAGACATGTCAAATTGAGCAACTGTATGCTCTTTCCATTTCTATCACTTTACACCCAGGTGAAATCCAGCTGTCGATCCGTCACTTGCTAGTATGACGAAGTACTATCGGAACTTCCGTTGACATCGGCCAGTCACGTGGCTATCTATACAACTCATCATGTCATCATGCAAATTTATAGTCATTTCAATTGCGTAAACACATGTAAGACGTATATTATATCATAGATCACATGCCACTCGTCTAATACAACATGCTCGGTATCATAGCTTGCACCAAATATGCCTTGGACTTATTATTTAAGGCCTCAACGGTCATTGGGGTCAGTGACAGTCACCCAACTGTTTGTCACTGAACCCAGCCCAATGACCTGAGCTACTTCGTGTCGGTACCCAGTACCATACACCATCACTGAGGTTGATGAGAGTCTTTCAATGACCGTCACCTAACCTAGCTCAATGATCCATGTCCTTTTTCCATTGCCATCTTTGCGTTCACTGTAATTGCTGTCAATTCTGCCTAGATATAGGTTACTGGCAGGTTCCTTCTAGTGTTCGGAACATCTTCGATTAAAATTCCATCCTGATTCAACGTCGTCGCCTTCCAATCGAAATCCCACAGTTTTGTTGTCATCTGCCTTATCGTTGGCGTTAGCTTGTAATATCTGGAAAATTTGCAAAGGCAGACAAAAGTATAAATAACAAATTGAGGTGGTCACATAAACCCCAAACTGTAATTCTGGACCCCCGTAGCCAACTTATCGCGTCGCTGTGAGAGTGATCAGTTCTAACAGCGAATCGAAAATCAACACCGAAGGTCACAGAAAGTGGAAACAGATCATTGGTAGAAGTAGGTAATCGAGTAGCAGACACATTAGGGCAAGTCATGCTTTGATTGTTTACATCTGTCGTTAATCGACTCATACTTTACTCGGTCTTCTAACAAATCATATTTCGGGTACAATACTGCAATCGTAATTCGATGGAATTACCCCACGTAGCCATAAGTAGATTTGCGATCTTATCTCAACACTTCCGCCCTTCGCTGACGGTTGCTGCCCGATCATGACCCAATGATCACCTGACTGAATCCACCAATCACAAAACCTTGCACGAATGCCATTTATCGCATCTTCAGCGCTAGCTGTCGCACAATCATTGGGTCCAACCAACAATCGTCTACGACTATACCACTCCTCTCGCTTCAGTCTTAAACATTACTTGATATAACATGCTTTAACAGTACAATTCATGCTTTTCGTGCTTCCCTTACCATAAGCTGAGCCTAAGCGGCTCCATGCCACAACCGCCACGTGTTGTTCAACAATTACCCTTGTGAACAACATAGCCAGGTAGTTCCTATACCAACTCTGTACCAGTAATACTGTTATCGCCTAGACATGGTCTGGTTACTTCACAACCTATGCGAACCACCGCCATTGGGCGCTTGATCGAATCCACGATCTTCGCAGTTCCTTTGCATGGTTGCTATGTAACACGCTCAAGGCGCCAGTCATGGCATCATCATACTAAACGACCACATGACTGTTGTCCAGAACCACATCTCCCTAGACCCATCGCTGACGCAACCAGCATTACCTCTCGGTACATCGGCTTACGTGACCCCATGATTCACCACTGCCTCCAGCCTCACTGCAGGACTGCCTGTACACAATCAGATCTGCGCAGAGCATCCTCGACCTCGACTGATTTGGAGACACGTAGCGATGTCTTCCTTCGACTTAATCTGACTGCAACTCTTTTGGAGCATTTGACAGCACGAATCGTCCACAAATGAGTCTGTGCCATGGCATTTCCATCAAGACACCTTGCAGCCGTCAAAACCTCAGCGTAGTACAGCACCATACATGAGGGCTTCCGATCCATGCGGTCCTGCAACAGCAGCGACTCCGCCTGCGGACTCCCACCGATGAGCATCTCGTCGGCTACCCCTTCTGTTACCTCGGGAGCCTTGGCCAACCATCAGCTCCTTACATTCCATGTGGTAACGCATGTACTCCACTTTTCTGAAAACTTGTGAAAACGTGTGAGATAAATGCTATACCTCTGTCGCTAACAATTCAAGCAGCCACTCCAACGATTGCTAGTACTTAGTTACTCAATTCTGTACAGATGTTTACAGCTACAGCCTCTGATCATAAGGTCTCATAATAATTTTGCCGTGATTGCACAAAGCCATCCACTTTATCAATCCCATCGTCAGCTGGCAAGATGCTTGCTGACGAACCTAACGTCGACCGCCAATTGACAATGGCTAAACCCGTGACTCAATCTCTCTAAAGATTCGATGCCTTGAGTCTCCTTTGTAGCTCAATTCTCAGACACCTTCTAGAGCGTATCTTTTCCCATATTTCAAATTAGTCGTACAATACCATCTAAACCAAAAGACGTGTACGCTTCGCGAACTATCTTTCTTTATCTCCATTATTCCGCGCGTAATTAAGTAATATCATTATCAACCTCAATTATGTCAACCTGCAGAACTTTAAGTAGCACTGTAGGCGTCCTTGCATGAAACTAAATCGAAGCAACCAGCAGAAAATTCAGTAAAGCCTGGATAATGGCATGCTATTGTTTTTGACTCCACTCACAACTACTATTTTAGTTACGTGTATGAGTTGTCTGGTTATTCTAACGAAATTCTTGACGAACCCTCGAAAATGGCTCGCAAGATCTATCAGCTGTCCCACAGTATGCACACTACTGGTGGCTTTGTAATTTGAAACCGTTTCGACCGCCTGTGCGTCCCAAGCGGATAGAACTCCTGCTGGGTGTCTTCAACCCAAGGAGATCGGACATCGTTTGTAGAATTGCTTGCTTCCCAATTCCAATATTTTTATTTCCCGATCTCGACATCTTTAAGATCCGTCCAACAGGATGTAAGCCCGATTCGACCTCCCCGGACAATATTACGATTTACCGCGTACGTGTGCCATTATCACACAAATACTTTTCGCGGCAGACTTAATAAGTCACGATTATGAATCGCGGACCATACTATTGGTTTCAATTGTTTTACTACTTTTGCAATTTATGATCACGCCTTGCCTATGACGATCAACAAGAATCACGCCTCACTAATCTCAAGGTTTTCTTTTCTCGTTTACTAATAATTTCTGCCACTTGCATTATCAACATGAATTATCTGTAACGAGGATCCTATAAGGCATTGCCGATATCCAATACATTCAGATTTGATATTATCTCGAGGACGACTGATCATTACGTCACGTTTAAAATGAGACTTTTCCTTTTTAGCTTCCCTACAACCACTTGTTCTTCAGCAATGTGTGTACAAGGGTTTGTCTGACAAATTTATTATATATAACAGTCCCAACGATATGCCGAGGCACAGCGAGGGATACAATATACCTACTCACTACCTGCTTCTTATTCTTACGTTAAGTTAGAAGAATACATCACCCTCTTATGCATCATGTTTCATTCCGACGGTTGTCCGCAGCACAGCTGTGCCGAACGAGCGTCGCCTTTGCAGCCCACTAGACAACTTCCGTGGCTCAGCTCTTATTCCGCAAGGCCGCTAAGTAATTACCGAAAAGTCGCAGGTATCCGTTCGTGTTTACGGCCCTGATGCCCGGTCAATCGGTGACGGGTTGCCGAACCACGCAACATCCGAAAGGTCAGCCAGCGCCACGTGTGCGCCCCTCAGTCCCTCCAGCAGGTTGATGTTGAAGTTTGCCCTGTAGACCTCATAGGGTCTCCGTCGTACCTCATAGCATCGAACCAATCGACTGCAGATCCAACTGCTTTATCCTATATCTTCTCCTTATATTTCGTAGAATCATCAGGGGTTGAATCTATGCTCAACCTGTTCATGGTTATGCTATAGGCAATACAACCAATGCTGTCGTCCTCTGGGGAAACCGCAAGCATTCTTCCATGCCAACGCTAAGATTCCAAGACGTAGTTTTTCTAAGAGGTCTTCCGACGGCAACAAAGCTATACGATATTCTGAAGAGTCTCTGACAAGCTCGTTGCCCATTCAAGATTCACTGCTGCTAGTACTGGTGATCCAGTACAACTGCTTCAACCGATTAGGAACTCCATATATCGCCCTAAGTAAGGCTTGACGTACGAGTACCCATGGATTCGGCTCGCCAATCCATCCCATGTACAATATGTGACGCTTCTGCGTCCCATTACCGTATACACTCAGAAATGAATGCTATCTTGCACTATCCAACGATATACTTCACACTGCTAATAAATATTAATGAACTCAATCACTATCACTATTGAACTTGTGGTTAACACAATTTTCGTACTCCGATCGCGTCGCGGTTAGACACGGAGAGTCAGATCCCGCTTCTGATCTATAAGAAACTCGAGATGCCAGAATTGCCAGTGAGCAACGTTTATTGTACAAAGTAATATTGGTACGTTGATTAATATACAATAAGCCGGTACAGGCGAATAATCGAATATAAGTGAGGGAGGGCCGTAGCCCAAGATGTGGTCCGTGTCTTGGCTGGACTAGAAATGACGCCCTCATGCTCCCTGATGCATCACCATCCCTAGCAATGCATCGATAGGGGCAGCGTCCTGGTTCATGTCTTGGTCACGTCCTCAGGCCAGGGCCTAAGGCCCGTTGTATATCCTAGAGTACGGCGCCGTGGTCTCAAGTGCGCCTGGGTATCGGGCTTAGTCCAAATATTTATGCTAGCCCCATGCAGTGTTTCTTACATATGTAATAATCAACTAAATTTTTAAGAATATATGAAAAAAAAAACCTAATTATCGAATATGGATCACATCGGATAACCCACCACCACCGCTACCCTCACTTTTAATTTTTTCACGTTACTTCAAAATTATACCTGCTTGTTATAAATTGAGGCGATACGCAATAACCGTGCACGTCCTTCTCTACAGTTTGACGTACGTTTTGATATGATCACTTTTCTGAAAATGAAAAATACGTCCGTTTTGATACTTTTCTTATAATTAAAAATATGTATGTAGTTCCGACGCTAATCACCGTAATTTTAACTTTTTTTTACCGACCGTAGTAGCGTAGTGCTAGCACTCGAGACTGCGGGAGCGGGAGGACGTGGGTTCAAATCCCCGGCTTGTCGAGAAAGGCCTGAGCGTCAACCTGCAGAATTTGTAAGACGGGTCACGCCGTTCAGGCGCTGGATTGGCAGGCTGAGGATTGGAGCACTTGGTCCGGCTACACTTGGACAAGGTTTTTCGGCAGTTTTCCCTTGTGCCTCGTGCGAATGCGAGTGTTTCTATATCTAACTGCCTTGCTTTCCCCCTACTGTTTATGTTGGTACTTGCCTCGAGCTTATCGCTCTATAGGATATAACCATTTGAAGGAAAAAAAAAAAAAAATTTTAACTTCAACTTTCTCTAAAATCATACCTGTTTGCCGTGCACGTCCTTTTCGTGGTATCCTCCGTGAACACAACACAGATTTGAACACAACACAAATTTTCCACGATCAAGGTTATCAGTCGTTTGCACTTATATGCCGTTTGTGACAGCGACGGCCGCCAGTCATATTTTTCGCGCGTCCCGATCACATTTCCTGCTAACAGCTTCAAACCGCGCGAAGTAAGCCGAGCAGCGTCACCGCCGTCCAATCGGCATCGCGGAAAGGCGGTGACGGAAATGCGATCACCAGCGATTACCAGCGATATATAATCGTGACAACCGATTTTTTTATATTAGGATGCTTTGAAGAAAGTTGGCTGACGACATGAACATACTCAGGAAGATTTTGCTATCGATCAATGTGAATTTGATTTTTACTTTCTTCTTATTTAGATTTGAAATCAGCCCCGAAAACCTTCGATCAACAAGTTCGATGCGAAGGAATCTACTTTTTCAAATTTCAGTTTGTCATATTGGATGCCTAATTTCAATAATAGAAATCTCGAATAAATATCAGTAATTTATTTCTCTTCCAGAGCATGACAAGACGCGAAGGTGATAAGCTCATCTTTGCATTGGCGGGCGATTCAAAGGACAACAGAGTCTATAAATTTAATGAAGCCGGCATGACTCTGATGAGCCCGATGTTCAATATACCTTATCTACTTATTTTTTACGCGAGATCGGTCACGAATTGCGTTACAATTTATAAACATATTTAGCAAAAGTGTAGACATTGGCTTGAAACGGGATATGAATTCTTCAACACTAATAATTCAGTTCCATATGGGGGGTTCCATGGCATTTCACCTAGTCGGTGAAGGTCACTGACGCCGATCTTAATGTCAATTTTTTTTCTCAATTCGTCTATCGAAAAAAAAAGAACCCCTGTTCGGCCGTTTTTCGATAAGGCCACCAGTATTGATTTTATGCATTTTCCGATTTTTCAACTTTTTCTACAACAAACTTCTTTCAACTGGCTCAAACTTCAAGAGCTTTGATTCTTCTCGAAAAATGATATAAGCATAAAATGTATCAATAAGTCCGAGCTTGCTGAAAAAAATTTTCCAAATATTTCCAACGACAGAATTCTAAGATTTTTCCGATTAAAAAAAAAAAATCAAAATTGTTTGAATTGCGACATCTTCGATTTGCCTGAAACTTTTTACTTGAATTTGACTAGTTACAATCAAGTTTTTCTCCAATGGAAATTATGGACTTCCGATTCCTTCGGGAGTTACACCATCTATAAGTGCCGAAAAATCGGAGAAATTTCACGAAAATCAATGATAACTTCGATAAGACAAGTTTTCATGTTTTAAATATACGTGTTTGCTGAAAAATAAAGCTAAAACATAAAAAAAAATAATATATATAAGTTAGGGTGGTCCTTAATTAGGTCATTTTCGAATTTTTCCGCTCCCAAGGGTTCAAACGGTTCCTTTTCAGGAAAAAAAAATTGTCCTAAAGTTCGAACGCTCTATTTCAATTTTAACATCCTGCGCAAGACCACCAAAGTTTTTTTTTTCATTTATGTATTAAATACTCGGCTCAATCTTATAGGTACTTTTTCCTCGTTATTAGGCTCAATTTGTAGATAATTCAACACTTCTTAAGAGTATTTAGAGTATAATTACTGTTACTTAAATCTTCCTACTAGTATAAATACAGGAAGACATATTTTTTTTTTAAGTTTTCTCTTTTCTCCAATATCTTTCAAACGGTTGAATTTACGAAAAAAATTATTGATATCAATTTTGTAGCAAATTTAATTTCCCACAAATTAAAAAATCAATACCTATCCCGCGCTGACTTCATTCTGGTATTATCTTGACAAGTTTTGAGCTAAATTAATATTAATAATATGCTCATAAAATGTGAAGAATAATTTCAATTTCATATAAAATACAAAAGAATAGAATCTAAGAAATACTAAGACCTTAGTATTTTTATTTAAGTGTTAATATTTAAATTGGCGTAAAAACAATTTTCGTTGAATTTCAAATAAAAATGACCGTGTTAGATAGGGAATTTTTCGCTAAACAGGTTTTCAATTTAACTTCAGTCGACCTAATCACTACGCACGCTGTTATTTGAAAAAGGCTCTATTTTAATAAAAATTATCTTATTTGAATAGCTATAACTTTGACGGTAATGACTTAAAAAAGTTGGGTCATAGATTTTTTTTGTAGGAAATTAAATTTGCTACAAAATTGATATCAATAATTTTTTTTGTCAATTCAACCGTTTAGAAGATATTGGAGGTAAAGGCCGACTTTTTTTTTAAATATGACTTTCTGTGCTTATACTAGTAGGAAGATTTGACTAACAGTAATGGTACTCTAAATACTTTTGAAAAGTGTTGACTCATCTACAAATTAAACCTAATAACGAAGCAAAAGTATAAGATTCAGCCGAGTATTTAATAAATAAATGAAAAAAGAACTTTGGCGGTGGTGCGCAGGATGTTAAAATTGGAGATACAGCATCCAAACTTTAGGACAATTTTTTTTTTCTCGAAAAGGAACCGGTTGAACCCTTGGAAGCAAAAAATTCGAAAATGACCTGATTAAGGACCACCCCAATATATATATTTAGAAATTTTGTACCTGAAAATATATTTGTCATTGGGATCGAAAATGTGGCGCCCTGGCCTCTAACGGCTGAATTTTGTACTAGTCAGAGTGGGCTGAAACATCACCTGTTGCTGTGGTCAGGGCTGATACATACGCGTGGGTAATTTAAATATTGAATAACTGGGAAATTCATACAGCAAAGTCAGAGATAAAGGCTTAATTATGGAAAACGAAACGGGTGGAATGAGATTTCCAGATCTAAAGAGGAAAAATCAGTCATATTGTTCCGATTATGGCTGCTCCGAAAGAGCTTCCACGAGTCCGTCTGTTCGATTCCATCGATTTCCAAAATCCTCCGAATATTCTGTGGATATTATTAATAAATTTGGAATCAGAGAAAGAGTTGATAGACATTACGCCTGGATAAAAGTTTTAAAAATTGATAAAAAAATTTCGGCGAATATGCGTGTGTGTTCGCTTCATTTTAAACGAGAGGATTATATATTTCCAGGCAAGGAAAGCTTCCACTTTACTGAAAACCATTATAATGCTCATATTATCTTTAAAATTATAAAACACATAATCGTTTATAGTAAATTTTTTTGAATGTAAATTCAAATTTTTGTTTTTCCATACTCATTCCAGATATCCCCTCAGAAAAAAAAGTCACTTAAAAAATGTTCTGTCCCATCTTACAATTTGTCAGTAAGTTCTATAAGTATCAATCAGAAAGATGAAACCAAGAGTAAAGAAAGATCAGAAAGAAAGCACGAAAGAAATTTGAAAAACGAAAGCGTAGTATTGCAAGAAAAAACAGTATCTATGATTGATGAAAAAGAAAATAAGGATAAAGAATCGAGCCCAAGTGAAACAGAAAGACCATATCTACAAAGAGACGATAACCCAACAGAAGTAGTAAATGCAATTGAACTGCCAACATCTAATGGCAGTTCTACGGTAGTTCATGTTGGAGTTCAGGTACAAAGTGGTCATTTGTTCACAAGCTTTCGTAGTCTTATAAGAAATGATAAGGAACTGAGTACTGTAGCTGGGATTGAATCTTTCCAAATACTCGACACAATTGTTGATATAATAAAGCTTGTGGACAAAGATGATCCACGTTCCAAAATGGATATCGAAGGGAAAGTTATAATGACGTTTACGAAGCTCAAGCAGAATCTAACATATGCATTGCTGTCAATACTATTTCAATACTATACTGCACAGAATTGTAAAAATATATTTCATCATATGTTAAACGTTCTATATGAATGCTTTAAGGTTGCAATACCTTGGCCTTCTAAGAACGAGATCTCCAAAAATTTGCGTACGTGTTCTAAAAGCTTCGAAGATGTTCGTATTGTACTCGATTGCACTGAAATATTTATACAGAAACCAAAAAATCTCTGTTGTGAATTACTAACTTATTCCCATTACAAGAGTACAAACACAGAGAAAGTAATGACGGGTGTCACCTCAGCTGGCCTTATTTCGTTCATTAGTGAACCATACGGAGGACGAGTGTCGGACAAGGCTATATTTGAACAAAGTTCTCTAATCAACTTGTTAGAAAAAGAAGACGCTATAATAGTTGATAAAGGCTTTTTAATTGACGACATTTGCAAAGACCATGATATCAAATTGATATGACCACCTTTTTTGAGAAGTCAAGTCCAATTTTCACAATCAGATTCACTTTTGACTGCCAGGATTGCTAAGGGTAGAGTACATATTAAAGGCTCAAACCAGAGATGAAAGAATTTCAAAATCTTAAGCAGTAAAATGCCAGTTGCACTTGCAAAGAAGAGCAAACAAATTTTAATAATTGTATCTGCTTTAGTGAACTTAAGTTCGCCTATTCTGAAAGACGACAAATTCATGAAAGACTAACTAACTGGTTTATTCCAAAGAAGGGAAATAAAAATAATATTTATGTTCAATTCTATCAATTGTATTTAATTCGTGAAGTATACAATAATACATAGATACATTAATATAATAGTAGCTTCAGAAATGAAACCGACTTTTAATAAGAAAGACTTCTCTCAAGTCTGCTTGACGTACACTTGTATTACGAAGGGTCTATGACCAATAAAGACTAAAGCACTGTGTTTAACGCAAACCTCGTCAACTTTTTGGATCAAAATACCTTCCCCTCTTCGTTCCTACTATGTATTTGTAATCGATTGTATATAAAAACCCGACATCCGATGAACGCCATACACTGAGAGAAAAAATTTGTTGAATCAAAAAAATATTGTTCAAGTCGAAAAAATGTGCTGTTACGGGCGGCGAAATGAGTTTTTGCTTGGGACAACCAAGTACTTTCTCAAACCGATGAAATTACGTTTCCATCAACTATCTCTGACTTCGGCGAAATGCACAACCGATTACTACAACAAATTTTCTTGTTTGGAAATATTTAGTAAATCCAACAAATTATTTCTCTCGGTGTATGGATGAGCCTAGGATACAGGTAAATATCCACATAACGTACGACCGCGGTCCGTAGGACGTTCACAATTATCTACAGGCTATCCCATAATACAATCCTACGGATATCAGAAAAGCGGACATCTGGATGTCCGCAAAACATCCCGTGTATGTCGGTGGAAATTATCAGGATATCCACGAGATATCTGCTGCGGACGTAAAATACATCCGTAGGACATCCCGTGGATGACTGTGTGCTGTGTGGGACATGTTCCACCCGTAAGAGTCATAGTTTTTCTCTCAAACAAACCTGGTATAACATATTATTGAAGTATAAGATTTTTAAGAAAGTAAGCAATAGTAAAACAAATTCTTCGTCTAAATCCACTGGAAAAATCATGATGCTATTATCAAATGCTGCATAAATAACAAAATCAGTTCGTTTTAGATTCAGGTGTCACGTCCTCTGGACCTAGCGCCCCATACCCACGTAACCCCAACGATCTATAGGCAGTTAGAAACCTGTATTATCTACAACCGCATTAGTATCCCGACCGACCTTTCTTTCTTGTATCATACGTAGGCCCGATACCATAAGTTAGTACATAATAAGTAAGGGTAATGCATACAACCACTCAGCGCCGTGCCTAGAGTTGGGGCAAAGGGGCATCTGCCCCAGGCGCCGTGCCGTGAAAGCGGCCGGCGGACTCGTGTAGATTTTTTAACTTCCCGCTATGAAAATTGAAAATTTTCATAAAAGAAGGGAAGTTATTGGTTTCGGTCCGATTTTCGAAAACCGAGTTTTCATCAGATGTCGATGTTTTGAGGTCCTAGGAAGCTATTCAGACTATTTTTGGATGTACGTCCGCATGTGTGTGTGTGTGTGTGTGTGTAACAAATTTTTTGTCGTACGATATCTTTAGAACGAATTGACCGATTGGAATGGTTCTTGTAGCGATCGAAAGGGTTTATCAAGACTTCGATCCGATTAGATTTTGGAGTCAATTGGTCGAGTAGTTCCAAAGTTATTCGAAAAATAAAAATTAAAACAAAAAAAATTTCATGTTTTTAGCGCATATCGCCTAATCTGTTCGTGCGATGAGTCTCAAAACTTAATCAGATTTAAGTTTTCGATAGCCCTTTCGATTGCCGCAAGATTTGTCAAAATCGAACGATTAGTTTGAAATATATTGCACGACAAAAATATATTTTTCTGTCGTATTAAACCTTGGGAACGAATTAACCGATTTGAATGATTCTTGCGGTGATCGAAAAGGTATACCAGGACTTGAATGTAATTGAGACTGAACGATATTTTTTGACATTAAATATAACTTCCCAAAACCTAGAAATGTTGACTTTGAAAAAACTCGATTTTCGATTAAAAATCATACGGGAAAAAAATTTATATACGGAAACCTAACTATACTTATAACCTTTCTCAATGTATTATAAACACAATAGTATCAATTTGTTGTAACGTATTTAACACATAGCGGGAAGTTTTAGGGTTGGCCCACAGGTCAGCCGGTTTCCTGATTTTTTTTTAATTGAATAGAAAAATCTTGAATCTAAAAATTTGAATTGAAAAATGATTCGTCGAAAATAATTCACTGAATGACAATTCGTCGAAAAATCTATTCGACACAACCCAACCTAACCTAACCTATTTATGACATCTATACGACGATCGTGCTGTATGGGACTTATTATACAATTATACGTATGTATTTATATACAGGGTGGTCCGTTCAACTCTGCCACCTGATTTATCTCGAAAAATACTGCTCCGATCAAGTATTGAGTATAGTGAAAATTTTAAGGTTTAAAGGGGGAAAGAAATTGGCGTTATTGGATTTCTCACTCGAGGCGCCGCTGAGGTCAGGGGAAGGGCAACTTTGTTTTTTTAAATGGAAACCCATATTTTTCATTACGTTATGTTGTTCTACTCAGAAACTCAAACGACTTTTGTATGAAACATGTTTTTGCGAGATATCAAGTTTTCATGATATTCAGCTGAACAACTAGAGATTTTTTAACTTTTGAGAACATTTCACAAGTTTGGAGAAAAATTGCAGGACACAAAAAATACGTAATTTCATGCGAAGATTCTTGGAAAATATTCGCAGGATTCTGTTTTACAATTTTCGAGTTTTTTTCACGCAATTGAAGAAGCCGCAATAAAAAGTGATTGGAAAAAAGTCTGGAATTATTCTCCAAGAATCTTTACATAGAATTACGCACTTCACGTCTCTTGCGATTTTTCTCTAAACTTGATAGTTTAAAGGTGAAATGTTCTCAAAAATTCAAAAATCTCTGATTGTTCAGCTGAACAGCATGAAAAATTGATGTCTCACAAAAAAAAGTTTCATACAAAAGTCGTTTGATTTTTGAAGTAGAACAAAATTACGTAATGAAAAAACGAACCACCGGGTCCACTATCAATTATTTGTTAATTGTTTCAAATTCTATATTAAAATATTTGTATCGCGAAAGGCGGGTTCTCTCAGCTTGCCCCAGGTGCCCCGAGGGCTAAGCACGGCGCTGCAACCACTGACTACCAAGGTAACCAATATCAGGCATCGATAACTATAGCTTTCACGATCATACTAGATAATTGAATTATAAACAATTAATAAGTTTGAAGGTGTTGGGGAACCAGGAGGACGTTATTAGACCACGCCTAAACGCACACAAACACACCCATATATATATAAACATAAGTCCCCTTGGTAAACCAACGACCATTAATATTATGATTTACATTATAACCAATACTATATTCAAAACTATAATCAATATTATAATGTTAATATCATAACCAAAACTATATTATTAATTAATATTCTAGTTAATCGGATTCGTATAACCAATGCTAAAGGGTCATAGACGTATTAGCATAGATGAGTTAAATAGTCAATAATATCTAAGATATTGGGACACCTAGAGACATTACCAGTCCTCCTAGTGAACCAATGATCACCAACATTAATTTTACAAGTAAAATTTATAATCTAGGTACAGTTAATCATATTCTTCTAACAATTATTATAATACATATCTCATCAAACCGGAGGTACAAGTAGCTAACAAATAGATATATAGATATACCCTACCACGTTAAGGGAAATAAGAAGAAAACAGGTGGTAGCTACATAGGAGCAGACAGAAATTAGAATAAAAAAAAAAAAAAATATATATATATATATATATATACATATATATATATATATATATATATATATATATATATATATATATATATATATATATATATATATATATATATATATATATATATATATATATCAATATATATATATATATATATATATATATATATATATATATGTAGCTACTGAAACAATTGTTTCAGTAGCTATTATATATAGCGACTTCTTGATTGGTTATTTCGAAGTAAACTACTGCCGATTTCGACTCTCGGCCGCCTCAACTCTACTCTGAGCGATTGGACGTTAGGAATTCACCCTGTATACGGACAAAAAACGAATTTTGGCAAGATTGCAAGAGCTTTTTCAATATTGCAGATTATTTGGCAATATTGCAAGAGCTTTTTCAATATTGCAGATTATTTGGCAATATTGCAGAAATGTTGCAATGTTATGCAATGAATAGCGGACATTGAGACATTGCAGCAACATTGCAGGGAAGTTGCAGCAACATTGCGCAGCATAACCGCAACATTGCCAATATTGCGAAATTATGTTGCTTCAACGTTGCTGCAATGTCTCGGTGCTGTATGGGCAGCGAAAGCATGCGTTAGAGAGACTTGATATAAAACAAGTTATTACAAAGTATATCATAACACAGCTGAACGCGGCGTAAGCCTTTTGTTTTCCTTTTCAGCAAGTCAGTAACAAACGAGACAGTGGCTACAGTATTTTTATGCGACGTAATTCAATCAATTTAGCGATATAAATGTTTTACTGAGCGATAGGGTGGTTCTAAACCATACGCAAGCAATAGTTACGATATAAAAGATATTAAACGATAGCAATACTCAATTAATAAACGATAGCAGTACAGAATTTACACAATTTACACTAAATATACCTGTAACGCGGCGCCGCAGCGACTCGCGGCGCCGAAGCGACTCGCGGCTACTTCGCTGGGGATACTCCAGGAAAAGGAATTACGTAGTACAAATTTCATAGACAAGATAAACTGAATAATAAAACTACAATAATAAGCGATAGCGATAGCCAGAAAAATAGAAAGCTAGAACATACGATGGAAAAGCCTACGTAGCTAACTAGACGCAAGGCTGTTTAGCAAATTATAGACGATAGCCGAGCTTCTCAGCTCACAAAGCCAAATTAACACAGAACTTTTGCTTAAACGACCTCGTGTCTTTACAAAAAGGATCAAGACCTTACCTTAATCGGCTTCTTTTTCCGTTAACGATAAACACTATTTTTTTTCGATACACTATTAAATTAATTAAACAAAACTCGATATAATGGAGCGATACTGTTGCGAGATATAGATGCGATATGCGGTGAGGCAGCTGCTTCGGGAATCCAAGCGAGAGTAGACGGAGCAATTAGCGTAGCTCACTTATATAGCCTTTATCCTTTGCTCTGGTCATCCTTCCTAGCGAAAATAGGTCACGTGATGTGTGAGGTGATTTCGTGCTTCATATCTCGATGATGATTGGCTGTCATATTTTGACAAATTCACCGCATGCTTGGTGGTGTGATGCGCAGGAAGTACCTGTTGTGCCTTGTCCGTG
Source organism: Macrophya alboannulata (assembly GCA_949628255.1). Lineage (NCBI taxonomy): Eukaryota > Metazoa > Arthropoda > Insecta > Hymenoptera > Tenthredinidae > Macrophya > Macrophya alboannulata. The sequence goes on along the minus strand of OX451212.1, from coordinate 11,421,403 downwards.
CGTCGTACCCCTGTTCCTACTGCCTTCTTTTAAACTTCCCCTGACGCTGGATTAACATTTAACCTCGCTCGCCAGACTATTTTTCGATACTACAGCATTGGTCAATCCAATGGAAATATACGAGACAATAGTAACGTGCTGGGCACACAAGGAGCCTCGCTCACGATAAAAAGCTTGCAGGTCGGAACGCTGTACCGGGGGTTTTCTTGACCAACCACGGCCGCGATAACGGTCTCCAAGAAAGTAGATGATTGCGGATCTGATTCGGCTCCAGGCCGATAAGATGAAGAACCGGGAGGCTGTGAAGTGCGCTTTCGCGCGGCCCTATACGCCGATTCTCCAGCATTTAGATAAAGTAGACGGAACTCTGTTGGTTGACGGGAGGATTTTTTAGTACTTCTCGTACACCCCTATACGCCGTCGATCCCAATGTAGAGGCGGGCAGATCCTCGTGGACGATAGTAGGCGCTGACCTCGACGCTTTCAGGGCGAATCGAAGGTTTGCACGCCGTTCTTGTTTCGTGAATTTCAGATACGGTAGGTTTCAGGCCAGGATGACTGATGTGTTGTTCGCGGGAGGTCCCACGGTGGTAGATCAGATGGCGTATCGAGCTCGTTTTTACATAATCAACAAAAATACAAATGTCATTAGCTTAATTCTAATTTTTCCCTAATCCTTAAATATTTTCCTGGAGTATCTCCCTCGGCGCCACCTCACCGACTTCTCGATAGTTTCGCCCTTGTGGCGGGGTTAGACTTATACACGTCACAATACATATATCATCTGAAAAAATTATTATATTTATTTATTTAAATACAAGTGAAAAATGTACCAACAACTGCGGATAGGCATTTTGTAAGGACAAATTATATTATTTCCAAACTAGTACAGTTTTGTATGTATTTAAAGATTAAAAATCTATGATTAAAGATCACTACGTTAACGATCATAAAAAATGATTTTCAAAATTTACGTTCAGTATCGAGATAAATACATTTCTTATTGTATTTTTTGAATAATTTAAACGCCACTATCTTTGATATTGACTATTTTGATAGTAAACGACAATTTTCGACCTGATTGTTAGGTTGAATATTGGCTCGAACTTTCAATTTATTCAACGAATCAATTAAAGACAAAACTTTAGGCATATTATTGTCAATGATATTTGTAAAAAAATGTTTTTTAACTAAAGAAATATGATCTGGTTGCATTTTCATACATATGTATATTAGACCTGTCCTTAAGGGGGGGGCTCTAGGCGATTTTTACCGGCATCAACTATTCTTTCGAATATCTCCGAAACGGAGGGTCCAATCGGATTGTCCTTTGGGCAGTCGATGTTTGACGAGGAATGAATTCGATCTATCATGAGAAATTTAACGAAATAATTAATTTTTTTTTTTTCAATCGCAAAGTGCGGGCGTGCCACCTATTTCGACTTATATCAAGGCCTATGCATCGAAAATGCAAAATCGGCTTCCTGAGCCCGATTCTGCATGAAATTCCGAACACAACCATCCGAAAACATCTTTGTTTTCGACAACGATAAAGACGTGATCCGTATTCGACGAATTTGTGGTATTTAGAAAATGTCAACGGCTGGAAGCAGCCATTATATAGTTATATATTAGTTCCCAAAACGCCTGTAAGACGTCGCCGCGCGCGAGTTTTTTGCTTCTCGTTCTACCACCACTGTTACGTTGGTATGCTGGTACCACGTGATTCGACGTGCAGTCAGAGATGATTTGAAGACTAACAAAACGTAAGTATATTCACGATATAATACTTTTCAATGATTTCTGCAATATCTTGGTAGGTGAAAATATTCAATTGATTCATAATTGCATTTTGTTCATTTATTTTCATTATTAAATAAGTATTCAATTACGCGTTACCAAAATAATCATGTAGGTATAGAAGAATTATAGCCTGAATATCATTAGTTCTTATACATATTTTATTATTTTGCTAACGTATAGTTAAATTTTTATTCAATGGGTAATTTAATTTTTATTTAATCACCCATTACTTTGGTAATGTGTAATATTACTCATTACTTCGGTAATGTGTAATTGAATGGGTAATTTAAATGTAATAAGGGACTCGCAACACTGGTTGAGAAGGAGGGCTGACGATCGTAAGACATTTTTTTTCGAAGTATTTGGAACGAATCTATAGATACGAATATTCTACAAACCATGGTCATATTGTATGTATAGATCGTATATCATATGTATTTTCATATGATTTTATATAATAGATAAAACGACTGATGTATAGCATGAAATTATATTATATGTAGTACAACCCTTTACATATTATTCCGTATAATTGTATTGAAAATCCATGGAAAAATTGTAGAATAATGAAAATAAATAAACAACATGCTCAATTATGAATCGATTGAATATTTTCACCTACCAAGATATTGCAGAAATCATTGAAAAGTATTATATCGTGAATATACTTACGTTTTGTTAGTCTTCAAATCATCTCTGACTGCACGTCGAATCACGTGGTACCAGCATACCAACGTAACAGTGGTGGTAGAACGAGAAGCAGAAAACTCGCACGCGGCGACGTCCTACAGGCGTTTTGGAAACTATAATATAACTATATAATGGCTGCTTTCAGCCGTTGACATTTGCTAAATACCACAAATTCGTAGAATACGGATCACGTCTTTATCGTTGTCGAAAACAAAGATGTTTTCGGATGGTTGTGTTCGGAATTTCATGCAGAATCGGGCTCAGGAAGCCGATTTTGCATTTTCGATGCATAGGCCTTGATATAAGTCGAAATAGGTGGCACACCCGCACTTTGCGATTGAAAAAAAAAAAAAATTAATTGTTTTGTTAAATTTCTCATGATAGATCGAATTCATTCCTCGTCAAACATCGACTGCCCAAAGGACAATCCGATTGGACCCTCCGTTTTGGAGATATTCGAAAGAATAGTTGATGTCGGTAAAAATCGCCTAGAGCCCCCCCTTAAAAATGGTAAAAGCGAATTTCAATGGTCTCACCCCTCAAATTGGTTCAAAATAATTTAAAAAGAAATGTTGAATTTTTATTTATTTTTTCCCTCCATATTCACCCACCTCCAGAAAGCCTTACTTTTTCTCATAAGAAAAGCATTGATTTTCCGAGGTTTTCAATCAAAAATGCGTACTGGGTCTAAAAAGAGTCGTAAAAAAATTTCTGAAAAAGCAAAATAAGGGAAATTTGTCCCCTTTAAAACGCCGCTTGAAAAATTTGGCTACCTCTATTTTTGACTCCGCTATCCAACTTTTAGTGCGGGGTCAAAGTGATTCATAAATTTTCCATAATAGTAACTTTTTTCGAATCAGCGAATTGTTTCCTACGTGCCTCAATCACTAATTAGTATGCACAAAAATTTTTCTATTTTTTAAGGCCACTCCGATTCAATTATTTCGATATCTAGCTCTCCAAATTACGTTTTTCAACATTTTTGAAATCTTTTTACAGCGGTTTCCCAAATTCTAAGAAAGAAGATAAGGTGATCGAAATTTTTTAATTTCTTTTTCTGATTTTCAACGAAGAATTTTCTTTTTCTTTATGACTAATCCCATTGCGAAGTCAAAAATGGAGGTAGCCAAATATTTCAAGCGGCGTATTAAAGGGAACAAATTTCCCTTCATTTTGCTTTTTTAGAAATTTTTTTACGACTTTTTTCGAGCCAGTACGCATTTTTGAATAAAAACCTCGAAAAATCAATGCTTTTCTTATGAGAAAAAGTAAGGCTTTCTAGGGGTGGGTAAATATGGAGGGAAAAAATAAATAAAAATTCAACATTTTTCTAGAATTATTTCGAACTAATTTGAGGGGTGAGACCATCGAAATTCGATTTTACCCTTCTTAAGGACAGGTCTAATGTATATGGATGGCACTAGAGCTATTTATCTCAAACACACGACGTAAAAAAACAATCGCCTGTCTGGAAATCAATTAACTACTGTAATGATTGGTAAGTCGATTTCGAAATATCGAGGAAAATTTATAGATGATCTGCGTAATACAATCATATAGAAAAATATTCTCAAACTGAATCAAACGTACCATTTATGTGACCAGACTTAGCATCTTGTGTTAAGTAATGATTTTTAAAGTTAAAGAGCTAGTTGAAGTTTGGAACGTTCTTCGAACGGTTTCCAAACACCAGAATTTTCGAGTTTAAAAATTTTTTACACAAACAGTTAAGCTCGAGTGTTGACAGGGTAATAAAATCGAATCTCAGAATGTACCCCATGCGACCGAAATTTCACCCTAAAGTGAAAAAACATCGAAAACAAATTCTCACGTCCGGAATTCTTGGATGTGGATGTTAATATTGACGGAGCGTATTCCTTCCGATGCCAGACGTTGAGGAAAAAATTATCAAAAATTAGAGAAAATTGGACGAGCAGCTACATCCGGTTGGGTGGTCGAAAATTAATTGAAAAATCGAAAATAAATTCTCACGTCCAGAGTTTTCGGATGTGGATGTTAATATTGACGGAGCGTATTCCTTTCGATGCCAGACGTTAGGGAAAAAATGATCAAAAATTAGAAAAGATAGGACGAGCAGCTACATCCGGTTGGGTGGTCGAAAATTAATTAAAAAATCGAAAATAAATTCTCACGTCCGGGATTCTTGGATGTGGATGTGAATATTGACGGAGCGTATTCCTTTCGATGCCAGACGTTGAGGAAAAAATTATCAAAAATTAGAAAAAATAGGACGAGCAGCTACATCCGGTTGGGTGGTCGAAAATTAATTAAAAAATCGAAAATAAATTCTCACGTCCAGAGTTTTCGGATGTGGATGTTATTATTGACGGAGCGTATTCCTTCCGATGCCAGACGATAAGGAAAAAATTATCACAAATTAGAAAAAATAGGACGAGCAGCTACATCCGGTTGGGTGGTCGAAAATTAATTGAAAAATTGAAAATAAATTCTCACGTCCAGAATTTTCGGATGTGGATGTTGATATTGACGAAGCGTATTCCTTCCGATGTCAGACGATGAGGAAAAAATTATCAAAAATGAGAAAAAATAGGACGAGCAGCTACATCCGGTTGGGTGGTCGAAAATTAATTGAAGAATCGGAAATAAATTCTCACGTCCAGAATTTTCGGTTGTGGATGTTAATATTGACGAAGCGTATTCCTTTCGATGCCAGACGTTGAGGAGAAAATTATAAAAAATTAGGAAAAATAGGACGAGCAGCTACATCCGGTTGGGTGGTCGAAAATTAATTAAAAAATCGAAAATAAATTCTCACGTCCGGAATTCTTGGATGTGGATGTTAATATTGACGGAGCGTATTCCTTCCGACGCCAGACGTTGAGGGAAGAATTATCGAAAATTAGAAAAAATAGGACGAGCAGCTACATCCGGTTGGGTGGTCGAAAATTAATTAAAAAATCGAAAATAAATTCTCACGTCCAGAGTTTTCGGATGTGGATGTTAATATTGACGGAGCGTATTCCTTCCGATGCCAGACGATGAGGAGAAAATTATCAAAAATTATAAAAAATAGGACGAGCAGCTACATCCGGTTGGGTGGTCGAAAATTAATTGAAATATCGAAAATAAATTCTCACGTCCAGAATTTTCGGATGTGGATGTTAATATTGACGGAGCGTATTCCTTTCGATGCCAGACGATGAGGGAAAAATTATCAAAAATTAGAAAAAATAGGACGAGCAGCTACATCCGGTTGGGTGGTCGAAAATTAATTGAAAAATCGAAAATAAATTCTCACGTCCAGAGTTGTCGGATGTGAATGTTAATATTGACGGAGCGTATTCCTTTCGATGCCAGATGTTAGGGAAAAAATGATCAAAAATTAGAAAAGATAGGACGAGCAGCTACATCCGGTTGGGTGGTCGAAAATTATTTAAAAAATCGAAAATGAATTCTCACGTCCGGAATTCTTGGATGTGGATGGTAATATTAACGGAGCGTATTCCTTACGACGCCAGACGTTGAGGAAAAAATTATCAAAAATTAGAAAAAATAGGACGAGCAGCTACATCGGGTTGGGTGGTCGAAAATTAATTAAAAAATCGAAAATAAATTCTCACGTCCGGAATTCTTGGATGTGGATGTTAATATTGACGGAGCGTATTTCTTTCGATGCCAGACGTTGAGGAAAAAATTATCAAAAATTAGAAAAAATAGGACAAGCAGCTACATCCAGATGGGTGGTCGAAAATTAATTAAAAAATCGAAAATAAATTCTCACGTCCAGAGTTTTCGGATGTGGATGTTAATATTGACGGAGCGTATTCCTTTCGATGCCAGACGTTAGGGAAAAAATTATCAAAAATTAGAAAAAATAGGACGAGCAGCTACATCCGGTTGGGTGGTCGAAAATTAATTAAAAAATCGAAAATAAATTCTCACGTCCGGAATTCTTGGATGTGGATGGTAATATTAACGGAGCGTATTCCTTACGACGCCAGACGTTGAGGAAAAAATTATCAATAATTAGGAAAAATAGGACGAGCAGCTACATCCGGTTGGGTGGTCGAAAATTAATTAAAAAATCGAAAATAAATTCTCACGTCCGGAATTCTTGGATGTGGATGTTGATATTGACGGAGCGTATTCCTTTCGATGCCAGACGTTGAGGAAAAAATTATCAAATATTAGAAAGAATAGGACGAGCAGCTACATCCGGTTGGGTGGTCGAAAATTAATTAAAAAATCGAAAATAAATTCTCACGTCCAGAGTTTTCAGATGTGGATGTTAATATTGACGAAGCGTATTCCTTCCGATGCAAGACGTTAAGGAAAAAATTATCAAAAATTAGAAAAAATAGGACGAGCAGCTACATCCGGTTGGGTGGTCGAAAATTAATTAAAAAATCGAAAATAAATTCTCACGTCCGGAATTCTTGGATGTGGATGTTAATATTGACGGAGCGTATTCCTTTCGATGCCAGACGTTGAGGAAAAAATTATCAAAAATTAGAAAAAATAGGACGAGCAGCTACATCCGGTTGGGTGGTCGAAAATTAATTAAAAAATCGAAAATAAAATCTCACGTCCGGAATTCTTGGATGTAGATGTTATTATTGACGGAGCGTATTCCTTCCGATGCCAGACGTTGAGGAAAAAATTATCAAAAATTATAAAAAATAGGACGAGCAGCTACATCCGGTTGGGTGGTCGAAAATTAATTAAAAAATCGAAAATAAATTCTCACGTCCGGAATTCTTGGATGTGGATGTTAATATTGACGGAGCGTATTCCTTCCGACGCCAGACGTTGAGGAAAAAATTATCAAAAATCAGAAAAAATAGGACGAGCAGCTACATCCGGTTGGGTGGTCGAAAATTAATTGAAAAATCGAAAATAAATTCTCACGTCCAGAATTTTCGGATGTGGATGTTAATATTGACGGAGCGTGTTTCTTTCGATTCCAGACGTTGAGGAGAAAATTAGAAAAAATTAGAAAAAATAGGACGAGCAGCTACATCGGTTGGGTGGTCGAAGATTAATTAAAAAATCGAAAATAAATTCTCACGTCCGGAATTCTTGGATGTGGATGTGAATATTGACGGAGCGTATTTCTTTCGATGCCAGACGTTGAGGAAAAAATTATCAAAAATTAGAAAAAATAGGACGAGCAGCTACATCCGGTTGGGTGGTCGAAAATTAATTATAAAATCGAAAATAAATTCTCACGTCCGGAATTCTTGGATGTGGATGTGAATATTGACGAAGCGTATTCCTTCCGATGCCAGACGATGAGGAAAAAATTATCAAATATTAGAAAAAATAGGACGAGCAGCTACATCCGGTTGGGTGGTCGAAAATTAATTGAAAGATCGAAAATAAATTCTCACGTCCGGAATTCTTGGATGTGGATGTTAATATTGAAGGACCGTATTCCTTTCGATGCCAGACGTTGAGGAAAAAATTATCAAAAATTAGAAAAAATAGGACGAGCAGCTACTTCCGGTTGGGTGGTCGAAAATTAATTAAAAAATCGAAAATAAAATCTCACGTCCGGAATTCTTGGATGTGGATGTTAATATTGACGGAGCGTATTCCTTCCGATGCCAGACGTTGAGGAAAAAATTATCAAAAATTAGAAAAAATAGGACGAGCAGCTACATCCGGTTGGGTGGTCGAAAATTAATTAAAAAATCGAAAATAAATTCTCACGTCCAGAGTTTTCAGATGTGGATGTTAATATTGACGGAGCGTATTCCTCACGATGCAAGACGTTAGGGAAAAAATTATCAAAAATTAGAAAAAATAGGACGAGCAGCTACATCCGGTTGGGTGGTCGAAAATTAATTAAAAAATCGAAAATAAATTCTCACGTCCGGAATTCTTGGATGTGGATGTTAATATTGACGGAGCGTATTCCTTCCGATGCCAGACGTTGAGGAAAGAATTATCAAAAATTAGAAATAAAGGACGAGCAGCTAGATCCGGTTGGGTGGTCGAAAATTAATTAAAAAATCGAAAATAAATTCTCACGTCCGGAATTCTTGGATGTGGATGTTAATATTGACGGAGCGTATTCCTTCCGACGCCAGACGTTGAGGAAAAAATTATCAAAAATTAGAAAAAATAGGACGAGCAGCTACATCCGGTTGGGTGGTCGAAAATTAATTGAAAAATCGAAAATAAATTCTCACGTCCAGAATTTTCGGATGTGGATGTTAATATTGACGGAGCGTGTTCCTTTCGATTCCAGACGTTGAGGAGAAAATTAGAAAAAATTAGAAAAAATAGGACGAGCAGCTACATCGGTTGGGTGGTCGAAGATTAATTAAAAAATCGAAAATAAATTCTCACGTCCGGAATTCTTGGATGTGGATGTGAATATTGACGGAGCGTATTTCTTTCGATGCCAGACGTTGAGGAAAAAATTATCAAAAATTAGAAAAAATAGGACGAGCAGCTACATCCGGTTGGGTGGTCGAAAATTAATTATAAAATCGAAAATAAATTCTCACGTCCGGAATTCTTGGATGTGGATGTGAATATTGACGAAGCGTATTCCTTCCGATGCCAGACGATGAGGAAAAAATTATCAAATATTAGAAAAAATAGGACGAGCAGCTACATCCGGTTGGGTGGTCGAAAATTAATTGAAAGATCGAAAATAAATTCTCACGTCCGGAATTCTTGGATGTGGATGTTAATATTGAAGGACCGTATTCCTTTCGATGCCAGACGTTGAGGAAAAAATTATCAAAAATTAGAAAAAATAGGACGAGCAGCTACTTCCGGTTGGGTGGTCGAAAATTAATTAAAAAATCGAAAATAAAATCTCACGTCCGGAATTCTTGGATGTGGATGTTAATATTGACGGAGCGTATTCCTTCCGATGCCAGACGTTGAGGAAAAAATTATCAAAAATTAGAAAAAATAGGACGAGCAGCTACATCCGGTTGGGTGGTCGAAAATTAATTAAAAAATCGAAAATAAATTCTCACGTCCAGAGTTTTCAGATGTGGATGTTAATATTGACGGAGCGTATTCCTCACGATGCAAGACGTTAGGGAAAAAATTATCAAAAATTAGAAAAAATAGGACGAGCAGCTACATCCGGTTGGGTGGTCGAAAATTAATTAAAAAATCGAAAATAAATTCTCACGTCCGGAATTCTTGGATGTGGATGTTAATATTGACGGAGCGTATTCCTTCCGATGCCAGACGTTGAGAAAAGAATTATCAAAAATTAGAAATAAAGGACGAGCAGCTACATCCGGTTGGGTGGTCGAAAATCAATTAAAAAATCGAAAATAAAATCTCACGTCCGGAATTCTTGGATGTGGATGTTAATATTGACGAAGCGTATTCCTTTCGATGCCAGACGTTGAGGAAAAAATTATCAAAAATTAGAAAAAATAGGACGAGCAGCTACATCCGGTTGGGTGGTCGAAAATTAATTAAAAAATCGAAAATAAATTCTCACGTCCAGAGTTTTCGGATGTGGATGTTAATATTGACGGAGCGTATTCCTTCCGATGCCAGACGTTGAGAAGAAAATTATCAAAAATTAGAAAAAATAGGACGAGCAGCTACATCCGGTTGGGTGGTCGAAAATTAATTGAAAAATCGAAAATAAATTCTCACGTCCAGAATTTTCGGATGTGGATGTTAAGATTGACGGAGCGTATTCCTTTCGATTCCAGACGTTGAGGAAAAAATTATCAAAAATTAGAAAAAATAGGACGAGCAGCTACATCCGGTTGGGTGGTCGAAAATTAATTGAAAAATCGAAAATAAATTCTCACGTCCAGAATTTTCGGATGTGGATGTTAATATTGACGAAGCGTATTCCTTTCGATTCCAGACGTTGAGGAGAAAATTAGAAGAAATTAGAAAAAATAGGACGAGCAGCTACATCCGGTTGGGTGGTCGAAAATTAATTAAAAAATCGAAAATAAATTCTCACGTCCGGAATTCTTGGATGTGGATGTTAATATTGACGGAGCGTATTCCTTTCGATGCCAGACGTTGAGGAGAAAATTATAAAAAATTAGAAAAAATAGGACGAGCAGCTACATCCGGTTGGGTGGTCGAAAATTAATTGAAAAATCGAAAATAAATTCTCACGTCCAGAATTTTCGGATGTGGATGTTAATATTGACGGAGCGTATTCCTTTTGATTCCAGACGTTGAGGAGAAAATTAGAAGAAATTAGAAAAAATAGGACGAGCAGCTACATCCGGTTGGGTGGTCGAAAATTAATTAAAAAATCGGAAATAAATTCTCACGTCCGGAATTCTTGGATGTGGATGTTAATATTGACGTAGCGTATTTCTTTCGACGCCAGACGTTGAGGAAAAAATAACCAAAAATTAGAAAAAATAGGACGAGCAGCTACATCCGGTTGGGTGGTCGAAAATTAATTGACAAATCGAAAATAAATTCTCACGTCCAGAATTTTCGGATGTGGATGTTAATATTGACGGAGCGTATTCCTTTCGATTCCAGACGTTGAGGAGAAAATTAAAAGAAATTAGAAAAAATAGGACGAGCAGCTACATCCGGTTGGGTTGTCGAAAATTAATTAAAAAATCGAAAATAAATTCTCACGTCCGGAATTCTTGGATGTGGATGTTAATATTGACGAAGCGTATTCCTTCCGACGCCAGACGTTGAGAAAAAAATTATCAAAAATTAGAAAAAATAGGACGAGCAGCTACATCCGGTTGGGTGGTCGAAAATTAATTGAAAAATCGAAAATAAATTCTCACGTCCAGAATTTTCGGATGTGGATGTTAATATTGACGTAGCGTATTCCTTTCGACGCCAGACGTTGAGGAAAAAATTATCAAAAATTAGAAAAAATAGGACGAGCAGCTACATCCGGTTGGGTGGTCGAAAATTAATTAAAAAATCGAAAATAAATTCTCACGTCCGGAATTCTTGGATGTGGATGTTAATATTGACGAAGCGTATTCCTTCCGACGCCAGACGTTGAGAAAAAAATTATCAAAAATTAGAAAAAATAGGACGAGCAGCTACATCCGGTTGGGTGGTCGAAAATTAATTGAAAAATCGAAAATAAATTCTCACGTCCAGAATTTTCGGATGTGGATGTTAATATTGACGTAGCGTATTCCTTTCGACGCCAGACGTTGAGGAAAAAATTATCAAAAATTAGAAAAAATAGGACGAGCAGCTACATCCGGTTGGGTGGTCGAAAATTAATTAAAAAATCGAAAATAAATTCTCACGTCCGGAATTCTTGGATGTGGATGTTAATATTGACGGACCGTATTCCTTTTGATGCCAGACGTTGAGGAAAAAATTATCAAAAATTAGAAAAAATAGGACGAGCAGCTACATCCGGTTGGGTGGTCGAAAATTAATTAGAAAATCGAAAATAAATTCTCACGTCCAGAGTTTTCAGATGTGGATGTTAATATTGACGGAGCGTATTCCTTACGATGCAAGACGTTGGGGAAAAATTATCAAAAATTAGAAAAAATAGGACGAGCAGCTACATCCGGTTGGGTGGTCGAAAATTAATTAAAAAATCGAAAATAAATTCTCACGTCCGGAATTCTTGGATGTGGATGTTAATATTGACGGAGCGTATTCCTCTCGATGCCAGACGTTGAGGAAAAAATTATCAAAAATTAGAAAAAATAGGACGAGCAGCTACATCAGGTTGGGTGGTCGAAAATTAATTAAAAAATCGAAAATAAAATCTCACGTCCAGAATTCTTGGATGTGGATGTTAATATTGACGGAGCGTATTCCTTCCGATGCCAGACGTTGAGGAAAAAATTATCAAAAATTAGAAAAAATAGGACGAGCAGCTACATCCGGTTGGGTGGTCGAAAATTAATTAAAAAATCGAAAATAAATTCTCACGTCCGAAATTCTTGGATGTGGATGTTAATATTGACGGAGCGTATTCCTTTCGACGCCAGACGTTAAGGAAAAAACTATCAAAAATTAGAAAAAATAGGACGAGCAGCTACATCCGGTTGGGTGGTCGAAAATTAATTGAAAAATCGAAAATAAATTCTCACGTCCAGAATTTTCGGATTTGGATGTTAATATTGACGGAGCGTATTCCTTTCGATTCCAGACGTTGAGGAGAAAATTAGAAAAAATTAGAAAAAATAGGATGAGCAGCTACATCCGGTTGGGTGGTCGAAAATTAATTAAAAAATCGAAAAGAAATTCTCACGTCCGGAATTCTTGGATGTGGATGTAAATATTGACGGAGCTTATTCCTTTCGATGCCAGACGTTGAGGAAAAAATTATCAAAAATTAGAAAAAATAGGACGAGCAGCTACATCCGGTTGGATGGTCGAAAATTAATTAAAAAATCGAAAATAAATTCTCACGTCCGGAATTCTTGGATGTGGATGTTAATATTGACGGAGCGTATTCCTTTCGACGCCAGACGTTGAGGAAAAAATTATCAAAAATTAGAAAAAATAGGACGAGCAGCTACATCCGGTTGGGTGGTCGAAAATTAATTAAAAAATCGAAAATAAATTCTCACGTCCGGAATTCTTGGATGTGGATGTTAATATTGAAGGACCGTATTCCTTTCGATGCCAGACGTTGAGGAAAAAATTATCAAAAATTAGAAAAAATAGGACGAGCAGCTACATCCGGTTGGGTGGTCGAAAATTAATTAAAAAATCGAAAATAAAATCTCACGTCCGGAATTCTTGGATGTGGATGTTAATATTGACGGAGCGTATTCCTTCCGATGCCAGACGTTGAGGAAAAAATTATCAAAAATTAGAAAAAATAGGACGAGCAGCTACATCCGGTTGGGTGGTCGAAAATTAATTAAAAAATCGAAAATGAATTCTCACGTCCGGAATTCTTGGATGTGGATGTTAATATTGACGGAGCGTATTCCTTCCGACGCCAGACGTTGAGGAAAAAATTATCAAAAATTAGAAAAAATAGGACGAGCAGCTACATCCGGTTGGGTGGTCGAAAATTAATTGAAAAATCGAAAATAAATTCTCACGTCCAGAATTTTCGGATGTGGATGTTAATATTGACGGAGCGTGTTCCTTTCGATTCCAGACGTTGAGGAGAAAATCAGAAAAAATTAGAAAAAATAGGACGAGCAGCTACATCGGTTGGGTGGTCGAAAATTAATTAAAAAATCGAAAATAAATTCTCACGTCCGGAATTCTTGGATGTGGATGTTAATATTGACGGAGCGTATTCCTTCCGCCGCCAGACGTTGAGGAAAAAATTATCAAAAATTAGAAAAAATAGGACGAGCAGCTACATCCGGTTGGGTGGTCGAAAATTAATTGAAAAATCGAAAATAAATTCGCACGTCCAGAATTTTCGGATGTGGATGTTAATATTGACGGAGCGTATTCCTTTCGATTCCAGACGTTGAGGAGAAAATTAGAAGAAATTAGAAAAAATAGGACGAGCAGCTACATCCGGTTGGGTGGTCGAAAATTAATTAAAAAATCGAAAATAAATTCTCACGTCCGGAATTCTTATATGTGGAAGTTATTATTGACGGAGCGTATTTCTTTCGATGCCAGACGACGAGGAGAAAATTATAAAAAATTAGAAAAAATAGGACGAGCAGCTACATCCGGTTGGGTGGTCGAAAATTAATTAAAAAATCGAAAATAAATTCTCACGTCCGGAATTCTTGGATGTGGATGTTAATATTGACGTAGCGTATCCCTTTCGACGCCAGACGTTGAGGAAAAAATTATCAAAAATTAGAAAAAATAGGACGAGCAGCTACATCCGGTTGGGTGGTCGAAAATTAATTAAAAAATCGAAAATAAATTCTCACGTCCGGAATTCTTGGATGTGGATGTTAATATTGACGGACCGTATTCCTTTCGATGCAAGACGTTAGGGAAAAAATTATCAAAAATTAGGAAAAATAGGACGAGCAGCTACATCCGGTTGGGTGGTCGTAAATTAATTAAAAAATCGAAAATAAATTCTCACGTCCGGAATTCTTGGATGTGGATGTTAATATTGACGGAGCGTATTCCTTACGATGCCAGACGTCAAGGAAAAAATTATCAAAAATTAGAAAAAATAGGACGAGCAGCTACATCCGGTTGGGTGGTCGAAAATTAATTAAAAAATCAAAAATAAAATCTCACGTCCGGAATTCTTGGATGTGGATGTTATTATTGACGGAGCGTATTCCTTCCGACGCCAGACGTTGAGGAAAAAATTATCAAAAATTAGAAAAAATAGGACGAGCAGCTACATCCGGTTGGGTGGTCGAAAATTAATTGAAAAATCGAAAATAAATTCTCACGTCCAGAATTTTCGGATGTGGATGTTAATATTGACGGAGCGTATTCCCTTCGATTCCAGACGTTGAGGAGAAAATTAGAAAAAATTAGAAAGAATAGGACGAGCAGCTACATCCGGTTGGGTGGTCGAAAATTAATTAAAAAATCGAAAATAAATTCTCACGTCCGGAATTCTTGGATGTGGATGTGAATATTGACGGAGCGTATTTCTTTCGATGCTAGACGTTGAGGAAAAAATTATCAAAAATTAGAAAAAATAGGACGAGCAGCTACATCCGGTTGGGTGGTCGAAAATTAATTAAAAAATCGAAAATAAAATCTCACGTCCGGAATTCTTGGATGTGGATGTTATTATTGACGGAGCGTATTCCTTCCGATGCCAGACGTTGAGGAAAAAATTATCAAAAATTAGAAAAAATAGGACGAGCAGCTACATCCGGTTGGGTGGTCGAAAATTAATTGAAAAATCGAAAATAAATTCTCACGTCCAGAATTTTCGGATGTGGATGTTAATATTGACGAAGCGTGTTCCTTTCGATTCCAGACGTCGAGGAGAAAATTAGAAAAAATTAGAAAAAATAGGACGAGCACCTACAATCGGTTGGGTGGTCGAAAATTAATTAAAAAATCGAAAATAAATTCTCACGTCCGGAATTCTTATATGTGGATATTAATATTGACGGAGCGTATTCCTTTCGATGCCAGACGTTGAGGAGAAAATTATAAAAAATTAGAAAAAATAGGTCGAGCAGCTACATCCGGTTGGGTGGTCGAAAATTAATTAAAAAATCGTAAATAAATTCTCACGTCCGGAATTCTTGGATGTGGATGTTAATATTGACGTAGCGTATTCCTTTCGACGCCAGACGTTGAGGAAAAAATCATCAAAAATTAGAAAAAATAGGACGAGCAGCTACATCCGGTTGGGTGGTCGAAAATTAATTAAAAAATCGAAAATAAATTCTCACGTCCGGAATTCTTGGATGTGGATGTTAATATTGACGGACCGTATTCCTTTCGATCCAAGACGTTAGGGAAAAAATTATCAAAAATTAGGAAAAATAGGACGAGCAGCTACATCCGGTTGGGTGGTCGAAAATTAATTAAAAAATCGAAAATAAATTCTCACGTCCGGAATTCTTGGATGTGGATGTTAATATTGACGGAGCGTATTCCTTACGATGCCAGACGTTGAGGAAAAAATTATCAAAAATTAGAAAAAATAGGACGAGCAGCTACATCCGGTTGGGTGGTCGAAAATTAATTAAAAAATCAAAAATAAAATCTCACGTCCGGAATTCTTGGATGTGGATGTTATTATTGACGGAGCGTATTCCTTCCGACGCCAGACGTTGAGGAAAGAATTATCAAAAATTAGAAAAAATAGGACGAGCAGCTACATCCGGTTGGGTGGTCGAAAATTAATTAAAAAATCGAAAATAAATTCTCACGTCCGGAATTTTTGGATGTGGATGTGAATATTGACGAAGCGTATTCCTTCCGATGCCAGACGTTGAGGAAAAAATTATCAAAAATTAGAAAAAATAGGACGAGCAGCTACATCCGGTTGGGTGGTCGAAAATTAATTAAAAAATCGAAAATAAATTCTCACGTCCGGAATTCTTGGATGTGGATGTGAATATTGACGAAGCGTATTCCTTCCGACCCCACGCGTTGAGGAAAAAATTATCAAAAATTAGAAAAAATAGGACGAGCAGCTACATCCGGTTGGGTGGTCGAAAATTAATTAAAAAATCGAAAATAAATTCTCGAGTCCGGAATTCTCGGATGTGGATGTTAATATTGACGAAGCGTATTCCTTCCGACGCCAGACGTTAAGGAAAAAATTATCAAAAATTAGAAAAAATAGGACGAGCAGCTACATCCGGTGGGTGGTCGAAAATTAATTAAAAAATCGAAAATAAATTCTCACGTCCGGAATTCTTGGATGTGGATGTGAATATTGACGGAGCGTATTTCTTCCGATGCCAGACGTTGAGGAAAAAATTATCAAAAATTAGAAAAAATAGGACGAGCAGCTACATCCGGTTGGGTGGTCGAAAATTAATTAAAAAAGGATGTGGATGTGAATATTGACGGAGCGTATTCCTTTCGATGCCAGACGTTGAGGAAAAAATTATCAAAAATTAGAAAAAATAGGACGAGCAGCTACATCCGGTTGGGTGGTCGAAAATTAATTAAAAAATCGAAAATAAATTCTCACGTCCAGAGTTTCCGGATGTGGATGTTAATATTGACGGAACGTATTCCTTTCGATGCCAGACGTTGGGGAAAAAATTATCAAAAATTAGAAAAAATAGGACGAGCAGCTACATCCGGTTGGGTGGTCGAAAATCAATCAAAAAATCGAAAATAAATTCTCACGTCCGGAATTCTTGGATGTGGATGTGAATATTGACGGAGCGTATTCCTCTCGATGCCAGACGTTGAGGAAAAAATTATCAAAAATTAGAAAAAATAGGACGAGCAGCTACATCCGGTTTGGTGGTCGAAAATTAATTAAAAAATCGAAAATAAATTCTCACGTCCGGAATTCTTGGATGTGGATGTGAATATTGACGAAGCGTATTCCTTTCGATGCCAGACGTTGAGGAAAAAATTATCAAAAATTAGAAAAAAATAGGACGAGCAGCTACATCCGGTTGGGTGGTCGAAAATTAATTAAAAATTCGAAAATAAATTCTCACGTCCAGAATTTTCGGATGTGGATTGTAATGTTGAAGGAGCGTATTCCTTTCGATGCCAGACGTTGAGGAGAAAATTAGAAAAAATTAGAAAAAATAGGACGAGCAGCTACATCCGGTTGGGTGGTCGAAAATTAATTAAAAAATCGAAAATAAATTCTCACGTCCAGAGTTTTCGGATGTGGATGTTAATATTGATGGAACGTATTCCTTTCGATGCCAGACGTTAGGGAAAAAATTATCAAAAATTAGAAAAAATAGGACGAGCAGCTACATCCGGTTGGGTGGTCGAAAATCAATCAAAAAATCGAAAATGAATTCTCACGTCCGAAATTCTTGGATGTGGATGTGAATATTGACGGAGCGTATTCCTCTCGATGCCAGACGTTGAGGAAAAAATTATCAAAAATTAGAAAAAATAGGACGAGCAGCTACATCCGGTTTGGTGGTCGAAAATTAATTAAAAAATCGAAAATAAATTCTCACGTCCGGAATTCTTGGATGTGGATGTGAATATTGACGAAGCGTATTCCTTTCGATGCCAGACGTTGAGGAAAAAATTATCAAAGATTAGAAAAAAATAGGACGAGCAGCTACATCCGGTTGGGTGGTCGAAAATTAATTAAAAAATCGAAAATAAATTCTCACGTCCGGAATTCTTGGATGTGGATGGTAATATTGACGGAGCGTATTCCTTCCGACGCCAGACGTTGAGGAAAAAATTATCAAAAATTAGAAAAAATAGGACGAGCAGCTACATCCGGTTGGGTGGTCGAAAATTAATTAAAAAATCGAAAATAAATTCTCACGTCCGGAATTCTTGGATGTGGATGTTAATATTGACGGAGCGTATTCCTTTCGACGCCAGACGTTGAGGAAAAAATTATCAAAAATTAGAAAAAATAGGACGAGCAGCTACATCCGGTTGGGTGGTCGAAAATTAATTAAAAAATCGAAAATAAATTCTCACGTCCGGAATTCTTGGATGTGGATGTTAATATTGAAGGACCGTATTCCTTTCGATGCCAGACGTTGAGGAAAAAATTATCAAAAATTAGAAAAAATAGGACGAGCAGCTACATCCGGTTGGGTGGTCGAAAATTAATTAAAAAATCGAAAATAAAATCTCACGTCCGGAATTCTTGGATGTGGATGTTAATATTGACGGAGCGTATTCCTTCCGATGCCAGACGTTGAGGAAAAAATTATCAAAAATTAGAAAAAATAGGACGAGCAGCTACATCCGGTTGGGTGGTCGAAAATTAATTAAAAAATCGAAAATGAATTCTCACGTCCGGAATTCTTGGATGTGGATGTTAATATTGACGGAGCGTATTCCTTCCGACGCCAGACGTTGAGGAAAAAATTATCAAAAATTAGAAAAAATAGGACGAGCAGCTACATCCGGTTGGGTGGTCGAAAATTAATTGAAAAATCGAAAATAAATTCTCACGTCCAGAATTTTCGGATGTGGATGTTAATATTGACGGAGCGTGTTCCTTTCGATTCCAGACGTTGAGGAGAAAATCAGAAAAAATTAGAAAAAATAGGACGAGCAGCTACATCGGTTGGGTGGTCGAAAATTAATTAAAAAATCGAAAATAAATTCTCACGTCCGGAATTCTTGGATGTGGATGTTAATATTGACGGAGCGTATTCCTTCCGCCGCCAGACGTTGAGGAAAAAATTATCAAAAATTAGAAAAAATAGGACGAGCAGCTACATCCGGTTGGGTGGTCGAAAATTAATTGAAAAATCGAAAATAAATTCGCACGTCCAGAATTTTCGGATGTGGATGTTAATATTGACGGAGCGTATTCCTTTCGATTCCAGACGTTGAGGAGAAAATTAGAAGAAATTAGAAAAAATAGGACGAGCAGCTACATCCGGTTGGGTGGTCGAAAATTAATTAAAAAATCGAAAATAAATTCTCACGTCCGGAATTCTTATATGTGGAAGTTATTATTGACGGAGCGTATTTCTTTCGATGCCAGACGACGAGGAGAAAATTATAAAAAATTAGAAAAAATAGGACGAGCAGCTACATCCGGTTGGGTGGTCGAAAATTAATTAAAAAATCGAAAATAAATTCTCACGTCCGGAATTCTTGGATGTGGATGTTAATATTGACGTAGCGTATCCCTTTCGACGCCAGACGTTGAGGAAAAAATTATCAAAAATTAGAAAAAATAGGACGAGCAGCTACATCCGGTTGGGTGGTCGAAAATTAATTAAAAAATCGAAAATAAATTCTCACGTCCGGAATTCTTGGATGTGGATGTTAATATTGACGGACCGTATTCCTTTCGATGCAAGACGTTAGGGAAAAAATTATCAAAAATTAGGAAAAATAGGACGAGCAGCTACATCCGGTTGGGTGGTCGTAAATTAATTAAAAAATCGAAAATAAATTCTCACGTCCGGAATTCTTGGATGTGGATGTTAATATTGACGGAGCGTATTCCTTACGATGCCAGACGTCAAGGAAAAAATTATCAAAAATTAGAAAAAATAGGACGAGCAGCTACATCCGGTTGGGTGGTCGAAAATTAATTAAAAAATCAAAAATAAAATCTCACGTCCGGAATTCTTGGATGTGGATGTTATTATTGACGGAGCGTATTCCTTCCGACGCCAGACGTTGAGGAAAAAATTATCAAAAATTAGAAAAAATAGGACGAGCAGCTACATCCGGTTGGGTGGTCGAAAATTAATTGAAAAATCGAAAATAAATTCTCACGTCCAGAATTTTCGGATGTGGATGTTAATATTGACGGAGCGTATTCCCTTCGATTCCAGACGTTGAGGAGAAAATTAGAAAAAATTAGAAAGAATAGGACGAGCAGCTACATCCGGTTGGGTGGTCGAAAATTAATTAAAAAATCGAAAATAAATTCTCACGTCCGGAATTCTTGGATGTGGATGTGAATATTGACGGAGCGTATTTCTTTCGATGCTAGACGTTGAGGAAAAAATTATCAAAAATTAGAAAAAATAGGACGAGCAGCTACATCCGGTTGGGTGGTCGAAAATTAATTAAAAAATCGAAAATAAATTCTCACGTCCAGAATTTTCGGATGTGGATGTTAATATTGACGGAGCGTATTCCCTTCGATTCCAGACGTTGAGGAGAAAATTAGAAAAAATTAGAAAGAATAGGACGAGCAGCTACATCCGGTTGGGTGGTCGAAAATTAATTAAAAAATCGAAAATAAATTCTCACGTCCGGAATTCTTGGATGTGGATGTGAATATTGACGGAGCGTATTTCTTTCGATGCTAGACGTTGAGGAAAAAATTATCAAAAATTAGAAAAAATAGGACGAGCAGCTACATCCGGTTGGGTGGTCGAAAATTAATTAAAAAATCGAAAATAAAATCTCACGTCCGGAATTCTTGGATGTGGATGTTATTATTGACGGAGCGTATTCCTTCCGATGCCAGACGTTGAGGAAAAAATTATCAAAAATTAGAAAAAATAGGACGAGCAGCTACATCCGGTTGGGTGGTCGAAAATTAATTGAAAAATCGAAAATAAATTCTCACGTCCAGAATTTTCGGATGTGGATGTTAATATTGACGAAGCGTGTTCCTTTCGATTCCAGACGTCGAGGAGAAAATTAGAAAAAATTAGAAAAAATAGGACGAGCAGCTACAATCGGTTGGGTGGTCGAAAATTAATTAAAAAATCGAAAATAAATTCTCACGTCCGGAATTCTTATATGTGGATATTAATATTGACGGAGCGTATTCCTTTCGATGCCAGACGTTGAGGAGAAAATTATAAAAAATTAGAAAAAATAGGTCGAGCAGCTACATCCGGTTGGGTGGTCGAAAATTAATTAAAAAATCGTAAATAAATTCTCACGTCCGGAATTCTTGGATGTGGATGTTAATATTGACGTAGCGTATTCCTTTCGACGCCAGACGTTGAGGAAAAAATTATCAAAAATTAGAAAAAATAGGACGAGCAGCTACATCCGGTTGGGTGGTCGAAAATTAATTAAAAAATCGAAAATAAATTCTCACGTCCGGAATTCTTGGATGTGGATGTTAATATTGACGGACCGTATTCCTTTCGATCCAAGACGTTAGGGAAAAAATTATCAAAAATTAGGAAAAATAGGACGAGCAGCTACATCCGGTTGGGTGGTCGAAAATTAATTAAAAAATCGAAAATAAATTCTCACGTCCGGAATTCTTGGATGTGGATGTTAATATTGACGGAGCGTATTCCTTACGATGCCAGACGTTGAGGAAAAAATTATCAAAAATTAGAAAAAATAGGACGAGCAGCTACATCCGGTTGGGTGGTCGAAAATTAATTAAAAAATCAAAAATAAAATCTCACGTCCGGAATTCTTGGATGTGGATGTTATTATTGACGGAGCGTATTCCTTCCGACGCCAGACGTTGAGGAAAGAATTATCAAAAATTAGAAAAAATAGGACGAGCAGCTACATCCGGTTGGGTGGTCGAAAATTAATTAAAAAATCGAAAATAAATTCTCACGTCCGGAATTTTTGGATGTGGATGTGAATATTGACGAAGCGTATTCCTTCCGATGCCAGACGTTGAGGAAAAAATTATCAAAAATTAGAAAAAATAGGACGAGCAGCTACATCCGGTTGGGTGGTCGAAAATTAATTAAAAAATCGAAAATAAATTCTCACGTCCGGAATTCTTGGATGTGGATGTGAATATTGACGAAGCGTATTCCTTCCGACCCCACGCGTTGAGGAAAAAATTATCAAAAATTAGAAAAAATAGGACGAGCAGCTACATCCGGTTGGGTGGTCGAAAATTAATTAAAAAATCGAAAATAAATTCTCGAGTCCGGAATTCTCGGATGTGGATGTTAATATTGACGAAGCGTATTCCTTCCGACGCCAGACGTTAAGGAAAAAATTATCAAAAATTAGAAAAAATAGGACGAGCAGCTACATCCGGTGGGTGGTCGAAAATTAATTAAAAAATCGAAAATAAATTCTCACGTCCGGAATTCTTGGATGTGGATGTGAATATTGACGGAGCGTATTTCTTCCGATGCCAGACGTTGAGGAAAAAATTATCAAAAATTAGAAAAAATAGGACGAGCAGCTACATCCGGTTGGGTGGTCGAAAATTAATTAAAAAAGGATGTGGATGTGAATATTGACGGAGCGTATTCCTTTCGATGCCAGACGTTGAGGAAAAAATTATCAAAAATTAGAAAAAATAGGACGAGCAGCTACATCCGGTTGGGTGGTCGAAAATTAATTAAAAAATCGAAAATAAATTCTCACGTCCAGAGTTTCCGGATGTGGATGTTAATATTGACGGAACGTATTCCTTTCGATGCCAGACGTTGGGGAAAAAATTATCAAAAATTAGAAAAAATAGGACGAGCAGCTACATCCGGTTGGGTGGTCGAAAATCAATCAAAAAATCGAAAATAAATTCTCACGTCCGGAATTCTTGGATGTGGATGTGAATATTGACGGAGCGTATTCCTCTCGATGCCAGACGTTGAGGAAAAAATTATCAAAAATTAGAAAAAATAGGACGAGCAGCTACATCCGGTTTGGTGGTCGAAAATTAATTAAAAAATCGAAAATAAATTCTCACGTCCGGAATTCTTGGATGTGGATGTGAATATTGACGAAGCGTATTCCTTTCGATGCCAGACGTTGAGGAAAAAATTATCAAAAATTAGAAAAAAATAGGACGAGCAGCTACATCCGGTTGGGTGGTCGAAAATTAATTAAAAATTCGAAAATAAATTCTCACGTCCAGAATTTTCGGATGTGGATTGTAATGTTGAAGGAGCGTATTCCTTTCGATGCCAGACGTTGAGGAGAAAATTAGAAAAAATTAGAAAAAATAGGACGAGCAGCTACATCCGGTTGGGTGGTCGAAAATTAATTAAAAAATCGAAAATAAATTCTCACGTCCAGAGTTTTCGGATGTGGATGTTAATATTGATGGAACGTATTCCTTTCGATGCCAGACGTTAGGGAAAAAATTATCAAAAATTAGAAAAAATAGGACGAGCAGCTACATCCGGTTGGGTGGTCGAAAATCAATCAAAAAATCGAAAATGAATTCTCACGTCCGAAATTCTTGGATGTGGATGTGAATATTGACGGAGCGTATTCCTCTCGATGCCAGACGTTGAGGAAAAAATTATCAAAAATTAGAAAAAATAGGACGAGCAGCTACATCCGGTTTGGTGGTCGAAAATTAATTAAAAAATCGAAAATAAATTCTCACGTCCGGAATTCTTGGATGTGGATGTGAATATTGACGAAGCGTATTCCTTTCGATGCCAGACGTTGAGGAAAAAATTATCAAAGATTAGAAAAAAATAGGACGAGCAGCTACATCCGGTTGGGTGGTCGAAAATTAATTAAAAAATCGAAAATAAATTCTCACGTCCGGAATTCTTGGATGTGGATGGTAATATTGACGGAGCGTATTCCTTCCGACGCCAGACGTTGAGGAAAAAATTATCAAAAATTAGAAAAAATAGGACGAGCAGCTACATCCGGTTGGGTGGTCGAAAATTAATTAAAAAATCGAAAATAAATTCTCACGTCCGGAATTCTTGGATGTGGATGTTAATATTGACGGAGCGTATTCCTTCCGACGCCAGACGTTGAGAAAAAAATTATCAAAAATTAGAAAAAATAGGACGAGCAGCTACATCCGGTTGGGTGGTCGAAAATTAATTAAAAAATCGAAAATAAATTCTCACGTCCGGAATTCTTGGATGTGGATGTGAATATTGACGGAGCGTATTCCTTCCGATGCCAGACGTTGAGGAAAAAATTATCAAAAATTAGAAAAAATAGGACGAGCAGCTACATCCGGTTGGGTGGTTGAAAATTATTTAAAAAAGGATGTGGATGTGAATATTGACGGAGCGTATTCCTTTCGATGCCAGACGTTGAGGAAAAAATTATCAAAAATTAGAAAAAATAGGACGAGCAGCTACATCCGGTTGGGTGGTCGAAAATTAATTAAAAAATCGAAAATAAATTCTCACGTCCAGAGTTTTCGGATGTGGATGTTAATATTGACGGAACGTATTTCTTTCGATGCCAGACGTTAGGGAAAAAATTATCAAAAATTAGAAAAAATAGGACGAGCAGCTACATCCGGTTGGGTGGTCGAAAATCAATCAAAAAATCGAAAATAAATTCTCACGTCCGGAATTCTTGGATGTGGATGTGAATATTGACGGAGCGTATTCCTCTCGATGCCAGACGTTGAGGAAAAAATTATCAAAAATTAGAAAAAATAGGACGAGCAGCTACATCCGGTTTGGTGGTCGAAAATTAATTAAAAAATCGAAAATAAATTCTCACGTCCGGAATTCTTGGATGTGAATGTGAATATTGACGGAGCGTATTCCTTTCGATGCCAGACGTTGAGGAAAAAATTATCAAAAATTAGAAAAAAATAGGACGAGCAGCTACATCCGGTTGGGTGGTCGAAAATTAATTAAAAAATCGAAAATAAATTCTCACGTCCGGAATTCTTGGATGTGGATGGTAATATTGACGGAGCGTATTCCTTCCGACGCCAGACGTTGAGGAAAAAATTATCAAAAATTAGAAAAAATAGGACGAGCAGCTACATCCGGTTGGGTGGTCGAAAATTAATTAAAAAATCGAAAATAAATTCTCACGTCCGGAATTCTTGGATGTGGATGTTAATATTGACGGAGCGTATTCCTTCCGACGCCAGACGTTGAGAAAAAAATTATCAAAAATTAGAAAAAATAGGACGAGCAGCTACATCCGGTTGGGTGGTCGAAAATTAATTAAAAAATCGAAAATAAATTCTCACGTCCAGAGTTTTCGGATGTGGATGTTAATATTGACGTAGCGTATTCCTTCCGATGCCAGACGTTAGGGAAAAAATTATCTAAAATTAGAAAAAATAGGACGAGCAGCTACATCCGGTTGGGTGGTCGAAAATTAATTAAAAAAGGATGTGGATGTGAATATTGACGGAGCGTATTCCTTTCGATGCCAGACGTTGAGGAAAAAATTATCAAAAATTAGAAAAAATAGGACGAGCAGCTACATCCGGTTGGGTGGTCGAAAATTAATTAAAAAATCGAAAATAAATTCTCACGTCCAGAGTTTTCGGATGTGGATGTTAATATTGACGGAACGTATTCCTTTCGATGCCAGACGTTGGGGAAAAAATTATCAAAAATTAGAAAAAATAGGACGAGCAGCTACATCCGGTTGGGTGGTCGAAAATCAATCAAAAAATCGAAAATAAATTCTCACGTCCGGAATTCTTGGATGTGGATGTGAATATTGACGGAGCGTATTCCTCTCGATGCCAGACGTTGAGGAAAAAATTATCAAAAATTAGAAAAAATAGGACGAGCAGCTACATCCGGTTTGGTGGTCGAAAATTGATTAAAAAATCGAAAATAAATTCTCATGTCCGGAATTCTTGGATGTGGATGTGAATATTGACGAAGCGTATTCCTTTCGATGCCAGACGTTGAGGAAAAAATTATCAAAAATTAGAAAAAAATAGGACGAGCAGCTACATCCGGTTGGGTGGTCGAAAATTAATTAAAAATTCGAAAATAAATTCTCACGTCCAGAATTTTCGGATGTGGATTGTAATGTTGAAGGAGCGTATTCCTTTCGATGCCAGACGTTGAGGAGAAAATTAGAAAAAATTAGAAAAAATAGGACGAGCAGCTACATCCGGTTGGGTGGTCGAAAATTAATTAAAAAATCGAAAATAAATTCTCACGTCCAGAGTTTTCGGATGTGGATGTTAATATTGATGGAACGTATTCCTTTCGATGCCAGACGTTAGGGAAAAAATTATCAAAAATTAGAAAAAATAGGACGAGCAGCTACATCCGGTTGGGTGGTCGAAAATCAATCAAAAAATCGAAAATGAATTCTAACGTCCGAAATTCTTGGATGTGGATGTGAATATTGACGGAGCGTATTCCTCTCGATGCCAGACGTTGAGGAAAAAATTATCAAAAATTAGAAAAAATAGGACGAGCAGCTACATCCGGTTTGGTGGTCGAAAATTAATTAAAAAATCGAAAATAAATTCTCACGTCCGGAATTCTTGGATGTGGATGTGAATATTGACGAAGCGTATTCCTTTCGATGCCAGACGTTGAGGAAAAAATTATCAAAAATTAGAAAAAAATAGGACGAGCAGCTACATCCGGTTGGGTGGTCGAAAATTAATTAAAAAATCGAAAATAAATTCTCACGTCCGGAATTCTTGGATGTGGATGGTAATATTGACGGAGCGTATTCCTTCCGACGCCAGACGTTGAGGAAAAAATTATCAAAAATTAGAAAAAATAGGACGAGCAGCTACATCCGGTTGGGTGGTCGGAAATTAATTAAAAAATCGAAAATAAATTCTCACGTCCGGAATTCTTGGATGTGGATGTTAATATTGACGGAGCGTATTCCTTCCGACGCCAGACGTTGAGGAAAAAATTATCAAAAATTAGAAAAAATAGGACGAGCAGCTACATCCGGTTGGGTGGTCGAAAATTAATTAAAAAATCGAAAATAAATTCTCACGTCCGGAATTCTTGGATGTGAATGTGAATATTGACGGAGCGTATTCCTTCCGATGCCAGACGTTGAGGAAAAAATTATCAAAAATTAGAAAAAATAGGACGAGCAGCTACATCCGGTTGGGTGGTTGAAAATTAATTAAAAAAGGATGTGGATGTGAATATTGACGGAGCGTATTCCTTTCGATGCCAGACGTTGAGGAAAAAATTATCAAAAATTAGAAAAAATAGGACGAGCAGCTACATCCGGTTGGGTGGTCGAAAATTAATTAAAAAATCGAAAATAAATTCTCACGTCCAGAGTTTTCGGATGTGGATGTTAATATTGACGGAACGTATTTCTTTCGATGCCAGACGTTAGGGAAAAAATTATCAAAAATTAGAAAAAATAGGACGAGCAGCTACATCCGGTTGGGTGGTCGAAAATCAATCAAAAAATCGAAAATAAATTCTCACGTCCGGAATTCTTGGATGTGGATGTGAATATTGACGGAGCGTATTCCTCTCGATGCCAGACGTTGAGGAAAAAATTATCAAAAATTAGAAAAAATAGGACGAGCAGCTACATCCGGTTTGGTGGTCGAAAATTAATTAAAAAATCGAAAATAAATTCTCACGTCCGGAATTCTTGGATGTGGATGTTAATATTGACGGAGCGTATTCCTTCCGACGCCAGACGTTGAGAAAAAAATTATCAAAAATTAGAAAAAATAGGACGAGCAGCTACATCCGGTTGGGTGGTCGAAAATTAATTAAAAAATCGAAAATAAATTCTCACGTCCAGAGTTTTCGGATGTGGATGTTAATATTGACGGAGCGTATTCCTTTCGATGCCAGACGTTAGGGAAAAAATTATCTAAAATCAGAAAAAATAGGACGAGCAGCTACATCCGGTTGGGTGGTCGAAAATTAATTAAAAAATCGAAAATAAATTCTCACGTCCGGAATTCTTGGATGTGGATGTGAATATTGACGAAGCGTATTCCTTTCGATGCCACACGTTGAGGAAAAAATTATCAAAAATTAGAAAAAATAGGACGAGCAGCTACATCCGGTTGGGTGGTCGAAAATTAATTAAAAAATCGAAAATAAATTCTCGAGTCCGGAATTCTTGGATGTGGATGTTGATATTAACGGTGCGTATTCCTTCCGACGCCATACGTTAAGGAAAAAATTATCAAAAATTAGAAAAAATAGGACGAGCAGCTACATCCGGTGGGTGGTCGAAAATTAATTAAAAAATCGAAAATAAATTCTCACGTCCGGAATTCTTGGATGTGGATGTGAATATTGACGGAGCGTATTCCTCTCGATGCCAGACGTTGAGGAAAAAATTATCAAAAATTAGAAAAAATAGGACGAGCAGCTACATCCGGTTTGGTGGTCGAAAATTAATTAAAAAATCGAAAATAAATTCTCACGTCCGGAATTCTTGGATGTGGATGTTAATATTGACGGAGCGTATTCCTTCCGACGCCAGACGTTGAGAAAAAAATTATCAAAAATTAGAAAAAATAGGACGAGCAGCTACATCCGGTTGGGTGGTCGAAAATTAATTAAAAAATCGAAAATAAATTCTCACGTCCAGAGTTTTCGGATGTGGATGTTAATATTGACGGAGCGTATTCCTTTCGATGCCAGACGTTAGGGAAAAAATTATCTAAAATCAGAAAAAATAGGACGAGCAGCTACATCCGGTTGGGTGGTCGAAAATTAATTAAAAAATCGAAAATAAATTCTCACGTCCGGAATTCTTGGATGTGGATGTGAATATTGACGAAGCGTATTCCTTTCGATGCCACACGTTGAGGAAAAAATTATCAAAAATTAGAAAAAATAGGACGAGCAGCTACATCCGGTTGGGTGGTCGAAAATTAATTAAAAAATCGAAAATAAATTCTCGAGTCCGGAATTCTTGGATGTGGATGTTGATATTGACGGTGCGTATTCCTTTCGACGCCATACGTTAAGGAAAAAATTATCAAAAATTAGAAAAAATAGGACGAGCAGCTACATCCGGTGGGTGGTCGAAAATTAATTAAAAAATCGAAAATAAATTCTCACGTCCGGAATTCTTGGATGTGGATGTTAATATTGACGGAGCGTATTCCTTCCGACGCCAGACGTTGAGGAAAAAATTATCAAAAATTAGAAAAAATAGGACGAGCAGCTACATCCGGTTGGGTGGTCGAAAATTAATTAAAAAATCGAAAATAAATTCTCACGTCCGGAATTCTTGGATGTGGATGTTAATACTGACGGAGCGTATTCCTTCCGACGCCAGACGTTGAGGAAAAAATTATCAAAAATTAGAAAAAATAGGACGAGCAGCTACATCCGGTTGGGTGGTCGAAAATTAATTAAAAAATCGAAAATAAATTCTCACGTCCAGAGTTTTCGGATGTGGATGTTAATATTGACGTAGCGTATTCCTTCCGATGCCAGACGTTAGGGAAAAAATTATCTAAAATTAGAAAAAATAGGACGAGCAGCTACATCCGGTTGGGTGGTCGAAAATTAATTAAAAAATCGAAAATAAATTCCCACGTCCAGAGTTTTCGAAAGTGGATGTTAATATTGACGGAGCGTATTCCTTTCGATGCCAGACGTTAGAGAACAAATTATCAAACATGAGAAAAAATAGGACGAGCAGCTACATCCGGTTGGGTGGTCGAAAATTAATTAAAAAATCGAAAATAAATTCTCACGTCCGGAATTCTTGGATGTGGATGTGAATATTGACGGAGCGTATTCCTTCCGATGCCAGACGTTGAGGAAAAAATTATCAAAAATTAGAAAAAATAGGACGAGCAGCTACATCCGGTTTGGTGGTCGAAAATTAATTAAAAAATCGAAAATAAATTCTCGAGTCCGGAATTTTCGGATGTGGATGTTAATATTGACGGAGCGTATTCCTTCCGACGCCAGACGTTAAGGAAAAAATTATCAAAAATTAGAAAAAATAGGACGAGCAGCTACATCCGGTGGGTGGTCGAAAATTAATTAAAAAATCGAAAATAAATTCTCACGTCCGGAATTTTTGGATGTGGATGTGAATATTGACGGAGCGTATTCCTTCCGATGCCAGACGTTGAGGAAAAAATTATCAAAAATTAGAAAAAATAGGACGAGCAGCTACATCCGGTTGGGTGGTCGAAAATTAATTAAAAAATCGAAAATAAATTCTCACGTCCAGAATTTTCGGATGTGGATGTTAATATTGACGGAGCGTAGTCCTTCCGATGCCAGACGTTAGGGAAAAAATTATCAAAAATTAGAAAAAATAGGACGAGCAGCTACATCCGGTTGGGTGGTCGAAAATTAATTAAAAAATCGAAAATGAATTCTCACGTCCGGAATTCTTGGATGTGGATGTGAATATTGTAGGGATTCGGTGTCAGGATGAGCTAATAGGCCGTTATGTCTTAATGTCTTTCTTTATTTTAATCTTTGCGTTTATACAATCGTCAGGTACACGTGTTGTCACTAGCCTAGTTCGTTCCCGAATCCGAGGCATCGACTTCGGTTAGTGAGGATTAGCCCCACTATGTAGCCATACAATGCGTAGCTGTTATGAGTCTATCAGCTCGGCTATTCTGACTGGAAGACGCCTCGGCTTCGTGTCCGTTTTAGTTCTCTATTCTATTATAATAATTAACAATTCTAGGTCTAAAGACTATCGCGATTTGATGTATCGCTTAGATCCGATTCCGAGTCGCTAACGCTATCATCGCTATCGTCATCGTCTGCGAACGAGATCCACGGTTTTATCCGTTCAGGCGGTAAGATCGATTCGAGAAAGCGATCCTTGACAGGGTGTCCAGGGATGTCACTTATTACATAGCGATCTAGATCTAGTCGTTTTTTGATTAAGTATGGTCCAATGAATCTCTTACTCAACTTCGGACATCCCGGAACATCCGTTGTCGTAGGCTGAATCATTACGTACTGCCCTACTTTATATTCGCGACTAGGTTTTCTATTTGCATCGTGGCGCTCCTTCATAAGGTGGCTTACTTTATTTAGATTTTCCGCAACCTTTTCCCGGATTTCGTCTCGGTTTTGGTTGTAATCATCATACAAGAGTTCTTCATTTATCGCGTCAGGCACAACTTCCAGTTCGCCTCTTCGGAGAGAGTATCCCAGTAATATTTCGGCGGGACTGTAGCGAGTCGCTTTCTGATTCGTGCTATTCAAGGCTAACTGTACATGCTTCAAAGCTTCAGGCCACTTATTAGGTGCAGATGTGATTTTACAAATCGCCGGAATTAATGTGCGGTTGTAAACTTCAATTTGCCCGTTAGCGCGAGGAGTCCTTACTGCTATTTGGACATGTTTTATTGCCATTGAATCGCAAAAATTATTAAATTCCTCACTAGTAAACGCGGTTTCGCGGTCCGATATGATTCTCTTCGGCGTGCCGAATAAACTAAAGAGCTCGCCCAATATTCGAATTACTTCGCTCGACGCCGTCGTTTTTGTTGGTTGTAGCACGATGAATTTTGAAAATGAGTCCACTATCTCAAAAATGTGACGATAACCCTTTGGTGATTTCATTAGGGGTCCTACATGGTCGATATGCAACGTATCCCAAGGTACTGAGCCTTTATCTATTGGGTGCAGCAGGCCACCGCGTGCGTTCGAATTTTTGTTATATTCGATGCATTTTAGGCAGTTCGAGATGCATTTTTTAACAAACTTGCGCATATTCTGGAAATAGTAGCTACTTCGCAATTCGCTAAGAACCTTCTCAACTCCTAAATGCGCTAATTTGGTACACTGAAAAAAATGCTATGCTAAAACGAACTATAACGTATATAGTTGAAGCGTCCATAGTCGGAGGAAATAAAAAATATAGTTTTGCTCACTATAAAACTGGGAAATTGTATGATTGTTTCAACGTTAACAGTATCGTAGAAATAAAGTAGTTAAAAGAACTATAATCGTCTCTGATAGCGAAGACTATGAGTTTATCGCTGGCCTGACATATTACATAGCGTTGGACCTAACATATGTTGTGACTGTCATACAAATATTGCAAAGTTGCCGCAACACATAGAATCCTGGATCTATACATATAGTTACGTCTACGATAATTACCGCACAGAACGTCAACGTTATACTTCATAGTCGGGAGAACCTACGTGAAATAGTAACGCGAACGAATATTAATTCCGGTCAACTAGGGTAATAGTCGTCCTGATTACGAAGAATAGGTGTGTTACCTTTTCATACGGAACGTCGACGTTACATCTTATAGTCGGGAAAACCTACGTGAAATAGTAACGCGAACGAATATTAATTCCGGTCAACTAGGGTAATAGTCGTCCTGATTACGAAGAATAGGTGTGTTACCTTTTCATATGGAACTCCAATTACCTCCGATTACCGTGAAAGTTAACACTCAGTCACAACCAGCTCGGCACACTCCACGTTTTTCGTCTGTTTAACGCCGGCTGGCCGTCAGTGTGCCGGTAATGTCCAATGAAATAGAGGAAAAAAAAATAGCGGATGGCCAGCCTGCAATAAACAGACGACAAACTTGGAGTCTGTCGAGTTGGCTGTAACAGTGTTAATTTCCTCAGTAATCTCTCGATATGTATACTGGAAACGTGTCGTGAAGCACCGTAAAACGACGATTATGGCGCTAGCTTTCTTGGATTTTATCTGGGGGGCTAGCTCCCGTCGCATAAATCTTTTTCTCCCTTATTTTTCGAAGATACGAAGATGAACGTAGGATATTTTTTCACGTTTTTTTTATTCCCAACAACTTTTGTTTGAAAGATTTTTTGATAAAATTATTAGGTTCCGAATTAAACGATTTAACCCTTTTTTTTATAATGATCCCGGGGGTTGATTGCAAAATTATTATCACCATTCGATTCAGCGTCATCGAATTACCCTTAGATCAAGTTTCCGGATTCATACCTGAAAAGTACTACCTTTCGGTTTTTTCCCTGGCCTAGAACGCAGAACGAAGGAAGCATTTTTAGTGTAGATTGTCACATGTCTTGCCTTCTCGGTCGCAAACATGCTGATCAAGCCATCATGATCGGGGGATTGCAATTTGCGATTCGATGCTGAGTATAGCCGTAGACTAAGGCCCGATTCTTTCAACGTTAATCGAAGTTTAAACTAAGTTCAGCCTGTCTCCAAATTATACAGAAAAAATTGAACGCCGTTTAAAGGTTGATCACGCTACACCGTGTCGGGGTCGTGCCGTACGTCGTTCGTAGTACGGTCGTCTCTGACTTTGCAGAATTCTGCGGGCGTACGTGCGATGCCACCAGTCCGTGCATACATTGTAGCAAAAAAATACAAATATCCCTATTTCCACAACGAATAACTGAACTCAGTTCGCTGGTATTTATAGGATACCTGTAATAAATAGATGAATAGTGAAATAATAATCCATGATCAGATTCAACCCATTTCCGGTAAGCCATGTGCAACGCTGCGCTGTGCAGATTTTTTGCTCATCTGCACATCACGTGACGTCTCATTATGCTTGGCGGGCCTGATATTTTCGGCTTTGTCTAGTGCGTCACTTCCGCGACTTGCGTAGAAGTTTAATTTTGATGCTCATTTCCGCTGAATCCTTGCGAAACCTGCGCTGTGCCATTTGTTTGCTCGACTACGCATCACGTGACCTAGTATGATGCCCCGCGGGTCCGCATTTCCGCGCCATACTTAGTGCGTCACTTCCGCGACTTCCGCCTTAGCTCATTTGCGAGTTGTGTTTCCGTTCCGGCAAATCGCGAAGGTGTGCACACGAGGTCTTAACCTCATGTCCGATTTCATCTCGAAATCTGCTGCAGATACAGGCATCTGATATTATACAGACACCAATAATGGACGATTTACTTCGGGCATGGAAACTTGAAGAGTTTATCCCAATATTTAAGGGTAAGTACGATTCTTTTCCATAGAGTTAATCATACCTAAAACTAATTGTCTTCATCACAAAACGTGGCGGCCATGTCGGGTCGCTGGCATTTTTTACAAGAACTTTTTTATTTCTTCGGTAGTGAAATAACTTTAATTGCATCTAAAATATTTTATTGCACCAAAAAAAAAAAAATCATATATATATATATATATATATATATATATATATATATATATATATATATATATATATATACACACACACACACACACACACACACACACACACACACACACACACACACATATATATTTATATTTCATTTGGTCCATTAATGTGAAATATGTTAACCCTCCGTCAGCAAAGTGGGTCTGTCAAGGTTTTTTAAGCTGTAAAAGCAGTATAAAATAGATATATTAAAAAATTCACGTATACTCTCGAAGGCTTGAAGAACCTATTTCTACCATTGTATTTGTCTGATTCTTGTTTTAGTTGTTTATAAGAGTCGGCATTAGAGTAAAACTGAAATTCCGACTCTGCCGTAAAAGACCTAGATTGCTGACAGAGGATTTTTATATGACGAGAAAATATTTCCCCAAATATAACCTCTGTAGATTAATCTTAAGCGCAGGCTTGGGCGATCTCGAGCTTATTTTCTTAATTTTTGGCTTGATATCGTGGTTTCTCGCGTTCTCAATAAAAAGATTCATTGTAAAATGTGTTGAAAAATATCTATTTTATAATATAAATCTAACAAAAGAATAGAGAAAATTTATTTATTATTTTTGTTCATGCAACTTCAATTAAAAAAAACTCGTAAAAAATAACTAAATATTAACATGTAATAATATAAGAACTTATAGTTAGTATTATTTAATAATAATATAATAAACTGAAAATGACTCAGGCTCCCTTTCAAAATAATCTATGAAGCTTATATTTGGGGAATAGTATTTTTCGATACAAGTACGAGAGATGATGCTTGACCTGTGCAATTGTCACCCTTGCTTCGCTGAGGTGAAAAACTTTACACTCATCTGAGAATCAACACTTCCGCACTTGTATCGAAATAGTACATTGTGTGACAAGTGAGTAAAGCAGGTGATTTTCGACGAGTGTGAATTTTGTCACCTGAGCGAAGCAAGGGCAGCAATCACACGAGTTAAATATCACCTGCTTTGCACGTGTTGCACATACTATTTTTCGAACCGAGTCGTGAGAAGTTCGACTTTTCATGCATATATAGAGAGCGTTTGACAAACACCCGATTCGGGTACTCTTACTGAGCGTGCGTTAAGCAATTTGCTTCTCAATCGCTGTGCGTGAAGCCAAGTGCTTTAGTTACGCACGGCGTGCGAGAAGCAAATTGCTTTACGTACGCTCAGTAAGTGTGCGTGAATCGAGTGTTTCTCAAACGCTCTCTATACACATGAGAAGTCAAACTTCTCACACCGCGTTTCGAAAAGTACCATTTCACCATCTATAACTATTTTTCACGTAATGGAAAAAATATCAAGTTTTTTTTTTAATCACATTACATATGCAGTATATACTCTGAAAAAAAAATGTTCTTTCCTTTAAACCTAACTTCTTGTCAAAAAACAGCAGTGCTTTGATAGTCATTCAAGCTTGGTTTAATTATACATATAAGGTACTAGTGTCAAAATCGTGGGTTCAATGAACGTACGCCGTACGTAAAATCAGAGAAAACGTTTATGGCCCAACATCAATTGAAGATTTTAGAGTTATTGTGCCGGAACCGTTCTTAAATGTAGTCACATTGATACTTGGGATTTTGTCATATGATGATGCCATACTCATGCTCTTCCATCGAATTGAAGAATTCTGCTACATGAAAAATATTCATCAGGACAAATTTTTCTCTGAGAAATCATTTTGATTTGGATAATTGAACAGAAGATGACCCAACAATCCAGAATAATTGCAAACAAAAATTTTATTTTTATTTTCCATCTGTTTTGATCATCCGCTCTTCGTTTATCCAAATCAAAGCGAAGGAAAATTCGTTTCAATACATATCCTTCACGTAAAATGAATTTTCAATTTAGTAAAATAGCTCTAGTACGGCATCATAATGTAAAACCAGTTTTGATTTGTGTATCAGCTTATTTTTACTCATTTGACCAGTAGCATGTATGTTTGTGTAGTCTTGTACTATTATCTGAATTTTATAAACCTCAAATCAAAAGTTATGTCACACCCTGGCAATGCCATCACCCCTTTGTCACAGATAGTTCCACTCAACCGTTTCACTGTAACGTAAAATTTATTTTGTAATGTACCTTCAGCTCTGCTCAGTTTCTTGTAAAAATTTTGCTTTTGCTACAGATGAAGAAATTGATGAACAGTCAATGTTCTTAATAGCAATGCAGGATCTGGAAAAACTGATCCCTAAAGTAGGGCCAAGAGCACGCTTTTTATCTTGCCGAGATCAACATCGCCTATCGCTTCGGAAACTGTCTGAAGAGGTAAACCATATTTTTCTAATACACAAAATGGTGCAAACAATTAATCATCAAAAATATTAGTACCGCTGAGATGTTCTGTGTATTTTGCTAATTTTTTTTGTTCATTCTGGCTAACAGGCTAATATGTTCTATGTTTGTAAATTCACGGAGTATGCTACTGTTCAAATAAGCAAATATCTACATTTAACATTCAATTTTTCGAAAAAACAACTATTGAGTTAAAATAAATAAAATCAATAATGAGTTTCGTCAACATTTGCTGTTAAGCCACTATTACTGCATAGCTATATTGTGACTACAGTCCTGTAAGTAATCTAACGTTATTTAATATCCATTGTTATCATTAACAGCCCAATGATTTCACTTGTCTTGGCACAAATTTGAATGACGAGTTATTATCTGACACTGTTAGCAACGCATCTACGAATACTACAGTGAGTGAGTTACCCTGTTCAAACACTGAAATTTCCGATTGTGACAGTTCTGCAAGTACGCAGAGTCTCGCAGGACAGGTACATTATTGATAATATGATTTGATATCTAATTCTACAGCACATCTTAATTTTCCCATTTTATCGAGCCTTCGTGATGATGATAGCCATGACTTATAAGTTTTATCTACTCTTTGATTACCATGGAACTTATGAATCTTTTTCAGTAAAATTTGTTTGCTCTTGCAATTTAATTACTCCAATATAAATTATTTTCAATAAACTTACATAAATTGTTCTATTTAATTTTTAAGAAACTGAGACTGCTAATGAAAAACTCTCCACTATTGAAACCATTATTAAAACAAACTCGACTCTCTACGCTAGACCGAAAATACTTGACAGATGCCATAGTCGATCATCTGTTACAGCAGAATTTAACGTAAGTTCAACTGAAATTCTGTTTGTCACGTTGTAGTATAATCGTTGTAAGCCTGAAAATCTGATTTGTATGAAGTATATGGATAATACGGCAGATCCAACATTTTCCATATCCTGAGAAGAATTGTGTGCATTTGTTAAAACTATTTTTTAAAACCTATTATCTTGTGCATCGACAGAATAACACGAAAGGTATTCGAGTTCTGGGCTGACGAGATTGTTGCCATATTTAAAAGAGAAGAAAAAGGAATCTATTATGTACCATACATTTCGGGGTCTGATGGGAGGCTGTCAGGTGGAAAACTCTGGCATCGGTACTGCAATATCAATCGATATATAAAGAAAAAAAATCTTCTTTGCAAAGAAGATACCATTGCAGAACAGCCTCTTTCTGAAGATCTTTTGGAACAAAAAGACCAATATTATATGGATCTAAATACTATCAGCCCAGACGACGAAACTACCTTGAAAAAATTATGGGAAAAGACCTACGATTTTCGTATAGCTGACAAATTCAGTATCACCGAGTACTACAAGAAATTTCCCATACTAGCCACACCAATAGGATCTTCATTGGTAATTGTACACATCATTCAATCAACTATAACTTTTCATCGGTTTTACGTCTTTCGATTTACTTTCATTTTACTCGTTAATTTTCGTGAACACCTGATTCCAAAAGATTTTGTATGGTTTCAAAAGATATATGCACACTCTGATACATATTATATGACACAATGAAATATCTACGGTCAAGTGACATTAAGTTGCAAGAAGTAACGTGGAGTAGCATCACTCAAATATTTAGTCTCAATAAAATTAGTCAAGAAGCTTCAGCAAAACGTTTCCCCAAACAAATCCCTATAGATTCATTGTATCCTCGCTATTTCAGCTAGTCCAGGATTTTGGAAAATCTCAAATATGTGATCCAACTCTATTGATGAAACGTTGGCCTGATATCGCTCCTGAAATCTTACGTGTTGTTGACGAAAGAAAAATACGACTTCCATTTAAAATTGGTACGTATCAATAATTAACAAGTTTGCTTCAGATATTAAACAAGTATTGGTCACAACTCTAACATTACATATAACTTAGTGGATAATGTATCCCATTTTTTTCATCATACGTATCATTTCATGGAAGTTTAGAAACTTCATTTCATATTACGGTTTTTAGGAGACCTACTATCTGAAACAGCAGCGTTATTGTCTCTGACACACTTACTAGCACCATCGAATGTGAAAACTGGCAACAAAAAAAAGTGGAAGCCATCTGCACTTGAGCAAGGTTATGGATTCATCTTACACGTTAATGTGAGTTATTACAATTCATCATGAAAATCGATGACTGACAGGTTCATAAATTGAGCTCCGATCACATATATTCAACTTATACTTCTACTGAAAATATAGCATCAAATTCTATGTTGATTTATGAAATTTCCAATATTGTTGTCTTATTGGAGTGCTCACTAATTCCATTGCAATACTCTATTAAATGCTAAAATGGAGTCTGCTCAGAACTTTTTCTATATTGACCAAAGTTCATCAAAAATGTTTCGTCAGCTTTATAATACTATTGATCCTAATCACCGTACTATCATTGCAGGCAATGATTGACTTCGAACAAGAATTTGAAAGGATCAAGAAGCAGTTATCTCTGTATGATATGACGCTTCAGCCACTCGTTGTTGCTGTTGGACCACTGGCCAACTTTGATGCCATATACGTAGTTGTCAACGAAGTTAAGTACACTGCCAGCACTCTTTTATCAGCGGTTGATATGTGCTTTAAAATACATTATGCACTTGACGCGAAATACAATAGTCAATCATTACAACTGTGGACATTCATAGAAAAGTATGTGTATGGTATCAAAAGTAACAAAAATTACAACAACGTTGAAATTTTATGGAGTGATATCATGTCCAAATGAGTACTGTACTCAAAGTTCGAAAGTCAGGCGATACAACTGTATATTTTACAGATTAAAAGTAACAAAAATTTTAATGACGTTGAAACTTTTGGATCGTAGCAGTTGAAAAATCACTTGAAATAGAATGAATGTCAAAATCTGCAGGAATCGCGGCTTATCAACCCGTGCATTAGAATAGGATACATCATGCTCGTAGCGTGTAGTATCTGCGGCAGTAAGATTCCAGTCAAGGACATGATTTTACACGTTAAGTTCGTACATCGTTATCAGAATATCACTAATATATATAAGTGTACACAATCAGCTTGTCTGCGTACATTTTCTAGCATACGCTCTTTTCGTCGTCATGTTACAACACATGATACTAAATACGTCGAATGTATTCAAACTGTTCATGAACCGAATCAATTGGTTCCAGATTTTACAGATCTTGAGGAAGCTCTTGTGTCAAATTCATTTCTAAACGCTTCCTCTACTAACTCAAACATAGATTCTCAGCAAATTTATCCAATACTTAACGATCATGGTATACATTTAACTTCTATATTATCAATTATAACAAACCTATCTGGTGATCCTAGTATGTCACGTCTTCAAGTGACACGTGTTGTAACATACTTCCACGAATTCCTAAATAACAGTTACATCGACGGATTGAAAAATCTCATAATAAGTTTTATACAAGAGCCTTCTCTAA
Organism: Macrophya alboannulata; assembly: GCA_949628255.1. Classification (NCBI taxonomy): domain Eukaryota; kingdom Metazoa; phylum Arthropoda; class Insecta; order Hymenoptera; family Tenthredinidae; genus Macrophya; species Macrophya alboannulata. The sequence continues at coordinate 11,381,462 of OX451212.1, read as the reverse complement.
AAGAAATCGCGAGTAAATGTTTTGATGAAATACAAAACTCAATGATTCCTGTAAGTACGGAGCACAAACGAATGTCCATACTCAAATCGAAAGGTGTGTATATCGAACCTCGAGAAATTACTTTAGGGTATATTGAAGTCCGTAGTCAATCTGGCGTCTTGCAAAATAAAAAGGCAACTGCTCAATACATTCCTATAGCTGAAACACTTAGAGTATTTCTGGAAATTCCAAATGTATTTAACACAATTCGTGATCATTACAATAATTTAATTAACACTGATAGCCATATTGTCCAGAACATAATTCAAACAGAATTCTGGAAATCAAAATTCATATGTCCACACAAAATCATTTTGCCATTGCTCTTGTATGAGGATGAATTTGAAACTGCAAATCCTCTCGGTTCTCACGCTGGAATTTATAAACTTTCCGGTCTGTATTGCACCATTGCATGTTTGCCATCAGAACATTCAGCTAAATTGACAAATATATTTTTGATACAACTTTGCCATGCTGATGATATTAAGTCATTTGATAAAAACAGCATTTATAAACACGTGATACATGATCTTAACTTGCTTTCAACAAATGGCGTTGATATAAATGTGAATGGTAAGAAATTCACTGTCTATTTCCAAGTATTTGCAATGACTGGCGATAATTTAGGGCTTAATAGTGCTCTCGGATATGCACAGGGTTTTAACTCGCGATTTTTCTGCAGATTTTGTAAAGCTAATAAAGCAATGACGCAGCAAATGTGTGTTGAAGACAAATCTCTTCTAAGAACAATTAGCAATTATAATTCTGACCTGGCATTGAATGACTTATCTCTAACTGGTATCAAAGAGCCGTGCATCTGGAATAACTTGAATAACTTTCACTGTACAGAAAATTCTGCAGTTGATGCAATGCATGATGAGCTAGAGGGCATTTGTAAACGCGAATTAGCTCGTATTCTTAAACATTTCATATGTAAAAAAAAATATTTCACGCTTTCAGTATTGAATCACAAAATCAAATACTTTAATTACGGATCAAAAGTTAATCAGCCTCCATTGATATCGATGGAAAACCTAAATAGTGGTACTCTGAAAATGTCTGCTGCTGAAGTTAAATGTTTGATATCGTGTATTGGCTTAATGATCGGTGACTTCGTTCCCGACGATGATGAATACTGGCAATTATTCCAGCTGCTAAGAAGAACCTTATATGTAACATTACAAATGTCGGTATGTTCTGCCACCGTCGATTTACTAGCAAATTTAATAGAAGAACATCACCGCCTCTATATAACATTATTTGGTAATACTTTGAAACCAAAACACCATTTCTTGCTCCATTATCCTCGTGTCATGAGTAAATTCGGACCTATTCGACATTTGTGGTGCATGCGTTTTGAAGGAAATCATAGACCACTGAAAGGTGCTGCCAACATTTCTATTTGTCGCAAAAATATATGCCGTACAGTTGCGATTAAAAATCAACTGCAGTTTGCTAATATTCTTTTACAAGGTGATCCGTTTTTTAGAAAAATTACTTTCAAGCCAATGCACGTTTCTACAAAACATTTACAATACACTAACGTTGAGAATTTACCTGTCAAGTTCTCTGTATTCACGCCTGTGAAAAGTCTCCATGTACAAAACTATACTTATAAAGCTGGAATCGTATTGCTGATTAATGTAGAAATATTGCCGGTATTTGCCACCGTCGAACAGATTTACTGCAACCAAACGAATACTGCAAGCTTGCAGCCTAGTCTAGACAATTTTGCACTCATTGTACGTCTGTTTTCGACGCAATTTCTAAATGAACATTTACAAGCTTTTAGGGTAGAAAACACTGACACCTTCAGGTTCTTAGCACTTCACTCACACAAAAAGTTATTTGGTATTCAAACAGTGATCCGGAAATCTGATGGTATATACATATCCAATGATTTATCAGTATAATTTTGTTCATGGATAAGACTTTAAACTTTAATATGTCATTACAAAACGAATCATTAGTGCAAATCTAATATGCGATATGAACCAGAGAATTCTCTATAAATCTGTTTGCAGATTCCACGCTCCATAAGATTCAACGTCATTAATGTTTAGATTATCAAAACTTATGTCGCTGCTGCTGGTAGCCAGAGTTAGAAACCGGAAGGCCCTGGGTCTTCAAAATCAGTAATGATCTTCTTACTCATTTTCAAAACCCAAGGTCCCGGCACCCTGTACTCGCCCCAAGCCTTGTAGTTCTAGTTACTAACTCTAGCCATCAGCTTCGGCTGCATTTGTAGATATCCCCATTGATAAGCTATTACTGAATCACTGCTAAGTACCGGTTAAGTTTTCCATATATTTATTGAGATATATTATATATGACGATTTATCAGCAACAGCTGTTTAAAGTCACTCTGTGTGACGAACTGAATTTTATTCTTATTGTGTAAAAAGTACAAACGTCTTGAGACTGTCTCATTTAACGGATGGTTCTTCGAGAGTATTCGTTGCGAATTCTGCATTTGATAGTATAGTTTATAAAGTTAACTCCGTTATGATTTTTTATTATTTGGTATTTAAACAGTGATCCGGAAATCTGATGGTATATACATATCCAGTGATTTATCAGTATAATTTTGTTCATGGATAAGACTTTAAACTTTAATATGTCATTACAAAACGAATCATTAGTGCAAATCTAATATGCGATATGAACCAGAGAATTCTCTATAAATCTGTTTTAGATTCCACGCTCCATAAGATTCAACGTCATTAATGTTTAGATTATCAAAACTTATGTCGCTGCTGCTGGTAGCCAGAGTTAGAAACCGGAAGGCCCTGGGTCTTCAAAATCAGTAATGATCTTCTTACTCATTTTCAAAACCCAAGGTCCCGGCACCCTGTACTCGCCCCAAGCCTTGTAGTTCTAGTTACTAACTCTAGCCATCAGCTTCGGCTGCATTTGTAGATATCCCCATTGATAAGCTATTACTGAATCACTGCTAAGTACCGGTTAAGTTTTCCATATATTTATTGAGATATATTATATATGACGATTTATCAGCAACAGCTGTTTAAAGTCACTCTGTGTGACGAACTGAATTTTATTCTTATTGTGTAAAAAGTACAAACGTCTTGAGACTGTCTCATTTAACGGATGGTTCTTCGAGAGTATTCGTTGCGAATTCTGCATTTGATAGTATAGTTTATAAAGTTAACTCCGTTATGATTTTTTATTATTTGGTATTTAAACAGTGATCCGGAAATCTGATGGTATATACATATCCAGTGATTTATCAGTATAATTTTGTTCATGGATAAGACTTTAAACTTTAATATGTCATTACAAAACGAATCATTAGTGCAAATCTAATATGCGATATGAACCAGAGAATTCTCTATAAATCTGTTTTCAGATTCCACGCTCCATAAGATTCAACGTCATTAATGTTTAGATTATCAAAACTTATGTCGCTGCTGCTGGTAGCCAGAGTTAGAAACCGGAAGGCCCTGGGTCTTCAAAATCAGTAATGATCTTCTTACTCATTTTCAAAACCCAAGGTCCCGGCACCCTGTACTCGCCCCAAGCCTTGTAGTTCTAGTTACTAACTCTAGCCATCAGCTTCGGCTGCATTTGTAGATATCCCCATTGATAAGCTATTACTGAATCACTGCTAAGTACCGGTTAAGTTTTCCATATATTTATTGAGATATATTATATATGACGATTTATCAGCAACAGCTGTTTAAAGTCACTCTGTGTGACGAACTGAATTTTATTCTTATTGTGTAAAAAGTACAAACGTCTTGAGACTGTCTCATTTAACGGATGGTTCTTCGAGAGTATTCGTTGCGAATTCTGCATTTGATAGTATAGTTTATAAAGTTAACTCCGTTATGATTTTTTATTATTTGGTATTTAAACAGTGATCCGGAAATCTGATGGTATATACATATCCAGTGATTTATCAGTATAATTTTGTTCATGGATAAGACTTTAAACTTTAATATGTCATTACAAAACGAATCATTAGTGCAAATCTAATATGCGATATGAACCAGAGAATTCTCTATAAATCTGTTTTAGATTCCACGCTCCATAAGATTCAACGTCATTAATGTTTAGATTATCAAAACTTATGTCGCTGCTGCTGGTAGCCAGAGTTAGAAACCGGAAGGCCCTGGGTCTTCAAAATCAGTAATGATCTTCTTACTCATTTTCAAAACCCAAGGTCCCGGCACCCTGTACTCGCCCCAAGCCTTGTAGTTCTAGTTACTAACTCTAGCCATCAGCTTCGGCTGCATTTGTAGATATCCCCATTGATAAGCTATTACTGAATCACTGCTAAGTACCGGTTAAGTTTTCCATATATTTATTGAGATATATTATATATGACGATTTATCAGCAACAGCTGTTTAAAGTCACTCTGTGTGACGAACTGAATTTTATTCTTATTGTGTAAAAAGTACAAACGTCTTGAGACTGTCTCATTTAACGGATGGTTATTTGAGAGTATTCGTTGCAAATTCTGCATTCGATGTATCGTTTATAAAGTTGACTCCGTTATAATTTTTTTATTACATGTGTAAGCTTTGAACAGCAGCTGTTTAAAGTCGCTATTAATATTATTGTGTGAAAAGTAAAAACGTCTTGAGACGTTCTCATTTAGCGGATGGTTATTTGAGAGTATTCGTTGCAAATTCTGCATTTGATGTATCGTTTATAAAGTTGACTCCGTTATAATTTTTTTATTACATGTGTAAGCTTTGAACAGCAGCTGTTTAAAGTCGCTATTAATATTATTGTGTGAAAAGTAAAAACGTCTTGAGACGTTCTCATTTAACGGATGGTTATTTGAGATTATTCGTTGCGATTTTTGCATTTGATAGTATAGTTTATCTAGTCAACTCCATTATAATTTTTTATTACATAATACATATTATGTAAGGTTTGAACAGCAGCTGTTTAAAGTCGCTATTAATATTTTTGTGTGAAAAATAAAAACGTCTTGAGACGCCTCACCTAACGGATGGTTATTTGATAGTATAGTTAATAAAGTCAACTGCGTTATAATTTTTTGTTACATGTTTAAGGGTTAAACAGAAGCTATTTAAAGTCACTATTAATATTATTGTGTAAAAAGTAAAAACGTCTTGAGACGTTCTCATTTAACGGATGGTTATTTGAGAGTATTTGTTGCAAATTCTGCATTTGATGTATCGTTCATAAAGTTGACTCCGTTATAATTTTTTTATTACATGTGTAAGGTTTGAACAGCAGCTGTTTAAAGACGTTATTAATATTTTTGTGTGAAAAGTAAAAACGTCTTGAGACGTTCTCATTTAACGGATGGTTATTTGAGAGTATTCGTTGCAAATTCTGCATTCGATGTATCGTTTATAAAGTTGACTCCGTTATAATTTTTTTATTACATGTGTAAGCTTTGAACAGCAGCTGTTTAAAGTCGCTATTAATATTATTGTGTGAAAAGTAAAAACGTCTTGAGACGTTCTCATTTAACGGATGGTTATTTGAGAGTATTCGTTGCAAATTCTGCATTCGATGTATCGTTTATAAAGTTGACTCCGTTATAATTTTTTTATTACATGTGTAAGCTTTGAACAGCAGCTGTTTAAAGTCGCTATTAATATTATTGTGTGAAAAGTAAAAACGTCTTGAGACGTTCTCATTTAACGGATGGTTATTTGAGAGTATTCGTTGCAAATTCTGCATTTGATGTATCGTTTATAAAGTTGACTCCGTTATAATTTTTTTATTACATGTGTAAGCTTTGAACAGCAGCTGTTTGAAGTCGCTATTAATATTATTGTGTGAAAAGTAAAAACGTCTTGAGACGTTCTCATTTAACGGATGGTTATTTGAGATTATTCGTTGCGATTTTTGCATTTGATAGTATAGTTTATCTAGTCAACTCCATTATAATTTTTTATTACATAATACATATTATGTAAGGTTCGAACAGCAGCTGTTTAAAGTTGCTATTAATATTATTGTGTGAAAAGTACAACTGTCTTGAGTCGCCTCATTTAACGGATAGTTATTTGAGAGTATATCATTGCAATTTCTGCATTTGATATAGTATAGTTTATAAAGTTAGCTTTGTTATTATTTTTTATTGCATATTTTCCGGTTCACTAACAGCAGCTGCTCAAAGCCAGTGCATGAAGAACTGAGTTCAATAGTATTATACATATGTATGCTTTATTATAGTATATATTTTGTTTGAAAATACAGAGTTTACTTATCAACTGCATATGTGTATCCTTAATCCAACCCAATGTGAATCCTTGTAAGCTAACTGAATCCTCATTTATGCATGCTTGCATAATTCCCGAGACTAATCTGATATAAGTTAGACAACTATGCTCCATATTAAACTGACATTTCCGAATTGTCAGTATTACTTCTATACGCTAGTCAAAATAGCTATGCCCGACGATCAAACTTACTTTTTCTAATTGTTACTACACCGTTAGAAGAATGTTGCAACAGTCATGTGATATAATTGAACCGACCTTTTCGAATTATCAGTACTACTTCAGTTCATTGGTCGAAATAGCTACATACCATAATCAGACTCACTAGTGCAAGTTGTTACTATGACTACTAACAGAGATTTGTATCAACTATGCACTATTATCAAACTCATCGTTGCGAATTGTCAGCATTACTCTTGTCCGCTAGTCGATCAAGCTATGCACCATGATCAGACTCACCCTTGCAAGTTGATGCTATGACTACTGCAGAGGCTTGCATTAACTATGCACTATTATCAAACTCATCGTTGCGAATTGTCAGTATTACTCTTGTTCGCTAGTCGATAAAGCTATGCACCATGATCAGACTCATCCTTGCAAGTTGATACTATGACCACACAGAGGCTTGTATCAACTATGGACTATTATCAAACTCATTGTCATGATTTGTCATTATTACTCTAGTACGCTAGTCGATAAAGCGATATACCATCATCAGACTCACCATTGCATGTGATTACCACACTACCGAACATGATAGTGACAGTTACATTCAAATGCTGTTGTAAACCTAATGAGGAGTCTTGACAGTCACAGCAAATAAGTTGGGCTAACAAAAGTTTATAGTTGATTCGTGTATATTCAAAATAACCATATGATTATTGTTGGCAATGTAGTACCACTGAGCATAAATAATAGTTGGAGTTACTACATTTTTTGTAGTTACTATAACAAAAAAATATGCCAGGACCGTGAGAGCACTATATTTTATAGTTGTTTTATAGTAGACCTAACGATAAATTTTTTTCAGTGTATGTATATTCAAAACTAGCTCGGAACGCATGCCCCGAGGCACTACTAACAGTTTCTTGCCACCCACGATACGAAATAGTTTGTCGTTTGCTACAGCGTAATCTTTTAGGCTCCTATCCCCCTCCTGAATGCGCGCTTTGAGATTGCGTAACTCTGAATCGGAATCTTGCGCCAATACTAATAAATCTTCTACGGTTTTTTCGTTAATTACGTTAACATCGAAACAACGGCTTAGAGAATCGACATGTGGCATCTGATCACCCTTCCTGTGCTGTATCTCGTAATCATATTCTTGGAGTTGCAGGCTCCATCTACAAATTTTTGCATTGATGCTCTTTTTCGCTAGTGTCTGCTTCAGAGCGATACAATCGGTTACAATTGTGAAGGGCTTACCTATTAAATATACTCTAAAACGCTCTAATGCTCTTACTATTGCTAATGTCTCGAGCTCGAAGCTATGGTACCGCCGTTCTGCATCTGTCGTTTTGGCACTAAAGTAGAATGTTGGGTGAAATTTCCCATCGTCTTGTCTTTGCAGCAGAACCGCACCGTAGCCTCGCGAACTCGCGTCGGTATGCAATTGTGTTTCTCTATTAAAGTCAAATATTTTAAGTACGGGCTCGCAAGATAATGCATTCTTTAATTGATCAAAGGCATGTAGTTGTTTTTCTTTAAATTCGAATTTAACATCCTTGCGCAGTAGCTCGGTCAGAGGTAGAGCTATAGTGGCATAGTCTTTTATAAATTTCCGAAAGTAGCTAGTTAATCCTAGAAAACTTTTTAACTGACGAGTCGTCTGCGGTGTTGGAAATGACTTTACTGCTACTGATTTAAGATCGCCTGGTCTAACTTCGTTACATTTAAGCTTATATCCTAAATATTCTAATTCGTTAGAGACAAACACGCACTTATCCACGCGAGGCTCTAAACCGTGATCATACATAATCTCGAGCACCTTTTCTACGGTTGCTACGTTCTCATCTATTGAATTACTTGCGATTAGAATGTCGTCGAAGAAAATAAATATTTTCTTCTCGTCAATTAGCTTTTTGAAAACATGCATAATGAATTCTGAAAATATCAGTGGGGAGTTTCGTAATCCAAACGGACAGACTCTAAATTCGTACTGATTACTGGCTATTATGAATGCGGTGTATTTAATCGAATCTTCATGTACAGGGACATGGAAAAATGCGTCCTTAAGATCGATCTGACTAAAGTATTTCTTATTTCCGGCTTCCGCAACCAAGTCGTCGATTCTTGGAATCGGACGATTTAACGGAGCTGTTATTCTGTTTATGTCGCGGTAATCAACGCAAAGCCTATATTCGCCGTTTTTCTTTTTCGCCAGCACGACAGGGCTAGCATATTCGGATCTACTCGGGCGAATATAGCCTTTGTGAAGCCAATCTTGAACAATATTTTCTATTACTTTTTCCTCGTAGATGGGAAAGCGTCGTGGTTGTGCTCTAATAATCTTATCACTACGTAACTCTATTTGTAATTTGACTGGGCTATTATCTAATTGTTTGGTTCTGTTACCGATACATGGGGTAAGAGCTTCTTCGATGCGGTTGCGTTGTTCGTTGGTCGTCAGTGGACCAAAGTTCAATTGTGGCTCTGGTTCTTCTATCTCGATCTGCATGATGGGGTGCTCAGTGCTGTGAGCGGTGTGGAAGCGTATGTGGTCGCCGTCCTCCGTCCAGGAGATCGAATCCAAAAACGGTTGTCCTAATATGACGTCAGCACTCATGACATTGTCTGGTACCACCGAGGCGGGAATACAAAATTCCTCTGCATCGATTTGCCCCCTGAGAGATACGACCGTGTCACTATTTACGGTTTGGTTGCCGAAGCCTCGTAGCGTCCTGTTCTCGGCAACGTGGTTGCTGGGGTCTGTAGGTGCGATGTGTTTATTTTTTATCAGGTTTAGCGCGCTACCCGTGTCCAGCAATGCTGTCAACGTATCTTCACCGATTTTAATGTCCTTGTAATATACTTTTGGATATTTTGCTATTTCATACGTGTTGATATGCATTATATTTGTGTTGGTGCTACTCACATTTTCGCCTGATGTTCTTACTTGTCCATTGGCTGCGGTACAGAGGTTTGCTTTGTGACCAGGTTGATTGCATTTGAAACAATGGATGGTGGTTCCACGTTCACGGGTGCTGGTCGAGGTTCTCGGTTTTTCTGTTGGCTGCCCGGACTTGGCTGTTTCGTGTTGTGTTTTGAAAAAGCAGTCATCGCTGTTATGGTTCGTCTTCTTACAGTACAGGCATCTTCGTCCGCTTGATGTTGTTGTTGATGCTGTTACTGGTGTCATTCCGTTGCGTTGATTTGTTCTGGTACACTCAATGGAGTTTGAAATTCCCTTAACAGCTTTGAATAATCCGTCTAACGTTTCATGATTCCCTGCCGCCAACTGTATTCGTACAGTGAAATTTTCGATTCCTCTAATAATGTGTGATATTATTTCTTCGTCAGATAGGTTAGCTCTCCTTGCCAAATTTAGCTTATCGATATAGTAATCTTCCAATCTCTCGTCCTTCTTCCACAATCGCGCTCGAAAGTTCTCCATCAGCTTGGCAATATTTTTCACTTCACCAAACATGTCTTTAAGTCGTGACACAAGGTCACTCCAAGATAAACACCACAACTCTTCCTGGCTATCGTACCAACGTTTAACCGATTTTTCAAATTTGTTCGTTGCAAGCATTTTAATTGTCTCCTCCGATACATTATACACTAGTTGAATGGATTGAATTTTTCTTAGCCATGTCTCCAAGGAGATGTTGTCATTATAGCTAAAACCGAACGATGGTATTTGCGCGGCGATCTCGCTATATGGCAGCCTGCCCGAATTTCTGGTCTCCGGGTGATCCGTACGCGCCGTTCCTTGCGTTACTTCGATTAGTTTTTCTCTCAACTGTGTAATTTCTTTGTCGCGTGTTTCAATTAAGCGTGTCATTTGTGATACTTGCATTAGTACGATCTCTAGTGTTTTTTGAAATTTGGTCTGGTCTTCGCGTTGTCTCCGCGTAATCGAATCAAGATTTTTCACGTATTCGTCCATTTGTCACTTCACCCGTGTATCTGGTAACGGTTTTAGTCTTCGAATTCCGATGTATTTTCTTAGATATTATTTTATTATTCACTTATTTTGATTTTACTTAAGTCTTGTTTTTTTTTTTTTTTTTTTAGAGTCTTCGTTGTACGCGTCTGGCTACGTTCAGCGAATATCCCACTTCTGAACTGTAGGGATTCGGTGTCAGGATGAGCTAATAGGCCGTTATGTCTTAATGTCTTTCTTTATTTTAATCTTTGCGTTTATACAATCGTCAGGTACACGTGTTGTCACTAGCCTAGTTCGTTCCCGAATCCGAGGCATCGACTTCGGTTAGTGAGGATTAGCCCCACTATGTAGCCATACAATGCGTAGCTGTTATGAGTCTATCAATATTGACGGAGCGTATTCCTTTCGATGCCAGACGTTGAGGAAAAAATTATCAAAAATTAGAAAAAATAGGACGAGCAGCTACATCCGGTTGGGCGGTCGAAAATTAATTGAAAAATCGAAAATAAATTCTCACGTCCAGAGTTGTCGGATGTGGATGTTAATATTGACGGAGCGTATTCCTTCCGATGCCAGACGATGAGGAAAAAATTATCGAAGATTAGAAAAAATAGGACGAGCAGCTACATCCGGTTGGGTGGTCGAAAATTAATTAAAAAATCGAAAATAAATTCTCACGTCCAGAGTTTTCGGATGTGGATGTTAATATTGACGAAGCGTATTCCTTCCGATGCCAGACGATGAGGAAAGAATTATCGAAAAGGAGAAAAAATAGGACGAGCAGCTACATCCGGTTGAGTGGTCGAAAATTAATTACAAAATCGAAAATAAATTCTCACGTCCAGAATTTTCGGATGTGGATGTTAATATTGACGGAGCGTATTCCTTACGATGCCAGACGTTGAGGAAAAAATTAGAAAAAATAGGACGAGCAGCTACATCCGGTTGGGTGGTCGAAAATTATTTAAAAAATGGAAAATAAATTCTCACGTCCGGAATTCTTGGATGTGGATGTGAATATTGACGGAGCGTATTCCTTTCGATGCCAGACGTTGAGGAGAAAATTATCAAAAATTAGAAGAAATAGGACGAGCAGCTACATCCGATTGGGCGGTCGAAAATTAATTGAAAAATCGAAAATAAATTCTCAAGTCCAGAGTTTTCGGATGTGGATGTTAATATTGACGGAGCGTATTCCTTCCGATGACAGACGATGAGGGAAAAATTATCAAAAATTAGAAAAAATAGGACGAGCAGCTACATCCGGTTGGGTGGTCGAAAATTAATTAAAAAATCGAAAATGAATTCTCACGTCCAGAATTTTCGGATGTGGATGTTAATATTGACGGAGCGTATTCCTTTCGATGCCAGACGTTGAGGAAAAAATTATCAAAAATTAGAAAAAATAGGACGAGCAGCTACATCCGGTTGGGTGGTCGAAAATTAATTAAAAAATCGAAAATAAATTCTCACGTCCAGAGTTTTCGGATGTGGATGTTAATATTGACGGAACGTATTTCTTTCGATGCCAGACGTTGTGGAAAAAATTATCAAAAATTAGAAAAAATAGGACGAGCAGCTACATCCGGTTGGGTGGTCGAAAATCAATCAAAAAATCGAAAATAAATTCTCACGTCCGGAATTCTTGGATGTGGATGTGAATATTGACGGAGCGTATTCCTCTCGATGCCAGACGTTGAGGAAAAAATTATCAAAAATTAGAAAAAATAGGACGAGCAGCTACATCCGGTTTGGTGGTCGAAAATTAATTAAAAAATCGAAAATAAATTCTCACGTCCGGAATTCTTGGATGTGGATGTTAATATTGACGGAGCGTATTCCTTCCGACGCCAGACGTTGAGAAAAAAATTATCAAAAATTAGAAAAAATAGGACGAGCAGCTACATCCGGTTGGGTGGTCGAAAATTAATTAAAAAATCGAAAATAAATTCTCACGTCCAGAGTTTTCGGATGTGGATGTTAATATTGACGGAGCGTATTCCTTTCGATGCCAGACGTTAGGGAAAAAATTATCTGAAATCAGAAAAAATAGGACGAGCAGCTACATCCGGTTGGGTGGTCGAAAATTAATTAAAAAATCGAAAATAAATTCTCACGTCCGGAATTCTTGGATGTGGATGTGAATATTGACGAAGCGTATTCCTTTCGATGCCACACGTTGAGGAAAAAATTATCAAAAATTAGAAAAAATAGGACGAGCAGCTACATCCGGTTGGGTGGTCGAAAATTAATTAAAAAATCGAAAATAAATTCTCGAGTCCGGAATTCTTGGATGTGGATGTTGATATTGACGGTGCGTATTCCTTCCGACGCCATACGTTAAGGAAAAAATTATCAAAAATTAGAAAAAATAGGACGAGCAGCTACATCCGGTGGGTGGTCGAAAATTAATTAAAAAATCGAAAATGAATTCTCACGTCCGGAATTCTTGGATGTGGATGTTAATATTGACGGAGCGTATTCCTTCCGACGCCAGACGTTGAGGAAAAAATTATCAAAAATTAGAAAAAATAGGACGAGCAGCTACATCCGGTTGGGTGGTCGAAAATTAATTAAAAAATCGAAAATAAATTCTCACGTCCGGAATTCTTGGATGTGGATGTTAATACTGACGGAGCGTATTCCTTCCGACGCCAGACGTTGAGGAAAAAATTATCAAAAATTAGAAAAAATAGGACGAGCAGCTACATCCGGTTGGGTGGTCGAAAATTAATTAAAAAATCGAAAATAAATTCTCACGTCCAGAGTTTTCGGATGTGGATGTTAATATTGACGTAGCGTATTCCTTCCGATGCCAGACGTTAGGGAAAAAATTATCTAAAATTAGAAAAAATAGGACGAGCAGCTACATCCGGTTGGATGGTCGAAAATTAATTAAAAAATCGAAAATAAATTCCCACGTCCAGAGTTTTCGAAAGTGGATGTTAATATTGACGGAGCGTATTCCTTTCGATGCCAGACGTTAGAGAACAAATTATCAAACATGAGAAAAAATAGGACGAGCAGCTACATCCGGTTGGGTGGTCGAAAATTAATTAAAAAATCGAAAATAAATTCTCACGTCCGGAATTCTTGGATGTGGATGTGAATATTGACGGAGCGTATTCCTTTCGATGCCAGACGTTAAGGAAAAAATTATCAAAAATTAGAAAAAATAGGACGAGCAGCTACATCCGGTTTGGTGGTCGAAAATTAATTAAAAAATCGAAAATAAATTCTCGAGTCCGGAATTCTCGGATGTGGATGTTAATATTGACGGAGCGTATTCCTTCCGACGCCAGACGTTCAGGAAAAAATTATCAAAAATTAGAAAAAATAGGACGAGCAGCTACATCCGGTGGGTGGTCGAAAATTAATTAAAAAATCGAAAATAAATTCTCACGTCCGGAATTTTTGGATGTGGATGTGAATATTGACGAAGCGTATTCCTTCCGATGCCAGACGTTGAGGAAAAAATTATCAAAAATTAGAAAAAATAGGACGAGCAGCTACATCCGGTTGGGTGGTCGAAAATTAATTAAAAAAGGATGTGGATGTGAATATTGACGGAGCGTATTCCTTTCGATGCCAGACGTTGAGGAAAAAATTATCAAAAATTAGAAAAAATAGGACGAGCAGCTACATCCGGTTGGGTGGTCGAAAATTAATTAAAAAATCGAAAATAAATTCTCACGTCCAGAGTTTTCGGATGTGGATGTTAATATTGACGGAACGTATTCCTTTCAATGCCAGACGTTAGGGAAAAAATTATCAAAAATTAGAAAAAATAGGACGAGCAGCTACATCCGGTTGGGTGGTCGAAAATCAATCAAAAAATCGAAAATAAATTCTCACGTCCGGAATTCTTGGATGTGGATGTGAATATTGACGAAGCGTATTCCTTTCGATGCCAGACGTTGAGGAAAAAATTATCAAAAATTAGAAAAAAATAGGACGAGCAGCTACATCCGGTTGGGTGGTCGAAAATTAATTAAAAAATCGAAAATAAATTCTCACGTCCAGAGTTTTCGGATGTGGATGTTAATATTGACGGAGCGTATTCCTTCCGATGCCAGACGATGAGGAAAAAATTATCGAAAAGGAGAAAAAATAGGACGAGCAGCTACATCCGGTTTGGTGGTCGAAAATTAATTGAAAAATCGAAAATAAATTCTCACGTCCAGAATTTCCGGATGTGGATGTTAATATTGACGGAGCGTATTCCTTTCGATGCCAGACGTTGAGGAAAAAATTATCAAAAATTAGAAAAAATAGGACGAGCAGCTACATCCGGTTGGGTGGTCGAAAATTAATTAGAAAATCGAAAATAAATTCTCACGTCCGGAATTCTTGGATGTGGATGTGAATATTGACGGAGCGTATTCCTTCCGATGCCAGACGTTGAGGAAAAAATTATCAAAAATTAGAAAAAATAGGACGAGCAGCTACATCCGGTTTGGTGGTCGAAAATTAATTAAAAAATCGAAAATAAATTCTCAAGTCCGGAATTCTCGGATGTGGATGTTAATATTGACGGAGCGTATTCCTTCCGACGCCAGACGTTAAGGAAAAAATTATCAAAAATTAGAAAAAATAGGACGAGCAGCTACATCCGGTGGGTGGTCGAAAATTAATTAAAAAATCGAAAATAAATTCTCACGTCCGGAATTTTTGGATGTGGATGTGAATATTGACGGAGCGTATTCCTTCCGATGCCAGACGTTGAGGGAAAAATTATCAAAAATTAGAAAAAATAGGACGAGCAGCTACATCCGGTTGGGTGGTCGAAAATTAATTAAAAAAGGATGTGGATGTTAATATTGACGGAGCGTATTCCTTTCGATGCCAGACGTTGAGGAAAAAATTATCAAAAATTAGAAAAAATAGGACGAGCAGCTACATCCGGTTGGGTGGTCGAAAATTAATGAGAAAATCGAAAATAAATTCTCACGTCCGGAATTCTTGGATGTGGATGTAAATATTGACGAAGCGAATTCCTTTCGATGCCAGACGTTGAGGAAAAAATTATCGAAAATTAGAAAAAATAGGACGAGCAGCTACATCCGGTTGGGTGGTCGAAAATTAATTAAAAAATCGAAAATAAATTCTCACGTCCGGAATTCGTGGATGTGGATGTGAATATTGACGGAGCGTATTCCTTCCGATGCCAGACGTTGAGGAAAAAATTATCAAGAATTAGAAAAAATAGGACGAGCAGCTACATCCGGTTGGGTGGTCGAAAATTAATTAAAAAAGGATGTGGATGTGAATATTGACGGAGCGTATTCCTTTCGATGCCAGACGTTGAGGAAAAAATTATCAAAAATTAGAAAAAATAGGACGAGCAGCTACATCCGGTTGGGTGGTCGAAAATTAATTAAAAAATCGAAAATAAATTCTCACGTCCAGAGTTTTCGGATGTGGATGTTAATATTGACGGAGCGTATTCCTTTCGATGCCAGACGATGAGAAAAAAATTATCGAAAAGGAGAAAAAATAGGACGAGCAGCTACATCCGGTTGGGTGGTCGAAAATTAATTGAAAAATCGAAAATAAATTCTCACGTCCAGAATTTCCGGATGTGGATGTTAATATTGACGAAGCGTATGCCTTTCGATGCTAGACGATGAGGAAAAAATTATCGAAACAGAGAAAAAATAGGACGAGCAGCTACATCCGGTTGGGTGGTCGAAAATTAATTGAAAAATCGAAAATAAATTCTCACGTCCAGAATTTCCGGACGTGGATGTTAATATTGACGGAGCGTATTCCTTCCGATGCCAGACGTTGAGGAAAAAATTATCAAAAATTAGAAAAAATAGGACGAGCGGCTACATCCGGTTGGGTGGTCGAAAATTAATTAAAAAATCGAAAATAAATTCTCACGTCCGGAATTCTTGGATGTGGATGTTAATACTGACGGAGCGTATTCCTTCCGACGCCAGACGTTGAGGAAAAAATTATCAAAAATTAGAAAAAATAGGACGAGCAGCTACATCCGGTTGGGTGGTCGAAAATTAATTAAAAAATCGAAAATAAATTCTCACGTCCAGAATTTTCGGATGTGGATGTTAATATTGACGGAGCGTAGTCCTTTCGATGCCAGACGTTAGGGAAAAAATTATCAAAAATTAGAAAAAATAGGACGAGCAGCTACATCCGGTTGGGTGGTCGAAAATTAATTAAAAAATCGAAAATGAATTCTCACGTCCGGAATTCTTGAATGTGGATGTGAATATTGACGGAGCGTATTCCTTTCGATGCCAGACGTTGAGGAAAAAATTATCAAAAATTAGAAACAATAGGACGAGCAGCTACATCCGGTTGGGCGGTCGAAAATTAATTGAAAAATCGAAAATAAATTCTCACGTCCAGAGTTGTCGGATGTGGATGTTAATATTGACGGAGCGTATTCCTTCCGATGCCAGACGATGAGGAAAAAATTATCGAAGATTAGAAAAAATAGGACGAGCAGCTACATCCGGTTGGGTGGTCGAAAATTAATTAAAAAATCGAAAATAAATTCTCACGTCCAGAGTTTTCGGATGTGGATGTTAATATTGACGAAGCGTATTCCTTCCGATGCCAGACGATGAGGAAAAAATTATCGAAAAGGAGAAAAAATAGGACGAGCAGCTACATCCGGTTGAGTGGTCGAAAATTAATTACAAAATAGAAAATAAATTCTCACGTCCAGAATTTTCGGATGTGGATGTTAATATTGACGAAGCGTATTCCTTACGATGCCAGACGTTGAGGAAAAAATCAGAAAAAATAGGACGAGCAGCTACATCCGGTTGGGTGGTCGAAAATTAATTAAAAAATGGAAAATAAATTCTCACGTCCGGAATTCTTGGATGTGGATGTGAATATTGACGGAGCGTATTCCTTCCGATGCCAGACGTTGAGGAGAAAATTATCAAAAATTAGAAGAAATAGGACGAGCAGCTACATCCGATTGGGCGGTCGAAAATTAATTGAAAAATCGAAAATAAATTCTCAAGTCCAGAGTTTTCGGATGTGGATGTTAATATTGACGGAGCGTATTCCTTTCGATTCCAGACGTTGAGGAGAAAATTAGAAAAAATTAGAAAAAATAGGACGAGCAGCTACATCCGGTTGGGTGGTCGAAAATTAATTAAAAAATCGAAAATAAATTCTCACGTCCGGAATTCTTGGATGTGGATGTGAATATTGACGGAGCGTATTTCTTTCGATGCTAGACGTTGAGGAAAAAATTATCAAAAATTAGAAAAAATAGGACGAGCAGCTACATCCGGTTGGGTGGTCGAAAATTAATTAAAAAATCGAAAATAAAATCTCACGTCCGGAATTCTTGGATGTGGATGTTAATATTGACGGAGCGTATTCCTTACGATGCCAGACGTTGAGGAAAAAATTAGAAAAAATAGGACGAGCAGCTACATCCGGTTGGGTGGTCGAAAATTAATTAAAAAATGGAAAATAAATTCTCACGTCCGGAATTCTTGGATGTGGATGTGAATATTGACGGAGCGTATTCCTTTCGATGCCAGACGTTGAGGAGAAAATTATCAAAAATTAGAAGAAATAGGACGAGCAGCTACATCCGATTGGGCGGTCGAAAATTAATTGAAAAATCGAAAATAAATTCTCAAGTCCAGAGTTTTCGGATGTGGATGTTAATATTGACGGAGCGTATTCCTTCCGATGACAGACGATGAGGGAAAAATTATCAAAAATTAGAAAAAATAGGACGAGCAGCTACATCCGGTTGGGTGGTCGAAAATTAATTAAAAAATCGAAAATGAATTCTCACGTCCAGAATTTTCGGATGTGGATGTTAATATTGACGGAGCGTATTCCTTTCGATGCCAGACGTTAGGGAAAAAATTATCAAAAATTAGAAAAAATAGGACGAGCAGCTACATCCGGCTGGGTGGTCGAAAATTAATTAAAAAATCGAAAATAAATTCTCACGTCCGGAATTCTTGGATGTGGATGTGAATATTGACGAAGCGTATTCCTTTCGATGCCAGACGTTGAGGAAAAAATTATCAAAAATTAGAAAAAATAGGACGAGCAGCTACATCCGGTTGGGCGGTCGAAAATTAATTAAAAAATCGAAAATAAATTCTCACGTCCAGAGTTTTCGGATGTGGATGTGAATATTGACGGAGCGTATTCCTTCCGATGCCAGACGTTGAGGAAAAAATTATCAAAAATTAGAAGAAATAGGACGAGCAGCTACATCCGATTGGGTGGTCGAAAATTAATTGAAAAATCGAAAATAAATTCTCACGTCCAGAATTTTCGGATGTGGATGTTAATATTGACGGAGCGTGTTCCTTTCGATTCCAGACGTTGAGGAGAAAATTAGAAAAAATTAGAAAAAATAGGAGGAGCAGCTACATCGGTTGGGTGGTCGAAAATTAATTAAAAAATCGAAAATAAATTCTCACGTCCGGAATTCTTGGATGTGGATGTTAATATTGACGGAGCGTATTCCTTCCGCCGCCAGACGTTGAGGAAAAAATTATCAAAAATTAGAAAAAATAGGACGAGCAGCTACATCCGGTTGGGTGGTCGAAAATTAATTGAAAAATCGAAAATAAATTCGCACGTCCAGAATTTTCGGATGTGGATGTTAATATTGACGGAGCGTATTCCTTTCGATTCCAGACGTTGAGGAGAAAATTAGAAGAAATTAGAAAAAATAGGACGAGCAGCTACATCCGGTTGGGTGGTCGAAAATTAATTAAAAAATCGAAAATAAATTCTCACGTCCGGAATTCTTATATGTGGAAGTTATTATTGACGGAGCGTATTCCTTCCGACGCCAGACGTTGAGGAAAAAATTATCAAAAATTAGAAAAAATAGGACGAGCAGCTACATCCGGTTGGGTGGTCGAAAATTAATTGAAAAATCGAAAATAAATTCTCACGTCCAGAATTTTCGGATGTGGATGTTAATATTGACGGAGCGTATTCCTTTCGATTCCAGACGTTGAGGAGAAAATTAGAAAAAATTAGAAAAAATAGGACGAGCAGCTACATCCGGTTGGGTGGTCGAAAATTAATTAAAAAATCTAAAATAAATTCTCACGTCCGGAATTCTTGGATGTGGATGTGAATATTGACGGAGCGTATTTCTTTCGATGCTAGACGTTGAGGAAAAAATTATCAAAAATTAGAAAAAATAGGACGAGCAGCTACATCCGGTTGGGTGGTCGAAAATTAATTAAAAAATCAAAAATAAAATCTCACGTCCGGAATTCTTGGATGTGGATGTTATTATTGACGGAGCGTATTCCTTCCGATGCCAGACGTTGAGGAAAAAATTATCAAAAATTAGAAAAAATAGGACGAGCAGCTACATCCGGTTGGGTGGTCGAAAATTAATTGAAAAATCGAAAATAAATTCTCACGTCCAGAATTTTCGGATGTGGATGTTAATATTGACGAAGCGTATTCCTTCCGCCGCCAGACGTTGAGGAAAAAATTATCAAAAATTAGAAAAAATAGGACGAGCAGCTACATCCGGTTGGGTGGTCGAAAATTAATTGAAAAATCGAAAATAAATTCTCAGGTCCAGAATTTTCGGATGTGGATGTTAATATTGACGGAGCGTATTCCTTTCGATTCCAGACGTTGAGGAGAAAATTAGAAGAAATTAGAAAAAATAGGACGAGCAGCTACATCCGGTTGGGTGGTCGAAAATTAATTAAAAAATCGAAAATAAATTCTCACGTCCGGAATTCTTATATGTGGATATTAATATTGACGGAGCGTATTCCTTTCGATGCCAGACGTTGAGGAGAAAATTATAAAAAATTAGAAAAAATAGGTCGAGCAGCTACATCCGGTTGGGTGGTCGAAAATTAATTAAAAAATCGTAAATAAATTCTCACGTCCGGAATTCTTGGATGTGGATGTTAATATTGACGTAGCGTATTCCTTTCGACGCCAGACGTTGAGGAAAAAATTATCAAAAATTAGAAAAAATAGGACGAGCAGCTACATCCGGTTGGGTGGTCGAAAATTAATTAAAAAATCGAAAATAAATTCTCACGTCCGGAATTCTTGGATGTGGATGTTAATATTGACGGAACGTATTCCTTTCGATCCAAGACGTTAGGGAAAAAATTATCAAAAATTAGGAAAAATAGGACGAGCAGCTACATCCGGTTGGGTGGTCGAAAATTAATTAAAAAATCGAAAATAAATTCTCACGTCCGGAATTCTTGGATGTGGATGTTAATATTGACGGAGCGTATTCCTTACGATGCCAGACGTTGAGGAAAAAATTATCAAAAATTAGAAAAAATAGGACGAGCAGCTACATCCGGTTGGGTGGTCGAAAATTAATTAAAAAATCAAAAATAAAATCTCACGTCCGGAATTCTTGGATGTGGATGTTATTATTGACGGAGCGTATTCCTTCCGACGCCAGACGTTGAGGAAAAAATTATCAAAAATTAGAAAAAATAGGACGAGCAGCTACATCCGGTTGGGTGGTCGAAAATTAATTAAAAAAGGATGTGGATGTGAATATTGACGGAGCGTATTCCTTTCGATTCCAGACGTTGAGGAAAAAATTATCAAAAATTAGAAAAAATAGGACGAGCAGCTACATCCGGTTGGGTGGTCGAAAATTAATTAAAAAATCGAAAATAAATTCTCACGTCCAGAGTTTTCGGATAAGGATGTTAATATTGACGGAACGAATTCCTTTCAATGCCAGACGTTAGGGAAAAAATTATCAAAAATTAGAAAAAATAGGACGAGCAGCTACATCCGGTTGGGTGGTCGAAAATTAATTGAAAAATCGAAAATAAATTCTCACGTCCAGAATTTCCGGATGTGGATGTTAATATTGACGAAGCGTATGCCTTTCGATGCTAGACGATGAGGAAAAAATTATCGAAACAGAGAAAAAATAGGACGAGCAGCTACATCCGGTTGGGTGGTCGAAAATTAATTGAAAAATCGAAAATAAATTCTCACGTCCAGAATTTCCGGACGTGGATGTTAATATTGACGGAGCGTATTCCTTCCGATGCCAGACGTTGAGGAAAAAATTATCAAAAATTAGAAAAAATAGGACGAGCGGCTACATCCGGTTGGGTGGTCGAAAATTAATTAAAAAATCGAAAATAAATTCTCACGTCCGGAATTCTTGGATGTGGATGTTAATACTGACGGAGCGTATTCCTTCCGACGCCAGACGTTGAGGAAAAAATTATCAAAAATTAGAAAAAATAGGACGAGCAGCTACATCCGGTTGGGTGGTCGAAAATTAATTAAAAAATCGAAAATAAATTCTCACGTCCAGAATTTTCGGATGTGGATGTTAATATTGACGGAGCGTAGTCCTTTCGATGCCAGACGTTAGGGAAAAAATTATCAAGAATTAGAAAAAATAGGACGAGCAGCTACATCCGGTTGGGTGGTCGAAAATTAATTAAAAAATCGAAAATGAATTCTCACGTCCGGAATTCTTGAATGTGGATGTGAATATTGACGGAGCGTATTCCTTTCGATGCCAGACGTTGAGGAAAAAATTATCAAAAATTAGAAAAAATAGGACGAGCAGCTACATCCGGTTGGGCGGTCGAAAATTAATTGAAAAATCGAAAATAAATTCTCACGTCCAGAGTTGTCGGATGTGGATGTTAATATTGACGGAGCGTATTCCTTCCGATGCCAGACGATGAGGAAAAAATTATCGAAGATTAGAAAAAATAGGACGAGCAGCTACATCCGGTTGGGTGGTCGAAAATTAATTAAAAAATCGAAAATAAATTCTCACGTCCAGAGTTTTCGGATGTGGATGTTAATATTGACGAAGCGTATTCCTTCCGATGCCAGACGATGAGGAAAAAATTATCGAAAAGGAGAAAAAATAGGACGAGCAGCTACATCCGGTTGAGTGGTCGAAAATTAATTACAAAATAGAAAATAAATTCTCACGTCCAGAATTTTCGGATGTGGATGTTAATATTGACGAAGCGTATTCCTTACGATGCCAGACGTTGAGGAAAAAATCAGAAAAAATAGGACGAGCAGCTACATCCGGTTGGGTGGTCGAAAATTAATTAAAAAATGGAAAATAAATTCTCACGTCCGGAATTCTTGGATGTGGATGTGAATATTGACGGAGCGTATTCCTTCCGATGCCAGACGTTAAGGAAAAAATTATCAAAAATTAGAAAAAATAGGACGAGCAGCTACATCCGGTTGGGCGGTCGAAAATTAATTGAAAAATCGAAAATAAATTCTCACGTCCAGAATTTCCGGATGTGGATGTTAATATCGACGAAGCGTATTCCTCCCGATGCCAGATGATGAGGAAAAAATTATCGAAAAAGAGAAAAAATAGGACGAGCAGCTACATCCGGTTGGGTGGTCGAAAATTAATTGAAAAATCGAAAATAAATTCTCACGTCCAGAATTTCCGGACGTGGATGTAAATATTGATGGAGCGTATTCCTTCCGATGCCAGACGTTGAGGAAAAAATTATCAAAAATTAGAAAAAATAGGACGAGCAGCTACATCCGGTTAGGTGGTCGAAAATTAATTAAAAAATCGCAAATAAATTCTCACGTCCGGAATTCTTGGATGTGGATGTGAATATTGACGCAGCGAATTCCTTTCGATGCCAGACGTTGAGGAAAAAATGATCAAAAATTAGAAAAAATAGGACGAGCAGCTACATCCGGTTGGGTGGTCGAAAATTAATTAAAAAATCGAAAATAAATTCTCACGTCCGGAATTCTTGGATGTGGATGTGAATATTGACGAAGCGTATTCCTTTCGATGCCAGACGTTGAGGAAAAAATTATCAAAAATTAGAAAAAATAGGACGAGCAGCTACATCCGGTTGGGTGGTCGAAAATTAATTAAAAAATCGAAAATAAATTCTCACGTCCAGAGTTTTCGGATGTGGATGTTAATATTGACGGAGCGTATTCCTTTCGATGCCAGACGATGAGGAAAAAATTATCGAAAAGGAGAAAAAATAGGACGAGCAGCTACATCCGGTTGGGTGGTCGAAAATTAATTGAAAAATCGAAAATAAATTCTCACGTCCAGAATTTCCGGATGTGGATGTTAATATTGACGAAGCGTATTCCTTTCGATGCCAGACGATGAGGAAAAAATTATCGAAAAAGAGAAAAAATAGGACGAGCAGCTACATCCGGTTGGGTGGTCGAAAATTAATTGAAAAATCGAAAATAAATTCTCACGTCCAGAATTTCCGGACGTGGATGTTAATATTGACGGAGCGTATTCCTTCCGATGCCAGACGTTGAGGAAAAAATTATCAAAAATTAGAAAAAATAGGACGAGCAGCTACATCCGGTTGGGTGGTCGAAAATTAATTAAAAAATCGAAAATAAATTCTCACGTCCGGAATTCTTGGATGTGGATGTGAATATTGACGGAGCGAATTCCTTCCGATGCCAGACGTTGAGGAAAAAATTATCAAAAATTAGAAAAAATAGGACGAGCAGCTACATCCGGTTGGGTGTCGAAAATTAATTAAAAAATCGAAAATAAATTCTCACGTCCAGAGTTTTCGGATGTGGATTTTAACATTGACGGAGCGTATTCCTTTCGATGCCAGACGTTAGGGAAAAAATTATCAAAAATTAGAAAAAATAGGACGAGCAGCTACATCCGGTTGGGTGGTCGAAAATTTATTAAAAAATCGAAAATAAATTCTCACGTCCGGAATTCTTGGATGTGGATGTGAATATTGACGGAGCGTATTCCTTTCGATGCCAGACGTTGAGGAAAAAATTATCAAAAATTAGAAAAAATAGGACGAGCAGCTACATCCGGTTGGGTGGTCGGAAATTAATTAAAAAATCGAAAATAAATTCTCACGTCCGGAATTCTTGGATGTGGATGTGAATATTGACGGAGCGTATTTCTTTCGATGCCAGACGTTGAGGAAAAAATTATCAAAAATTAGAAAAAATAGGACGAGCAGCTACATCCAGACAATATTCTTCTATATAATCGACAGTCTTTTGAGCGAAGGTTGTATCAGTTTTCCTAAGAGGATTACTAGATCTAAATAAGCAATGACTAACGCTAACTTCAACGGTTACTGGCCTCAAAGTTCTAATCTGTAGTGTACCGTGTACGTCTGTGAAGGGATATCAGAGAATCCAACCAAATCTTCCTCACGATACCTGTTTCAAAAGGTAGGTAAAAAATTTACGAAATTGAATTTCTTATTGTGTTATATTATACGTTATGTGACAATTATTAAACACTACGGGTGCTTCTGCCGCAAGTGCTCTCTGCGCCACCTTGGCTGCTTTAATCGCCGCTCGCTTTCGAATGCGGCTCTTTTGTCGAGAGCGTGCCAGCGCCCCCTTCCCTGGATTTCCTCGCATTTTTGGATCTCGCTCTAGCAATGAACAA
Organism: Macrophya alboannulata; assembly: GCA_949628255.1. Lineage (NCBI taxonomy): Eukaryota > Metazoa > Arthropoda > Insecta > Hymenoptera > Tenthredinidae > Macrophya > Macrophya alboannulata. The sequence continues at coordinate 11,356,665 of OX451212.1, read as the reverse complement.
TAATTTTGACAGTTACATATTTATCCCGACACTGCGACACGTGCACCAACGAGCCTCAGTATTTTCTATGCGAATGAAATTTTTTTTTCAACGTGGGGTGGTTTTCCGATGACAAAAAAAGTGCTGGTGGAAAACGAAATCATTCTATTGCAAAGATTAAATTATTTATTTGAAAATATCTGATCCATTCTCCACTACTAATCTTGTGGTCCTTTTGGTTTTTTATTAATTCTCTTTGTCGAATGAGATAGTGAACGGAAACTAATCGTGCGGTTCCAAATTGTTCACATTCTCATATGAACAATTCGGATTTCGCAATAAAAGGATTCCATTTTTCAGCCCCCTGTTTTTTATCTGAAAATCAGCCCCCGTTGAAACAAAGAAAATTCACTTGAATGGAAAATACTAAGGCTCGTCGTTGCACGTGCTCCCATTGATGTAGGGGCTCCAAACTTTAGACACATTCTTTCTTTGACTTATTTGGAACAAATTTGGGGGCATCATGATGAAATTTTTTTCTTATGCCATGGGCGTGAACTGAAACTTTTCGCCCGCGGGTGATCGAAAGCGACTGAGGGCCGGCCGCGCGATCACTCAAGGGTGTGATGGAATCTACGTCCGCGCGGCGGTGCTAATATGATTGGCGTGAAGTGCATATAACGCTTTTTCCGACCTTGTTTTAGGCGGGTCCGACTTCACGCCACATATCAAGATCAAAAAAGCGTACCTTACGCCCACTATGACGAAAATAACAATTCACCCCAAATTGAAGACCACCCTAATATTTTTGGTTTATAATGACGCAACAAGATTGCAAAGTGTCAGATGTTGTGGTAGACTCACTCTTCTGTTCGGCTGACGTGTTTTCCACCATGACCGTATTGGAAGCGTCCTCGGATGCCGCAGCATTGGATGCAATTGGGGTGGCGTCTACAGGATGGGCATACACGGTACCAAATATAATTCGAATAACCAGTCGAAGAATCTCACTAGGTATGATGTCGCTTTTAACCTTATAGCACTCGCGTTGGAGCGTTGTTAAACAGTACTCGTGTGATAATTATTAATGCTCAAAATCAATGTAAGATCAACAAAAGGCATCGTTGTGTACTTACTGACTAGGAGAGGTCAAGGGTTAGGGCGCATGGATTTTGTTCAAACTTGGAGAGGTGTTTCTTTGGCCCAAAATATTAGCCCTCTGATCTTCAATTCCATCTCATAGGCCTTTCTTTTCCTGACGAATATTATTATTGTGCAATTTATTGGTTCTCCGCCGTAGCTTTAGATTGATGCAGCGAACTTGAATATATCACTGATACCTTTTCATTCGAGCATGAAAATGAATATTCAACACGTTAATTTACCATATCATTTTTTTTTTTTTCTCATTTATTTTTTTTTTTCAATGATTTTTTTTCATATCTTCTACTTATCACCTAGTCATATAAAACATCACTGCTAACTCTACGCATTTACTGTATAGGGCAGTACTGCTCCTTGATTACTAATAATAAAATAAAAATATTTGAAGTTTGGTACCGCAGAAAACCAGCTAGTGAATATCACACGTGGCAGCGATGAAAAAATACCTTTGCAATAGATTAGCGTAATGAAATTAGAGCGTACCGATTAACACATATGGAGTGAATGCGTAGAGTTAGCAGTGATGTTTTATATGACTAGGTGATAAGTAGAAGATATGAAAAAAAAATCATTGAAAAAAAAAAATAAATGAAAAAAAAAAAATAAAAAAAAAATAAAAAATGATATGGTAAATTAACGTGAGTAGATATAATATGGGGATTCTGGAACAGCCGCCAGAGGCGCTGCAGTCGTGGGTTACCGACAGTCGGTAACTTGCCGATTGTTGAGTGGGTAAGTTACCATCCGATTTTCTGTATTACCGATCTCGCCGATCTGCCGCCAGAGGCGCTGCGGTGGTGTTACCATCCGATTTTCTGCATTACCGATCTCAGACTGCCGATTTTCTGCAATACCGATCTCAGAATTCCGATTTTCTGCACTACCGATCTGAGAGCGGATATGTTATCTGTCGATTTTGCGTCATGCGGGGGCGCCACTGCCGATTCGCGGGCAGGTATGTTACCATCCGATTGCCGATTATCCGATTTTCCGACCTTACCGATCCGCGAGCTGGTCTGAAATTATCCGATTTTCTGCAACCTTACCGATCTACGGCCTTAGCGATCTGTGAGCTGGTCTGTTATCAACCGATTTCCGCCGTCAGATGGTGCGCACGTCAGTTTCTATTTATCGAGCGAATACGAATCTTTTCAGCCGCAATCATACTAAATATAAGAAAAAAGTTTTCTCCCCGACGAGGGTTCGAACCTCGGTTACCCAACCCGATGCATAGTGGTCGACCAATGAAATTTCTCACACCCACCGTGTCGTAAAAGGTTCGGCCAATAGCGTGAGGGTCTTTTCTTTTGAAGAAAGATTTTGACACCATGCTGTTAGCGTAACAGCCAATAGGTTGGATATTCGACTGAGAAAAAATTGTGGGGCAGGGGGAGGATTTCAAGAAACTGACCCACAGTGGGGGTGTATATTGAGCCAATGATCAGTTTGCATTCCACAACGATCTAGTGTATACGAAACCGCAACATTAGAAGGGTGAAGAAAAAAAGTCATGGACGGTAAAATGTACGCGGAACTTCTTGAGATGATGGAAAATGCTTACGCCTTGCTACGCACACTGAGCCCTGGACCGATCAGCAAAGATATTATTTCCCGTTGGTGCGATATCGGTCTTCAAAATATCGGATTTTTGTGCGATATTCTCAAACGTCCACACCTGAGCGTTGCCGAAAAACAACAGATTCAGCATACAATTTCCTTGCTGCAATCATACTTGGTGAAATTTGAACGACAATGCGGGGGTATTGTTGGGGGTAATATTGGCGATGACATCCATAATCGTGTTCGATGGGATGATATGGAGAGTGCCTTCAACTGCCGTATACGTACCGGAGCTGTGACAAATCTCCAACACAAGGATTTGGCAAGATTTTTGAGCGATGCTGAGGCTGTTACGATGGAACGCTTGAAAGATACTCTACGCGATGAAGGAAGTATTAAGGTGAACGTGAGCATTTCATGTAAATTTGAGAACGTCAAAGGCGACGAGGTTAGTCTGGAGGTAAAGACCTTCAATACGCGCAACGCCACGATTCTTCCATCGACGGGGCTGGAAACCTGGTTCATCGATAACGTAACGAATCCTCTGCTGGTTAAGGTGGAGGATTTTGAGCAACGTGACTCTGGCTGGAGTATGATTGAGATAATCAACGCCGTGGTCTGTATCAACCGATACGAGCCTCTTTGCGGCGGACTCTCAACGTTCGTCGTGCTGCCTCGGGACATTCAACTAAAGAAAGCCGTGGTCAACGTGCAGAATGATGACAACCGATGCTTCTTGTGGTCCGTCACTGCCGCCCTACATCCCGTCAACATGGGTGTGAGCAGGACGCAGAGCTATAAACGATACATTTCCAACTTCAACTGTACAGGTATAAAGTTTCCCACCACCCTGCGTTGTGTGGAAAAATTTGAAAAGTTAAACAATTTGAGCATTAATGTATACGGAATCGAATCGAAAACTTTTCAGAGAAAGAAAGAGTCTGAAAATAGCGTTATCACCCCTCTTTATCTAAGTAAAAATGTAACTGAGAGCGATGCAATCCACCTACTAATGATTGAAAGTAAGAGCGAACCGAATGATAATGATTTAAATAATTTTGAACCTCGATTTCACTTTGCTTGGATTAAGAATCTTTCGCGTTTAGTTGACAAACAATTGTCAGGCCATAAATGTGCACAATTTTTATGTGATAGATGTCTGTGCCACTTTAGCATACAAAATGCCTATGAAAATCATCGGCAAGATTGTCTGCGAATGAATAAAGTCCGCATGGAGTTTCCCACGGAGAAAATCTTGGAATTTTCCAATTTTCAAAATCAGGGTACCGTGTCGTTTGTCGTATATGCCGATCTTGAATGTATGATGCAGCCGGGGGTGAAAGAAGCTCAAGAGCATATCCCACATAGTGCAGCGTATTATATGCACTGCGCCTACGATGACACATTGTCAGAATTTAAGAGTCATCGCGGATCCGATTGCATTGGATGGCTGATCACAGAGCTTCGCGAATTATCCGTGAAAGTAGAGTCGCGTGTAAAGAATATAATACCGATGGAAGCGTTGAATCAAGTGCAACGCGATCGTCACATGCGCGCGAAAAATTGTTACATATGCGAGAAGCCGTTTCTACCTGAGGAGAAAAAATGTCGCGATCATTGTCATTTTACGGGAAAATATCGCGGGGCCGCACACAATCGCTGCAATCTTAATTTTCAAGATTCGCACACAATTCCGGTGGTTTTTCACAATTTATCAGGCTATGATTCTCATTTTATCATAAAATCTCTAGCCACAACTTTTCCAGGCGATATTACCCTACTACCTATCAATAAGGAAAAATACATATCGTTCACGAAGAAAGTGGATGGTACCATAATTAGTTTGAGATTCATAGATTCGCTCAGATTCATGGCTAGTGGTATAGAGAAGCTAGCATCGTACGTCGACGACTCGGATAAGCAAATCACGCGAAAATTTTACAAAGATCAGGATAAATTTAGCTTGATGATTCGTAAAGGTGTCTTTCCATACGAATATATTGATTCTTGGGAAAAACTCAATGAAACGAAATTACCCAGCGAACAAGATTTCTATTCAAAGCTGAGCGCCTCGGGTATTAACAATGCCGATTATGAGCATGCGAAGAATGTTTGGGCCAAGTTCGACCTGAAAACTCTGGGTGAATATTCCGATTTATACCTAAAAACAGATGTACTTTTATTAGCCGATATATTTCAAAATTTCCGTGATAGCTGTGTCAAAACGTACAACTTGGATCCATTGCATTATTATACAGCGCCGGGGCTTGCTTTCGATGCGATGCTAAAGCATACGAAAATTAATCTGCAACTTTTAGATGATCCTGAAATGATTCTATTCATTGAGAAAAGCATTCGTGGCGGTGTGGCTCAATGCTCCAATCGACAAGCTAGAGCAAACAATAGATTCATGGGCGAAGATTTCGATTCAAGCAAAGCGGAATCATATTTAATGTATTTCGACGTGAATAATCTTTACGGCGCGGCTATGAGTGAGAATTTACCGAGCGGCTCATTCGAGTGGGAACTTGATAATAACACCGATGTAATGTCCCATCCTGATGACTCACCGATCGGCTACATTCTCGAGGTGGACTTGGATTATCCAACCATGTTACATAAGCAACATGCAGATTTACCCCTCTGCCCCGAACATTTCATACCACCGGGTAGCAAAATTAGAAAACTAGCAATGACGCTTCTACCCAAAAGAAAATATGTTCTACACTATCGAAATTTGAAACAATGCGTAAAATTGGGTTTAAAGGTGGTGAAAGTGCACAGAATTCTCAGGTTCGCACAATCACCGTGGTTGAAGCCATATATCGATCTCAATACAAACATGCGGAAGCAGTCGAAAAACGAGTTTGAGAAAAATTTCTACAAGCTTATGAATAACGCGGTATTCGGCAAGACTATGGAGAATGTGCGTAATCATAGGACTGTAAAACTAATCACAAAATGGGGCGGTAGGGGTGGTGCGCGCGCTCTCATTGCAAGACCAACTTTTCATAGCTGTACCGTATTCGATCGAGACATGGTGATTATTGAGCTAAATCGCACCAAGGTATATTTCAACAAGCCAATATACATTGGTGCTGCAATTCTCGATCTTTCGAAAATATTTTTGTACAACTTTCACTATGATTATGTAAAGAAGAATTTTTCAAGTGGTGAAGCAAAATTAATGTATACCGATACAGATAGCCTGATATATCACTTTACCGTACCAAACATCTACGAAATCATCAAACGTGATGTTGCGACAATGTTCGATACATCAGACTACCCACTAGACAATGTCTACGGTATTCCCCAGATGAATAAAAAACGTCTTGGTCTGATGAAGGATGAGAATAATGGGAAAATTATGACTGAATTTATCGGTCTGCGGGCGAAATTATATACATTCAGAACTCGCGGGAATACCGATAAAAAGCGTGCAAAGGGTGTAAAAGGGTCGACCTTGAAATCTATCACGTTCGATGATTACAAACGATGCCTTATTGATCATAAGAATTTAGTTGAGAAACAGTGCATGATAAAAAGTAGTCGGCATATAGTTAGCACTATTGTACAGAATAAGTTAGCCTTAAGCTGGGGTGATGACAAAAGACAACTGATACCTGGTGAAACCGACACTCTACCCTGGAGTTTCCAGGATGATGCAATCTTGTAAAAAATTCTGATTGTTTTAAGGTTTTCTGTAAAGGAAAAAAAATAAAAAAAATAAATAAATGAAATAATCCTCAATTTACTTTACATGCAAATGTGAGAAAATTTTACCAAATGTGAGAAAACTTTTTCCAAATGTGAGAAAACTTTTTCCAAATGTGAGAAAACTTTTTTCAAATGTGAGAAAACTTTTTCCACACGTTTGAGAATTTTTTTCTCTGAAGATTTTGTAAAACTATCGGTAGGATTGGGTGAATGAAAAAAACAATGCTTGATACATAATAAATTCTTTTATTAAAAAATGATTACATGTTTGATTTATTTATCCAACTATTGTGTATATTGTCCATTCCCAACCATTTGACATATAGCTCATCACCACGTTTCCGCAGGACCTTCTCCACAAGATAACCATCAGGATATTTCACCTTACCGAGTTCCTCCTCATAGAAACCCCCGGAGATGGGATTGTTCAGGTAGTCGGTAAGTTTGTATGTCGGTGGGTTCGTATTCATCACCTCAGTCACGGTGAATATTTCCGTTGTCCAATTTGGTGTATAACCCTTTTCGAAAACATGCTTATATATACTAATTCGAACTTTATCGCCTACTTTAAACTTTCGCTTTCGTTGACTTCTCTTGATCTGTCGAGGTTTATACACATCTCGATATAGTTGCTTTTCATTGGCCACAGTGACGTCGTTCGGCCTCATTCGTATTGTTCGATGCTTGGTGTCGTTGTAGGATTTAATTGTATCGGATAAAATATCAATCCACTTATGATTCCCGCGGCGAGTGAACTGCACCCACATCTTATTTTTCAACGTCCGATTGAAGCGTTCGCATATCGATGCCTTCAGGTTGCTGAATGTCGAGTACATGGTAATACCATACTGATCCATGAGAGCTTTGAATTTGCTGTTATAAAACTCAGTACCCCGGTCCACATGTAGATGCTTCGGAATACGTCCTTGAGTCAACACGAATTTCATTGCGGTTGTCACATCATCGGCATTCTTAGTCTTGAGGGGCACACCCCACGCAAACTTGGAAAATATATCGATAATTGTGAGTAAAAATTTATGTCCATTGTTGAATCGTGAGTATGCAGACATATCGACAAGATCAGCTTGCCAAGTCTCATCCAAGCCGCGTATATCAACATAACGCCTGGAGTATCTGCGTCTAGCGGGTCTATGGAGCTCGTCGGCTATCGTCTGCTCCATGTTTGATTAAGGGAATTCCACGGATATAGTCGTGTTGGCTAAGCGTTTGAACGTTTTTTGCGATCACCGTCAATCGATTCTCCAGAGCTTCGTTTCCCTCCTTCAGAGCCTCAATCTTTACTTTCGTTAGAGACCAAAGATGCTGACCTGTTTCATCAAAATTGCAGCTATGTTCTTGATCTAGGCGTGCAACAAGTCTAGATTCCAGAGCATCGAGTGCCAATTTCATGGAGCGCTCAAATTCGGTTTTGATCGCATTCTCAAGAGCATTAAACGAGTTGCGCGTAATAGCCTCAAGACTTTTCAGAGACGCAGCGTCGTTTGGCTGCTGCGGATCTGCGATATTACACAATCGTTTGTTGCCTATGTCATACTGTTTATCTGTGGTAGTCTTGAATCCGACACCAGGAGGACCCCGAATACCCACACTTTTAATTTTTCCGTCAGTCAACTGACGACCGAATATATCTATGCTCATTGCAGAATAATTCAGTCTGAATTAAAGCGAATTCCTCGGAGCATCCCGTTGTGGCTGAATCTTTCAAGAACACTTTCCACCCCAGCCAATCGCATATTTAGATCTTCATTATCTTCCGTAAGAGCATCAATTTTTTTCGTCGCAAGAGACCAAATATGTTGACCCTCCTCGAAATGGTTGGTATGTTCTTGATCTATGCGCGCATTGAGTTTGGATTCGAAAGCATGAACTGCTTGCAACGCAGATTGTGCAAATGCCTTTATCACAGCATACTCAAAAACCGCTAATGACTGCTGTGTAATATCCGTAACACGTTTTAGAGAAATGGCATCGTTCGCATCCTGAGGATCTGCGATATTACACAATCGTTTGTTTTCTATATCGTACTGACCATCGGTGGTAGTTTTGTATCCTATACCTGGCGGTCCCCAACTACCCAAGCGTTTGAATTTTTTTTTGCTCGCCAGCTGCCGCCCGAATATGTCTATGCTCATTGCTCAACGGTCACTGGGTGAATGGTGGTTTAAAGATGATTTGTTGCTAATAAATAATCCTTGCCTCGCGCAGTTCTTCAATAATGGAGGATATTTCGTTGGTATGACTGGTATTACCCGCGGCTTGAGATGCCGTTAATAACCGAAGACGATCAACAAGTTCATTAGGATCATTCCAGTATACATAATCCATTCTTCGTCCTTGTGCAATCTTATGAGTGGGTAAACCTTTACCGAATCTTTCCTCGTCCTTTTTCGTCGGTGGGCTCATGTATGGAGCAATGTAATCTCTATATTTGGCGCTTTTTTCCCTATCTTCGTGGGGGCTTCTTTCGGGGTTGTAATATTTTCGGTATGCATTCGTTTTTTTCACAATTTTGATATAATTTTGTCTGTCACTTTTATTCACAATCGCGGGATCGGGTGACTTTTTGAATAACAATTCAAGCAATCCCGGTGTGTTCTCATAGCTTTTATCGCCTACATATATCAGATCATCGCTAAATTCGATATCCGAATTGCCAATCTTCATTCCGCGCACCAACTTTCGAACACCATATTTCTCATCCAAGTTCTTACGCTGTTTGGTGGAGGCAAACATGTTTAAATAATGCGCTGTCTTGACCCCTTTTTTCGGATTCGGCGTGCTTGTAGAGGCGGGTGGAACTTCATCATCATCTTCCTGGTTGATATCATTTGATGCATCCATAGCGGTAGCTGATGCACCATTATTGTCTTCAATAGCTGTGTTAGCTACAAGGGTATCCTCATTCGCACTTTGATACGCATCATAATCATCATTGTCAACATCATAATCATAATTCTCAGTTTTCACAAAATCTTCAGTTTTCTCAGGCTTCATCGAACCCTGCTCCATCTTTACTTCTTGTTTTATTAATCGCTGCTGCTGCTTCGATGAATTCACCAATTCATGCAGTGGTGTTACCAAAGGTTTAAACATTTCGCCAATAGCCTGCTCACTGGTGTCTTTCTCCATTTTGATCATTTTGTGTTTACGTCGAATAATATCGCTAGCTCTCGCTAATTCCTGTAGCACATCATTCTTCTTACGTATCTTGGCGCTCTCCATGTTGCTAGCTTGATCGATGCTGTGTGACTGTATGTCATTTATTGATGATTTAGACTTATAAAGCAGTCAAAACCTCTCCTATATCGTCCCTCGTTGATCTCGCTGTCTTTGTCGATGGTTACAAAACTGTATCTGCCGTCATTCCAACAAGCCAAGCACAAATCTTTAAATTGTTGATAGGTCATGTCCGTATTCACATGATCAGCATAGATGTGTTTCAAATTCATTTCATCTTGACGGAAAAGGATCAACAAGTTTGCATTATCACGAACCAGATGTTTTGGAATCCGAGCATACGTTTGACATAGATAAAAACTATCGACATCTCTGTGTCGACCCATACAGAAATAGGCTCTGATATTATCTTGCTTCTCACATGCTACGTCATCGAAAATCATAATCGAGTTGGGTTGTGCATCTTTCGGCTCTACAACCTCCTTGTGTTCATCGAATGGAAAATAGCCCATCCCCTCGACCGGTTCCAGTAACCTCTTCAAGAACTCATATTTGGGTTGATTGAGGGATTTCGAATAGACGTACACATTTCCAAATCGTAGACCATTAGCATGGGTAAGCAGCGTGAGAAGAGCATTAGTTTTACCGCAATTAGAAGGACCACAGAAAACAGCCCTCACACTATTTGGTAGTAGAGGCCCATGTCGTTTTCCATTCTTCTTCTTTCGCCGCTCGACCAATTTATCGAAATTGACGATGGGTAGTTTTGTTGTTTGATTGTGGAATTTCATGATGCTTGGTAAACATCACACTGGGAACTGATATATTCGTGTATAAAATACATGCTTTTATAGAATTCACGTTAGTTCATGCTTAACTATGGTTGGATGCACACGTAGGCAAAGGAGTGGTTGTGGATTAATAAATAAAATCATAAACAATCTTCCGGTTGAATTACATGTTCCTGGTTATCAATACTGTGGGCCTGGTACAAAATTAACGCAGAGGTTAACTCGTGGTGATCGGGGTGTTAATCCTCTAGATGCCGCATGCAAGGAACACGATATTGCATACTCAAAGAATCATAGTAATATTGCGGAGCGTAATAAGGCCGACAAAGTGCTGGCCGAGAGAGCGTGGAATCGTGTTTTGGCTAAAGACTCAAGTGTAACCGAAAAAGCTATCGCCTGGGCAATCACCAACACAATGAAAGCAAAATCTAAACTGGGTATGGGTATGCGGAGGAGCAACCCGCAAATATCTGTCAAGACCAAGAAAAAAACATTGAAATCTATTATTCGGGCTGCGAAGAAATCTATGAGGCCGGGTCCTAGAGCCATTCTGTCGGCGTTAGAAGGTGCACGTATGGCATTGTCCAAAGGGAAAGTCAACGTGCCTCGTATTTTACCCGTCCCTAATAAAATCGGCGGTTTCCTGCCATTCCTTATCCCTATTTTCGCGGCTCTCAGCGCTACAGGTGCCTTAGCGGGTGGTGCAGCAGGTATAGCAAAAGTCGTAAATGAGGTTAGTGCTAACAAGCATCAATTAACAGAGGCTAAACGCCACAATGCATCCATGGAGGCAATTGCGTTGGGAAAGGGATTATACCTGAAACCTTATAGAAAAGGTATGGGACTGTATTTGAAACAGGCAAAAAACTAATAAAGCTGCCACACCGAGCTCTCACCGATATCGACTTGCTCAACTATGCCAGAGCTATGAAAATTCCACATTTTCGGGGAGTTTTTATGCGGAATGATTTACCCAATTCGGGACCTAGGACGCGTGAATCTGCAATTATCAATCTTGATGATAAAAACGGTCCGGGGACGCATTGGGTTGCATATGTCAAAAACGGCAACGATGCGGTGTATTTCGATAGTTTTGGTGATTTACAACCACCTGGAGATCTTATGAAATATCTCGGTGTTGGCAGCGTAAAATACAACCATAAGAGATATCAAGAATATAACACAGTAATTTGTGGTCACTTGTGCCTCAAGTTTCTCAGTGGACAGCTATAAAACAGGTGCATATCGAAGATATGATATTAGTCATGGCTCAATCGTTCACGTTGACACTCTCCGGAGAATCATCTATATTGGGGACTCAATATTTTCCGCCTATCGAGTTATCAGCAACAAAGGAATATGTTCTCGGGCTCATAGAGCTCTTGACATTCAACTCAATTCCTAATATTGATGAAGGATTTAATAAGTTTCACATATCACATCCGCAGAGATCCGTGAATGGTATTCAAACACCCGACACAATAATTACAATACCCACAGGTAGCTATGAAATCGACGATATTGCAAGTTATTTGAAAAAGTCACTACCCAAGGATATTACAGTCAATCTAAAAGCTAACAATAATGAGCTGCATAGTGAAATCGCGTGTAATCATGCGGTAAACTTTGAATCAGAAAATTCCATAGGCCGACTGCTTGGATTCAAATCAAATATTCTCCCGGGCGGTATTGTCCATAAGTCTGAGTTACCTGTTCGCATACTCAAAGTCAACGCCTTGCGTGTTGAGTGTAATATTACCACGGGTGCATACATAAACGAACATCAAGTACACACGATTCATCAATTTTTCCCAACCGTTCCGCCTGGATATAAGATTGTGGAAGTGCCAACAAACGTCATTTACCATCCAATCACCGTGCGGTCAATACACGATATACAATTGAGAATAGTTGATCAGAGCGGAGACTTGGTCAATTTCCGAGGCGAAACCGTGACTATACGATTGCATGTGAAATCTTTAAGATAATATGGGTATAGTGTTTGAGCGCATAAGAAAGTCTGGTGGTAGCTATAAAAGTCCGACAATATGTCCAAGCATCATCAGTCATCGAGCATCTCTGATTCGAGTGACACATCAGAACGCTCAGTTTCTCCAGAGCCTAGGACTTCGACTTCGCGGTGGAAAATAAGAATTCGTTGTTATATCTGCATATGCCCATCTCGAAAATGATAAAAATCCAAGCACCTGTGACATTCGATGAGTCGATTGCTCACTGTGAAGTGCATGCACATCATCCATATGGATCGTCTACATTCAAGAATAATGACGAGATTCGCATCACTGTGCAGAATCAAGACTCGTGTGTATTACCAAGCAAAAGTTCACTCCATATCTACGGCAGGATTACAAAAGCAGATGGCACCGACGTTGGTGCAACCACGGAATTGGTCAATATGGCTGTGTGTCATATGTTTAGCGAGATGCGTTACGAGTTGAATGGTCAAGAGATTGATCAAAATAAGAATCCGGGCATCATGAGCGTTATGAAGGGATATTTATCATTCACACCCGGACAGCAACATCTTCTGGAAAACAACGGCTGGCTGGATGGCAATAACAAGCTGGCTAACACCCAGGGATACTTTGACGTTGTTATACCAATGAATTTTCTGCTTGGATTTGCTGAGGATTATAATCGGATTATCGTCAACGCAAAGCATGAGTTGATTTTGACTCGATCGAACAATGATTTGAATGCTATACGTCAAACTGCTGCGGATGAGATCAAAGTTTCGCTCCAGAAAATTGTGTGGCTGTTACCATACATCAGACTCTCGGATCCTGCAAAAATCAAGATCCTCAATTATATAGCCGCAGATCCTGCTATATCTATGAGCTTCCGCTCGTGGGAAATGTACGAGTATCCAATGCTGCCTGCAACAACGAGACACGTATGGATTGTCAAGACGTCGACACAGCTAGAGAAGCCAAGACAAGTTATACTAGGATTCCAAACAGCACGACGAAACGATTCGATGAAAAATGCTAGCGAATTTGATCACTGCAACATCAGAGATGTTAAACTTTTCCTAAACTCACAGTGCTATCCTTATGGGAATTTGAATCTCGATATTACCAATAATCAATATGCCATTCTCTATGATATGTATACTAACTTTCAATTTTCATACTATGATAAAGAACCCGAGCCGCTTTTGTCAAAGAGTAATTTTTTGAAACAGGCTCCGCTTATTGCTATAGATTGTTCCAAGCAGAATGAATCGTTAAAGAGTGGACCGGTAGATATTCGGTTAGAATTTGAAACTAGTGTTGCATTTCCAGCAAACACGTCAGCATACTGTATGATCATACACGATCGCATTGTTGAATATAACCCCATCAGTGGGACCGTAAAAAAAGTAACCACATTTTAAGAATTCTGCATGCTTGAGAACTAGAATAAGCTTATTATAAACCAAAAGGATCAATGAATAAATGTATTCACAATTTATATATATATATACACGTGTCATAAGTATTTATTTATTTATTCAACCCAACCCATCCCATTACATAAGTGATTTTTTGTATGTATGTTCAAATTTTACTACAAAATTCAAATTTATTAAATTGGCCGCCAAGGTAGAGGATCTGAAGACGTTTTCCAGCTGCCTCTTTGTTTAAATCGGCGAGTTGAGCAGGCTCCTCCTCCAAGATCTTGCCGATTCTCGCTGGTAGGAAGATGACGTATTCGTCATCGATTGTAGCCAAGACTCTGGGGCCGAATTTCGTCTTCACTAGCTTCAGTTCAGTGATGTCATATTTCTGTTTAATCCCCAAATCAGACATCTTTTTCGTCAGCATATCATTCTGCAGACGGCTGGTGTTGTTGATTTTGCTGAAGTCCATCTGCACACGTACGAATGAATAATTTGAAATTAGTTTTTATAATAGAATTGAATATTATTGACGTGTGACAATATTCTTACCTTTATCAAACGAGTTTGCAACTGTTACGTGTTCAACTATCTGTGGGGGGTTGTATCAACGCTGAAGAGTCGAGACGCACGAGTGCAGCGCCCCGCGAGCTCTGCGCTTTTAAACCATCATCCCCACTACGATCCTCGAGAAATATAGGCGATTTTTTATAATCCCCCAAATACCAGTTTTTTAACCGCTGAACGTTTTCGAATGCGCAATGGTACCCTCCAGGCACATCCCCATGACAGTCGCCATGCCAGTGAAATATTTTTGATTCCAATCGTAGTATTCGAAAGTTTGGACATCCCAGCTCGTCTAGATCAACTATCGCAGGTATCGCATCATCTTCAGTGAAGATTTTTTCCACCCAGCGTTTCTTCTCCAATCCCTTCACATAAATGGAAGTTGCATCATGCACAACTTCCTTCACGATTTTCACCACATCCCGATACACCGTTTCCCCAACATTCCAGGGTATTCCATGGTGGAACCGTGTTAGCCACGAATTGAGATTCTTATACTCGCTCGAGAGAATCACCCAAGAGCATGGTGCTTTGAAAAGGATGCGCGTGATACATTGCTTATATTCTTCATGTCTGTGAATGCTTATTGCAGCTAGCTCTTTGACAACAAATTTTTCCCCGAAACGTCCGAAACCTTGCAGATCCAAGATTAGCTCCATGTTAACGGGCGTGTGTATGACTCCAAGTATAGACTAAGATTGTGAAAAATTCTAACACTCCGAATGATATTCATTGTCCTATTCATTGGAGCTGACCGCGCACCATGCTGGGTGCGCGAAAGATTTAGCGGTTGGACAAAAAAAAAAAGAAAAAGGGGTTCAAGGCATATTTCACTGTCATTGTGAACAACATTTATAGTTTCGTTTTTCGATGAGTTTGGCCTGACTTTGAGGCATGTACCGACAAGTTCGGCTTGACTTTGATGCGCGTTCCGACAAGTTTGGCATCAGGTGGATGCATGATGGAAAATGGGGTGAAGATCGTCCCACGCAAGATTTGAACCATCCCACATCCATCACCTTAAGGTATTGCGGAAATCTTAAGATCTAGATAGTATTTATTATTCTATTCATTGGGGCTGACCGCGCACCATGCTGGTTGCACAAAAGATTCAGTGGTTGTACAAAAAGCGTTTCGCCGCATAGTTCACATTCATTATGAGCGACATTTATAGCTGCGTTTTTTTTTTTGGAGGGGTTTGGCTCAATTTTGAGGCGTGGTTTCTAAGGCCGTAGATCGGTAAGGTTGCAGAAAATCGGATAAGTTCAGACCAGCTCGCGGATCGGTAAGGTCGGAAAATCGGCTGATCGGCAAGCTGATGATAACATACCTGCTCACTGATCGGTAAGGTCGAAAATCGGATAATCGGCAATCGGATGGTAACATACCTGCCTGCGAATCGGCAGTGGCGCCCCCGCATGACGCAAAATCGACAGATAACATATCCGCTCTCAGATCGGTAGTGCAGAAAATCGGAATTCTGAGATCGGTATTGCAGAAAATCGGCAGTCTGAGATCGGTAATGCAGAAAATCGGATGGTAACACCACCGCAGCGCCTCTGGCGGCAGATCGGCGAGATCGGTAATACAGAAAATCGGATGGTAACTTACCCACTCAACAATCGGCAAGTTACCGACTGTCGGTAACCCACGACTGCAGCGCCTCTGGCGGCTGTTCCAGAATCCCCATATTATATCTACTAACGTGTTGAATATTCATTTTCATGCTCGAATGAAAAGGTATCAGTGATATATTCAAGTTCGCTGCATCAATCTAGAGCTACGGCGGAGAACCGTACCAATAAATTGCACAATAATAATATTTTTCAGGAAAAGAAAGGCCTATGAGATGGAATTGAAGATCAGAAGGCTAATATTTTGGGCCAAAGAAACACCCCTCCAAGTTTGAACAAAATCCATGCGCATTAACCCTTGTCCTCTCCTAGTGAGTAATAATAAGCCTAATTTATTCAAATATTTGCAGCAGTACTGATATAAGATAAAATACACACACACTTTTATCATGACAAATGATTGCACATGTGACAGCTAAAAAAATGGTGTCGAGTACCGAAAATATTCGAAATTGCCCAAACTCAGCTTAATTTCTGCATACGACTTTCTTCTTGTGATGAGAAAAAATTTCATGACTGCAAAATATATTTTTGCTATATTTTCTTCATTCAAAATAATTTTTAAATGACACAGTCTTGAAAAGCATCAGATTTTATGCAGATGGAAAAAATTTCAAGTAATTATTCCATTCAAAATTATCCACGGAGATGAAGGTTTGAAATGAAGCCAGAGACAACATCTCGTCAAATCTCATAGCACGAGTGCTGAAGGGTTAAGAAAACTGTGCATGAGCTTATTGAGAGAGCAGTTCCCTCTCCCAACAACACTTTCGTTCAAATTGTACAAATCTGCAGAGAAAAACCCTGTCAAGTACTGCATAGCTGTAATCGATGGTGATTTAAAACCGAAACTAATAAATCGAAATATCGCGATAGTAATAAGCGTAATTAAATCTTCCATCATTCAATTTGAAGAATATTCGATGTATAATAATATAATGCTAGCTGCTCACGAATTCGAAAAGTAGACCTTAGGCGACGGCAAAATTGTTCGAATGATTCATTTTCATATCTTTATGGAAGACAGGGGCACCCAAACAGAAATAAAATAATCATTCTAGTTTTAAAACGACATGAAAAAATAATACAATTTCTGTACAATACTCAACCATAGTATTTGATGGTTGATTTCATGTTATTATATTACATAATGTAATAATACTATGATTCGCGTTTTATTAAGCATGCTTTTTCACTGTCATTTTGAAGAAACAATTATCACAGATGCCATATAATTCCACAAAGACTTGAAAATTATTCATTCCAACTCTTCCTGATCCTCAACGCGATTCCATGCAACAGTTATAACAACTTGAATATATGAATATTCAAGGTACAAAGCTTGGTAGCGGTTACGAAAATTAAAAGCATCCCAATTTGTAGTGGAAATTCCCCGATCGCAGTCTATACACACGGTAATAAATTACTGAATTGTCTTAACCTAGCTTACCAATTTTTTGTGGACTGTCCATAGTCGTAGACTCGGGCTCAATAATTACAGTTACTTTAGACATGAGGCAGTCAAGAGCAAGCACACATACCGAATCCTCGCGGTACATTCTCTCTGATGCCATGCGCTCTGCTGAAGGAAGCGTTCATGCACATGCGCACCCGTAGGTCTGCGTCAGTCGAGCTTCAGACGTCGACACGTAAAGAACATGACGGGCGTCGAGAACGATAAACGTAAGAACTATTACCTATACGAATTAAAATCGTCATACTTTCGGGACGTAAAATCGAGACACCTGCGTTTAACACACTGTATGTAAGTGAAAAAAAATCGTAGGGCTTCGCGAAAGGAATCATTTTCGAGCTCGTTCAATTTCCCGTTATTTAAAACATCGACCATTGTTGTGCGAAAATTAGGGGCGAAAGTATCGTTCAATATATGTTAAAAAACGTAGTTTTCGCACATTTTTTTCCGAAGCTTAACTTCAACTCGTCGTCACTCTTCCAAAATAGCCAGAAAAAAATATTTGAAAAATTATACTGGATCTTTGAAGCTTTTTGCGTACAATGCTGTTCAAATTTCGAAAAAATTTTCAAAATTATGGTCACGGCGGTAAACAATAGTCCAAGTGATGATCTCGGAGACAGGTAACAATAGAAGAATGAAATATGGCTGAAAATTTGGGAAAAACCATGGTAAGCGATTATGATTGCGGTTTTATTCAATTGATGTCTTGTTAAACAATTATTGCGAGATATTCTGCGCTATAAGTTTTCGGGGTAGGATAACCTGCGCGGGCTGGTGGCAGCGACCCGGCCTTCACAACTTCCGCTTTGATTCAAAAATCTCATACATTGTTGTGGAAAAAATATCCAGATCCCACAGCCATAGGCGCCGCGGGCGTGATCTTGCCCTGAAAAGTTGAATACCCCGCAATAATTGTGTAACAAGTCATCAAATGGATGAAGTCGTAATGGTAATCACTTACCATAATTTTTACCCAAATATTCAGCCATATTTCATCCTTCTATTGTTACCCGTCTCCATGATCACAACTTAGGCTATTATTTACCGCCGTGACCATAATTCTGGGAATTTCTTCGAAATTTGAACGGCATTGCACTCAAAAAACTCCAAAGATTCAGCAAGATTTTTCAAATATTTTGTTTTGCCCATTTCGAGAGAGTAACGACGAGTTCAAGTTAGGCTATGGAAAAAAATATGCGAAAACTACGTTTCTTAATATAATATGATCAACGATACCTCCTCCCTTAATTTTCGCACAACAATGGTCGATGTCTTAAATAACGGGGAATTGAACAAGCTCGAAAATGATTTATTCCGCGAAGCTCTACGATTTTTTTTCACTCAGATACAGTGTGTCAAACGCAGGTGTCTCGATTTTACGTCCCAATAGTAGTTGCTTTCAATGAGTGGGGGCGTTGTACAATTGATAGCTCGTAATATGTGTATGTGTAATGATTTCCTTGTAATGATTTTCTCAAACTATTTTCCAGAAAAACTTGACAGAGAGGCAGACGCGCCCGCGATTAGCACAGAGCAGTCTGCGAGTACCGCTTCCGGTAAATAGGTCACCGATTAAATATTGTGACGTTTAAGGGGCTGTGTTGAATTCTTGAAAAACGAATACATTTTTGAAAATTGTTTACAACCAATTACGATAGAATTTCTTTGTCTCTATAATTATGATTACATAGCAATATGACGAAGCTCGAAAAAAAGTTTACGCGAAATAGAAAAAAAAGTTATAGTGTCATCTGTATTTTGTCGCAACTCATATCCTATTACGGTCGTCATTATAGGACTTAAATGTCGTATTTCAAATAGATAAACGCACGTTTCTGACATATTTTTTATTGAACATGAGAGTGGTTATATAGATATCTAGATCGCGGATTTTCAAAATTCGAAAAAGTGTTAGAATAATAATTATATAAGAGAAACTTTCAAGTTAAAATACGCGAAATTTTGTTTATTATCGTAATTTATGAACATATTTTTAAAAACTAAAATTTCCAAGCGCTTGATATTGAACTTTCCCTATCTTCCCCCCATAGATACCAGATCGTCAACCATCGAGGCCCCTGCACCAACGTCCGCAATGGACGTTTCACAGGGTGCGGATACTGCGAGTAAGTAATCTTCCCGAACGACTAGTGAAACTGTTGGATTCTTTCCGTGATTTTGTGTGGTCAATCTCGAGGCGGAAATAACTCAAACCTGGATTGACACATCAATTTTTAGGTTGGAATTAATTCGCATTAATATTTTCAATCTAATTTAATTCTTGTAATTCGAATCAATTCATCATAATTAAAAATAATTCACTATAATTTGAATTGATTCCATTCAATTTGAAAAAATTTTCTTTCATCCAAATTTATTCATATCATTTATTCATTTTTTTTTAATCATGTTTACTAATATCATTCATTATCCATAGCCATCGCAGAAGTTGCTCCAAATAGAGCCCTGGGTCGTCGGAGGGCTCGTGCTCCAAGCAGTTGGGGTGGACGGGGGGGGCGACGTGGTCGAGGTGGCAGGCCACTTCAAAAGTTCCGCGGATACTGCGGATATCGCGGGAACCGTGGCCAACCGTTGGGACGGGGTGGTGGCTACCAGCTGTACGCTGCCCCCCAATACATCAATAACCAAAACACCTATAATTATAATTATTCTGGTTCAAAATAATATAATAATAAATGATAATAAAAATAATATAATATAATAACAAATCTATATTTATCAGCTTAATTATTATAAATAAATTTATATTCAATTAAAAAATATCATGTTTTACTTATATGCTACCAGCTAAGAGTACAATCCCTACCCGCTGCAGGTTTCTTGTATAGTGTTTTTCTGCAGCTACCCCGGGAGTCAGCACAGTTTGGTTAAACTGCTCTTAGGTCATAGAGATGAACACCAAAAGTTTCTATAGAACAAATTGTAACAAGTTTTACAAATTAAGGATTTTCGATGATTCATTAAATTGTTGTGTTAATCATTTTATGTAAAACGGAAAAAAAATAATATCTTCTTGTCGAGTATCACTCTAACATTAATTAGGCGAAGTAGTAGGGCGCAATGCTTAGCTGTTTTCGAGAAAATTGAGTTTAACAAATTCCGAGCGGCTTATATGCTGACTGAACGGTACCAGGGCAGATTTCAACGAGTGGCGTGCTTCACCGAGCAGCGCTCTAGTCTTCTAAGCTCGAGATTGCTGGTTCGAATCTCGTTTGCGGACCCTTTTTTTTCTTCGAATTCCTTCCAATACGTACATCATTTACATGTGAAACTCAACAAATCGAATTTAATTAACAGATATTATTTAATTGTCATTTTCAATGAAAATCGCACATATTCTCATTATTATACCTACCTCTCA
The DNA here is from genome assembly GCA_949628255.1 of Macrophya alboannulata. Classification (NCBI taxonomy): domain Eukaryota; kingdom Metazoa; phylum Arthropoda; class Insecta; order Hymenoptera; family Tenthredinidae; genus Macrophya; species Macrophya alboannulata. Next base: position 11,335,793 of record OX451212.1, on the reverse strand, counting down.
CTGAGAAAATCAAGCTTTCCGTTGAAGATAGTAATTTTTCAACGTGAATATTTGATTAATCAAAATGAAAAATCTCGGATAGAAAATGTTTTTTTTTTATTAGGAGATTGCGATAAAATCAAACAAAATATTTTAATATCAATTAATATGAATAAAATATTTTTGTGTTTGATTTTATCGTATTCTCTCAATAAAAAAACCTATTGCATGTTTTATCCGGAATTCTTCATATTTGTACCAACATTTTGATTAATCAAATACTCGCATTGAAAAATTACCATTTTCAATGGAAAAATTGAGTTTCCCAGCGAGAGGTAGGTATAATATAGGCCACGATGAGTAGATGTACGATTTTCAATGGAAATGACGATTGAATATCTGTTGATTATCATCAGTTTGTCAAGTTTTACATGTAAATGATGTAGATATTGAAAAAATCGGAAAAAAAAAAATTATTTCGGCTGAGAGATTTGATTCTGTAACTCGAGCGTTAACTTAGAGCAAGCGTTAACTTTTTCCCCGATTCTACGCCACTGCATTGCCCCGCTTGTACCCGCTCAGCCCCGCGAGCGCCCATATGCTTTGTTTTGGGGCGCCAACTGTCGGAGATCGCCCCGTTTATTAACGCTAATAAACAATCGAACCCACGGAAATCCCGACTCCGTGATAACGCTAACTACGGATCTTGCTCTATCGAATCGAATTTTTTAACGCCAGCCGTGACGAGACTCTCAGAGCGTTAACTTTTAACGCTTGCCGTATAACGAACTGTCTGAATAGAGCCGCGCGCTACCGAAGAGATTTCTAAACGCATGCTTCTAACGAAATGTACTTTAATATAGACATATTCGTTCATTTTCATATATATTATTTAATTATAAATACGTGTAATTATATGATGGACTCCACGCCAAGCTGACCAAAAAAGTTTACATCGATGTCGTGGATTTTTTTAATTTTCGAATATGCTCTAGTACCATCGGAATCGGCAACTTCTGTGTATATAATTCATATCTATTATATGTATAGATAAAAGTTGCTTCTTAAGCTATATACTAGAACATATTCGAAAATGAAAAACATCCGTAACATCGAGGTCTTTTTTTTGTCCGACGGATTCCCGCCGTGCCAATCATTCGTATAATAAGAATGTTATATATAATCCGTCCTCAAAGACACCCTTATTTATATCAATTTTGGTTTCCTAGCGAAGTTATAATTATTTTAATTCATAATGAAAAGTCCTTCGATCACTTTCTCGAATATCTATGCTTCGGCAACGTTAAAATTAAAATTCAAATTATAAAACTCCTTTTAAATGAAATTGGTGCTTGCAAAAATAGTTTCACAAGCGTTTTGTGGAGTTTACGTGTCCACTCCTCGTAATATACTTTATTGATAGTTTTTATAAATTAACAACACAGACACGAGGGATTCTGTGCCAATCGATCAAAACCCTCACCATCTCAGATTTGTTCCATAATTTATCATGTGGTATTTATGGTATAGTATGTCACCATTACAGTCATATCCTATCGTTCTTGTTCCGGTAAGTGCGCCGCGATATGACTTCAATGTCACATTCTATAGTGATGAGCTACTTTCATTGTTAAATAACTGTGCTCGATCTTGTTCAAGACACGTCAACAATTATTGATAAAGCCTCGATGTGTTGCGATAAAAAATAAGGTAAGTATAGATTTTTCATCAGTACCAAATGTATTTATAGGTTTTATTAAATAAGCGTAGATTCAAAACATACATAGGTCTAAATATTAATAATTAATCCTACTCGAATAATAACAAAATGAAGCCCACACTTACACTTATCCTGTACTAATAATTTTAAAATACTTAAGGGGATGGTCTAGTCGATTTTTACCGGCATAATTATTCTTTGGAATATCTCGGAAACGAAGGTCTCAATCGGATTGTCCTTTTGGCAGCGGATGATTAACGAGCAATGAGTTCGAGTTAGCATGAAAATTCAGAAAAATAGAATCATTTATTTTTTTTTGTATCGTCAAGTGTTGAGCGTGTCACTTATGTCGACTTATGTCAGAGTCTGGGCATCCTTTTCGCAAAAACGAGCTTCGAAGCACCATTCTATAGGAAATTACGAACACACCCATCAAAAAACATCTGTGTTTTAGGCAGAAATGCGGTCTGATTCTAAAAACTCGCAATTTGTTGTAATTAGCGATTGTAAATTGTTGGGATCCCATGACAATTCTTAGTTCCTGCATTGCCCGAGAGGGAGAGCTCAGCGCGCGAATCGCTGCGTCTTCTTCTCACTCAGTAGCTATGCGAAGGAGAAGACGATGCAACGATTCGCGAGCTGAGCGCTCTCCCTCGGGCAATGCCGGAACCTCGGCGCGAACCGAGAATTATCATGGCTTCCCAACAATTTACAACCGCTAATCACAACGAACTACGAGTTTTCAGAATCAGACCTCATTTCTGCATAAAACAGAGATGTTTTTTGATGGGTGTGTTCGTAATTCCCTATAGAATGGTGCTTCGAAGCTCGTTTTTCCGAAAAGGATGCGTAGACTCTGATATAAGTCGACATAAGTGACACGCTCACACTTGACGATATAAAAAAAAAAAAAATCATTCTATTTCCTTGAATTTTCATGCTAACTCGAACTCATTGCTCGTCGATCATCCGCTGCCAAAAGGACAATCCGATTGAGACCTTCGTTTCCGAGATGTTCGAAAGAATAATTATGCCGGTAAAAATCGACTAGACCATCCCCTTAATACCATTCATTTCTCTACTCAAATATTTATTATACTGCTTGTGTGGATATTTTCACACCTCACTCTTTAATTTGATTCTTTTTTAATAATTTTATTGCAATTGCAGACTAATAATTTGTGAAAGTCACTTAAGAATTCTAAATCGATTTCTTTTTAAATCACAACTATCAATCTCTATATTTGCCCATAATCCATCTTCACGGAAGTAAGCAAAATTCTCTTGAAAAAACTGTAATTTTTAGTGGTCGATGTATAATTTAAATGACTAAAAATAAATCTGCATTTGATATACGAAAGGGTAGGACATTGCTAAAATTAGATCATTTTTATTTCATTTTTCATATTAATATTCCTCAAATTTAAAGAATTTCTGTGGAACCTTGAATTCAGAATTTTATCCAAACTTTGGGTTTATGGGTAATATACTTTATAAGTAATTATGGCAACTTATCTAATCTTTACATACACTTTTATAAAATATTCATCAAAGCTGACACTTTTACAACGATGTAATATACTAAAAACAGCAACAGAACTAAATATAAAGAGTAGCTCCGATAATTTCATATAATAATTTAGTTATAATATGTTTCAATTCTTTTGTTACTTGATATTACTCATGAAATGAATTCAAAATAAAATGAACGGTTGTGCAAATTCCGTGCTGTCGCAGCTTCAATAATACGATATTCAATACACTATTTAAGTTTGGAAACCTTTTGCAGCAAAAATCATGCGTTCGGAGGACTAACCCTTTGTGGAGTTTAATCATCAAGAACTAGAAAGTTTATCAGACTCATTTAAAATAGTAAAGTGAATACAATCAAGTATTTACATTTTACATTACATACATTTTTTTAAGTATACCTTTAGATAGGTTGAAATTTTTAAAAAGGAGTTAATTTTTTTTTTTGAAATTTGACGACTCCGATAGTATCCAAATAAATTGTGATGTTTGAGGATGGTTTGATCTTCACTATTCATATCTTACTACATGTATAACTTTCAGTCAAATAGTGGCTACGCTGAAAATCGAAAAATACAAAATTACTCTTTCAAAAATATGTTTATCAAAAAGTTATATGTTTATCTAATAGAGACATCTTTTATGAGGGTCAAAAATTCAAAGATCAGTCCAACGATAGTTCTAGTTCTTTACAACGACCAGTCAAAATAGTGACTGTTCAGAAGTGTACTTCCAAACTTTTACCTACGGTGGTAATTTTGATGCCGTAACGTTGTATACTTCAACACTTATGCAATTACTTAGTTTCATTACATAAGTTTGTTTTTTCATCGGCACCCATGGGTGCAAGGTGTGATGTATAAGCCAGCGTAGTTGAATATGAGACGCAGCAAACAGAAGAGCACTTATCATAAAGATTTAGGTGGACCGCTGCATGGATGTTAGATTTTTTGGTCTGTCATGGTCAAGTAAACAAACATTCGTCATATTAACATAGAGCTTTTAGATAAATTGATTTTTGGCATAGAAAATTGAAAAACAGTTATTAGGAGTTGTGAAATTTTAGAATATTGACTCAAAACAGTCGATTACTTGATATGATTCAAGTACTTATCACACTTAGGCTTACACACACCAACTTGCGCTTGCAACTTGCTGAATGGGCTTAAAAAAAATTCCAAGTTTCTGTTTCAGTTTTCCAAAAATGATTCATATAAAGGTGCATATACCCTCTTAAATTGTTGGAAGCGTTAAAAAATTCTATGAGCCGTTAAAAAATTCTGGGTAAGACGTAGATTTGTATAAAGAGATTCATCAATTAGAGCCAACCATTCGAACATTTAGCCAACTGCAGGCGCGATGATTAACGTTAGCTTCTTTGTGCAAGTCTTAGACTTATGTTCCAAAGTGCACAGAGTTGTTTCTGTCAAATGCTGATGCAGATTCGCCGACAATTTCGGCGGCAGGTGCCTCCAGTTCCTTTGTGGACTCAATGAATTTGTCCAATTGCCATAACAAGTGGTCGTTTGATGTTTGATGTGACAGATCTGGAGCAGCAGACTTTGTGTTTTGGCTGATCACTTGTTCGAACTGCATTGAGCAACTACAAAACGGAATTTGATACTACGTACAAATGGGATATCATACAGTTCTAAAAAGTATGGATATTAGATATCACACGAACATTTCTTTGACTCAACGAATTCTGAGTAAGATGAATTTTAAAACGTCAAGCTTACTTGGCACTGGACAGAGTGAATGTTTAATCTGCCACGTTTCAGAGAAGAGAACGAATATTGACAACAATTTCCTTGGGCAAGATCTCTTCACACATGACATTATTTGTAAAAGTATACTAGCATCATTGCAAAGGGTTCTTTCTTGAAGACTTATTATAGTTAGTATCAGCTGGCCTCCCGTCGCTGCATTCCTGTATACATTCGTATCTCATCACAGATAAGTCCCATAAACATCGTGATGTGAACCAAATCCCTTTGAGTAGTGCAAGTAGTGGGTATTGAGCATGAATTGAATATACGCAACAATTCGTAGGCCGAGAGTGCTAGTTAGCCTCCATACAGTGAAAATAGCACGATTCGCTAAAAGATATAAATAAATATTTCCACAAGAATACCATAACTTCAGGACATATAAATATTAATTGATTTGTACAACAAGCATTTTTAGGGGGGTTATAAGGTATGGGAAGGTGCACATCAATGGTTTGTATCAAAAAATATATGGCTCGCAACATCGAAACAAGGACAAGGGGACATCTATTACTATAAACCCTTTGTAAAACAGAACGTATAATTATTCGATGTCCAACAATCACAATAACTGTGGAGTTCGCAAAATTCAAACATCAAATACGAAGATTTCAGAGTATAATAAGTGAAAAATCTCACCAACCCTGTAGACTTACGCGTCCTATTATAGAACTATTAGTATCGAATCGTTTACAGTATTTAATACTGTAAAAAAATAAGTATCTTAAGATATTCACGTTGATGTTCCAATTTATATTCTTATTAATTCATCCGAATAGCACCGCCGCTTATAACCCACACACGTACTACAATGGATTAAAATACCCTGAAAAGAGGTGCAAATTCGAAACGATTTTCATGTGAGTCATAAATCGTAAAAACTTTTAACACGTGTTAGGAATAAAACATACGCTACAGCAATAACACACAGCGTAAACGGCTTTTTACACGGTAGATATTTGTACCGCCATAGATCTGCGAAATACGCCGGGGGTACGTGGCCCGGAGTCATGTGAAAAGCAAACGCCATAAACAATGTAGTACTACATACATCGTTAATATACGCCCGGGCGATATGCAAACTATCGTATTGAACAGAAGTGATCTTAATAGGGGTAACTCTTGACGTTTCTTACATCGGGGTTCCCGCCAAAACAGCCGATGGCGTTGCTTTATTTGCGTACCTGTCGATGAGATAAGACGTTGATAAAGCTTCTGTTGCGATTTAGCGATTTAAACATCCTTTCATACAGCAAAATCACACTCATTCATTTTTAATATCATCCCATCCACGTTTAGCTCCAACTATTTGACATTGTACTAGCTGTAAGATTCGTATAAAATAGAGTTTGTATAAGCTTAGTTTAGAACATCTCATTTTTTGTTTTACACGTATTATAAGATTAGTGTATATTATTTAAGATTTTATTGTATTGTGTCCTTCTACGTCTGTGGGTCAGCGGCCAGCGCGGGTCACATCAAGGTAATTAGCCACTACCGTACATATTTATATATATATTTACACACCATGGTTTATCATTTCGGAGTAATCTCTTTTATGACGCTCTCGGCGAAAAGAACTATAACAATTCGGAATATTATAACTTACAATTGGAGAGTGCTAACATTGAATTGCAGAAGGTGCTTTAGTTTTTTATGAGTCTTTACACATCATTTACAATAATATGAAGCATCATTTAGTTAATTATTTTTTGTTTTCATACAACATTACTCTGCCAAATATTCTTGTTATCAAATTTTACAATAACTGGTTTTTCCGGTAAACTGCAATCTCTACAAAACATATGATTGTAGAAAAGTTTTGTTTGAAGAAAATATACATGTAAATGGGGTATTCCACGTCATTTCGACCAAGGTTTGACCAACATATTTTTAATTTTTTTTTTATAAAATTAATTTACGTAATAGCAGCACTTGAAAAACGCTCAGTTCTTTCTACTGTTTTTTTTTTTTATTCAAATTTTCACTCTACAAAAATCCATTCAATATAAATATATTCACAAAACAAAGCTTTTGTGTGATTACAGTTTCAAAATGAAACACGTTGTTCATGATCAATTAATTGGCGGATTTATCCTCAATTTTGTAAACTTTTTCAATTAAATGTCAGCATAGCTAGTCGTTGTTATTTGTATATCGCAGCAATATCATTGTTGCTGGCTCGTACTCTCGCACCAATAAATTTTGTGTATTACATATGTATGCTACACACACATATGTAGCACTGCTTTACTAGAGCCGATTAACTTTAAGATGGCTATGGGGTGGGTCGGCGGCGGAGCGTTGGATGCCGAGGACGAAGCAGACGCGGTGGCTGAACTGCGGGTAAACCGAAGGCATCTTCGGGATACGCAAGATCCTTTTGCTTTACCTGAAGTTCAGTTCCGCGAGCTGTTTCGTATATCGAAGGACTTGGCCAGGGATCTGGCGAACGAGCTTCGCCCCTATCTGGAACGAGAAAGATCCAGTGGACTATCCGTCGAGTGTCAAGTAAGCATGAATGATTTTTTTTTAAGAATTAATTTATGTTGCAACCCAACAAGTATGACAAAAATGGTCAATCTGAACTGGTAGTAAATACTCTATGGTAATATGAAATGTGTTGTTTGTACGTAATACAAAATCGTGTTCCATAGCTCTTGTGCGCTGTCCGAATATACGCGGTTGGTTCATACCAGCGGGCTGTCGGCCAAGATTTTATGGTGGCGATTAGTCAGACTGCTGGCAGTCGCTGCCTGAGATCAGTGACCGAAGTCATTCATGACCGCCTGTTTCGACAGTGGGTGAAGTTCCCGGCAACGCCAGAAGAGCTAGAGGCAGCTCGTGGGAAGTTCAGACGGGCACCGCAGCCTTTTGCTGGAGCGATTGGTGCGATTGATTGCACGCACGTGGCAATCGTCGCTCCAAAAATCAACGAAGAGGCCTACGTGAACCACCACGGTTACCATTCGTTGAATGTGCAGATGGTTAGTTACAGTTGAATTGTCCTTCGATAAACGAAATACTTGGAATCTTCAAACTTTCAATAACCACTCTATTGTAGGTATGTGATCCGGATCGGAGAATCCTCAACGTGAACGCCACATTTCCGGGATCACGGCACGACGCAGCCATATGGATGCAGTCGCCCGTAAGAACTCTGATTGAGTTGGCTTACGTTGATGGAGAACGTGGAACGTGGCTTCTGGGTAAATACGATTAACATCATATAATTATGCATTTTGTTTATTGTTAAAAGTAGCATTTCGATGCATCTCACTCACACGTTACCGCCCGTCGTATGTCACCTCAAGTGAGGTATTTACAATACGAACCAAAAGTTTGACAAGTTTTACTTTCTATGAAAAATTCGGAAAAAGTATTAGGAGAGCTGAAAAATTCTCTCTAAACATTTTGAAGATACTTGAAGTCTTGAGACTCTCCTAGTAGAGTTTTTAAGAATTTTCTACTTACATATACACGTATTCATCAGCTATTGTCTTATTTGAAAATGAATAGGAGACTCAGGCTATCCACTAGAGCCATGGACGATGACACCAATCCTCAACGCTCGAAATGGAACCCCGGACTTTGCCTACACCGCTGCCCACTGCAAAGCGCGCTCCGTAATCGAACGGTGTTACGGAGTACTCAAATCAATCTGGAGGTGCTTACTGCAGGTCGGGTTAATTTCTAGTTACTAACCACTTGTAACAAGTTGCCTACTCGTTGCTTTGTCAATGGTTTATTATAGAATAATTGACGAATTATGCTGCCGCATTGCCTAACGTGAGTTTTCTATTTATGTAAAATTAGGAACGTGTGCTGATGTACGAACCAGAACTGGCCACGAGAATCGTCAACGCGTGTGCAACGTTGCATAATATGCGTTTGCACTATCGCTTAGACGAGGAAGTTGGGGTCGATGTGATGGATCGCATGCCAGCACAAGAAGCCGTGGTAGAACCACTGGAGGCAAGAGACCGTCTTGCCGAAGCGCGACGAATCCGCAATGAAATTGTGCGCAACCAGTTTGCGTTATAATTAATTGCATCGGATACCGTCGTTCTATGATTATTTGGATCCCACAATAATTGCAGATAAGTAATAGTCATTGAGATTAAATTTCTTATTTTTATTATGGTAAATTTAAAATACTTTGAATACAATTGATTTATTTATCATTTACAGATGATTATTTGGATCCTACAATGATTGAAGATAAGTAATAGTCATTGAGATTAAATTTCTTAATTTTATTAGGATACAATTAAAATACTTTGAATTTGATAACAATTGATTTATTTATCATTTACAGATGATTATTTGGATCCTACAATGATTGAAGATAAGTAATAGTCATTGAGATTACATTTTTTGTTTTTATTATGATACAATTAAAATATTTTGAATTTAATAACATTTGATTTATTTATCATTTACAGATATGTCGGAGAACACATTCTACGAATAAAGATAAGTAATATGTGGTGTTAATGTTACTGCTTTATAAAAATTCTCACTAAAGTGCTTGGTAACAGTTGAAAAGCTGGAATATGCTTATTGAATCACGGTTTTCTATCAAAACTATTTGTACTGTGGTATTGTTATCAGCAAAAGAAGTTCATATCTATTCGTAGTGATAGAAGGTAGATTGATATCAATATGTTTCAATTTTTTTACTTTTCATCACTTTAGGGTTCATCACCTCAGGGTGATAAGAAAAGTATTGGTTTCTGTCGAAAAGTAACTTTTGCTAATTTCAACGAGTCTTCACGTTTTCGACTCTACAGAATCCTAAAAACTGTTTTTTAGAATTATGCAGGTCTGTCTGTCTGTCTGCCTGTCTGTCTGTCTGTCTGTCTGTCTGTTTGTCTATCTGTATGTCTGTCTGTCTGTCTGTCTGTCTTCACTGCCGAAATTTGTTATTTATTTTTTAATACAGTCAAAATATCCTGTAGCCTATCGTTAATTTTATTCATCGCCTCTCTGGTCATTTGTATTCTGTCCCTTTTATTTTCGGCAGCAAGTAACATCGCTTTGGACATTGTCTGTTGATGAAAATATTTGTATGAAAACATTTCAATCAAAATTAATTGCAAGATAATATATGGGGCATTCCACATCAACTCGACCTGGTTTTTACCCTTGACCTCTTGGATTGGGCCCCCGATTTTTTGTAGGATTGTTCTCACTTTGAAAGGCGCTCAGTTTTTATTTCAGATTTTTACAAACGATTTGAATTTTCTACAATTGTTAAAAACGATCATATTGATCGACACAATTTAAAAATCTGAAAAAATTCTGAAAAATCGTGTGTCAGATATCAAAATTTTTAAGCTTAGAGCCGAAGTGGGGAGATTTTTCCTTCCTACTGTTTTCAGGCTTTTTCCGATAAAAAAATTAGAAGCGGGAGTTATTTTACTATGGATGTTCGCTGAAACATTTTCATATGTTACACCAAATTTTTAAAAAATTTTTTAAATTTTTCTCAAGAGATTTTTTCTGAAAAAAAAAAAAAAAATTTTCCAAAAATCTTAAAAAATTTAAATGTTTCAGCGACCACCCATAGTGAAATAACTCCCGCTTCAAAATTTTCTATCGTTTGCTTTAGGAAAAAGCTTGAAAACGGTACGAAGGAAAAATATCCCCACTCCGGCTCTGAGCTTGAAAATTTTGATATCTGATACACGATTTTTCAGAATTTTTTCAGATTTTTAAATTGTGTCGATCAATATGGTCAATTTCAAAAATTGTAGAAAATTCAAATCGATTTTAAAAAATTAAAAAAAAAAAACCCAGTGCCTTTCAAAGTGAGAACAATCATACAAAAAATCGCGGGCCCAATTATCCAAGAGGTCAAGGGTCAAACCCAGGTCGAGTTGACGTGAAATGCCCCATATATTTTAATGATTCTAATACTTCGAGAATTTCATGTTGTTTTTTCTGCAGCTCTACAAAAATTGCAGTTCTCTCATCGGCCACGGTTCTCAGCGAAGTTCGTTGCCTTTTTGAGTTTGTGTCAATGCGGGTTGTGTTAGTGTTTGATTTGTGTGCGAAGTGATTTGAAAATGTATGTGTGGGGTGTGATGAGCGTGTTGAGGTATTTTGAGCTGGAGGTGAGCGTGTGGCGATATCTTGAGTTGTCAATGATCGTGACCGTGTATATGTAGTTCGAGTCAGTGGTGAGCGCGAGCGTAAGCGGATGAATGAATTTTGATCAGAGGTTGAGGGTAAGCATCTGTGAATAGTTTGAGTGAGGGGTGATCGTGAGCGTGATCGTGAGCGTGAGCGTGTGTGACTAATTTGAGTGAAGGGCGAGCGTGAGCGTGTGTGAGAACTATGAGTGAAGGGTGAGCGTGAGCGTCTGTGTGAAGTTTGAGTGATAGGCGATCGTGAGCGTGTCTGAGAACTATGAGCGAGGGGTGAGCGTGAGCGTCTGTGTGAAGTTTGAGTGATAGGCGAGCGTGAGCGTGTGTGAGAACTATGAGTGAGGGGTGAGCGTGAACGTCTGTGTGAAGTTTGAGTGATAGGCGAGCGTAAGCGTGTGGCAACTTTGTTTATGCTAGATTTACGTTGGTGTAAATGTTCTGAACGATTTGGTTTAGCAACAC